>VXBP01008196.1:0-173459 GCA_013400115.1 Rhinopomastus cyanomelas
CTTGGGTCCCTCCCAACCCCTAACATCCTATGATCTTCCACCAAGAAAACAACTTTTACTGAAAGGCAAGGGGTGCTAATTCTATCAAACTAACTTTAACTGACACAGACGTCTCTCACGGCCTGACAGTATAAGAATAGCATCTTTGTTCCTTTTCAACCAAAGCAGTGTTTATTTGCTTCGTTGTTTCAGGTACTCGTCATTCAAAATCACTCTGCTGCTTGACAGGTACAGTAGCAGTCTGCTGTACTTAAGCAGAACTTGGGCATTGGATGTTTAGAGTTCACCAAGTTTTTGTATGCTTTGTGTCCCAGAGCCCTGCCTGAGTGGGGCAGAGGACTCTTTTCCCTCTGGCACAGCAGGTGACATACCTGCCTTGTTCACGAGTTAGACTTGCAGCATCTGAACTCTTCTACCCTCTGCAAATTTAGAGAGTTCAGAAGAGAGAGTGTTCTGCACTGGGATGAAACACAAGGTCCTGGACTCAAGGCACTTTGTTGCCACTTGAATGCAAGAACAGGGCTGTGCTGCAACTGAAATCAAATTCTAAATTTCTAAGCTACTTGACTATTCTGTTCTAGTGGCATTTTTTACTTCCAACTCCCTCTCTTGGAACTGCTTCGTTAGTCTGAATATTAGAACACTGAATGAAACAGAGACCCTGGTGGAAGATTTGAGTTCTCCTTCCCATACTTCAGCTGCCTGTGTTAATCTCCTGAACTAGTTGTGTCTATATTTTATAGACCATTCTACTTAAAGGCTGTTTACCTCTCTTAACCCCGTAATATTTCAGGTTGAAGATAGTAATCTACCCATAGTCTGTACAAATTTTAAATCACGTAAATGGATTTAATGTTTGGGTTTTGGGCTCTTTTTTTGTATTGAGTTCTGAAGGGTCATCAGTAAGAGTTCATTTTCAGCTCTCATTTTTTGATGGGCTTTGGTAAGTTTATGACTAACAACTGGTGGAATTTCCCTTTAGAACCTGACCCCAAGTCAGTAGGTGCACAAGGCTTTTGCTGACGCTGGCAGATCTCTGAACGCCTCAATTTTCTATTTTGCTTTTCTAGTGACACGTCAGCTTCTCGGTTGGTTGGTTTGGGTGGTTCCTTAAATGTGTATGACATTCAAATACACCCACTCTTCTCTCTCAGCCTGTGTTCTGAGAATATCACGTACGGAGCAACCACGGGCCCTGACCCCCCTGAGCCTGCAAACTGTCCTGACCTGCCTTCATCTGTCCATAAACTCATTAAAAATGCATTCCATAAAACTCATCAAGCAAGAGCAGTATGTGCTCCTGGTCATAGTGACTATCAGCAGATACCAGCTATCATGTGAGTCCAGTACAGGCTCAGCTGTCAACACTGAAAGTGGTAAAAAAGTGGGAAAAGCCAGTTTCCTAGATCAAGTTCTGCGTTGGAAAATGATCATTGTCCACTAGAGACTTCTGATAAACCTTGCTTTTTGAAAAGGTGCTGCTGAGACCTTTGTGATGCCTTGGAGGTGTTTAAGGCTGGGCTGGATGAGGCTTTGGCCAGCCTGATCTAGGGTGGGATATCTCTGCCCATGGCAGGGAAGTTGGAACTGTGGTCCCTTCCAACCCTGACTGATTCTGTGACTTGCTCTAGGTGATCCTGCTGTGGCAGGGGGGTTGGACTGGATGATCTTTGGCGGTCCCTTCCAATCCTTAATGATTCTATGCTGAGAGTCACTGGTCTGAAGAGAGTTGCTGCCCTGAAGCTGGGATAGGAAGTGAATTCTGTGTGTCTTTCCAGAGCAGCATTTGATTTCCTTGGATCTGTACGTGTTTATATACTGAAAAGTTAATTTCACTGATAGACTTTCTCTTCCCATCAAAGTCACTCCATATGAAATGTTTTAAGGTTTAATGTGAGCTGCTTAACAAAGGTGACTGCAAGTTCATACTCTTACCTCCCAGCTCTTGGTATTTTCAGCGTTGCCCACGCATTCATTTCATGTACCAGCTCAGAAGACGACTACTTTCACAATTCAACAGCCTTCCATCTATTTCATTTGCTTGTAGCTTCGGTTCAATTGCCCGTGTCAGCCTTCTGCAGGTTTTGGCAACTTCTTAAAGATACTGTGCTTGCTTCTTCCAGTAGATTCCTTGTCCCAGTTATGTACGTCTCATTCCATTACTTCTGTCAGCTTCTCAAAAGTCCTGGGTATGGTTCAAAAGGGTGGTGTTTTTCTAGTAAAACGTGACATTTTAAAGACCAAAGAAACTTTATCTACGTTCTAGTCTTTGTTCCCAGATTCTGATGTTTCACCAGAATTCCTCGAAAGGCTATTTCTGATTTAAACTCCCCTTTCTCTTTCAAATCCCAACTTCTTAGCTCTTACCCTTGATGGCTTTGTGAATAAAGTCCAGCAGAAAAACATAATAAAAATGAATGTCTCTCCAGGAGTCCCTAGATAGCTGTATTTAAAGCTAGGAACATTGCACTCCTGCCAAACAACCAAGAAAGAAAAATATGGGTTGAAATGGCCGTAACTTAACAGGGCAGAAATAGATTTTTGGCACTGTCTGTGCAATTAATTAGCCAAGGGTGGAGTTTCATGGTCAGGCTGTGACAGCAGGACAACTTTCACCTTCCCCCTTCTTCTGCCCCCGGGCCAGTACCTTTCTGCATGCCAGTGTTGAGTTGTGCAGTCACAGACTGCTAGAACACAAAGTTTGAGGCATCCTCTGCAAAACAAAACTGCAGGTTAGTTTTTAATGTGGTCAGTTTACTTGGCCAGCTGGCGATGGGGCTGTGCAACTGCTGCTGTGCGCATGAAGGTGACAGCCACGTGTCAGAGGGGTCGTGGAATTACTGTTCCGTGGGTTCGGGTACGCCGCTGTTGGTCGCTTACGCGCGCCATTAGCTCTCACGTGCCTTTAGGGTACCTGTGCATGAGTCACTGGTGTATGAAGACAGTTTGCTGGTCTGGCACTTGAAAGGCGAAGTGGGAGCAGGCCTTCCTGAGATGTTCTGGCTGTTTGGTGTGCTGCTTTTTTCTACACCTCACCACCATTCTGAAATTGAGATTTTTATTAGTACAACACAAAAAACCTGCACTACAGAGAGTATGATGTGCAGTGCAGCCCAACAAGAAAGCAAAAAGCAGGTACTGAAAAATTACTGGAGATACCTTGCTGGAACTGGTGGCTATACTGGCTCCTGTACTGACTGTTAGCTTGGCTTTTATTTATTGACCATTCACAGGCACTAACATAACTACTGAGACCGAATAGTGAGTGTAAGACACGGGGGTACAGTGGGCGTGTTCTGATGTCACCATCAACATCTGTCATCAGCAAGCTCTGTAATGCGGGGAGTTCTCTCTGAGAGCCCTGGACACTCACGTCACCCAATACATCAAATCTAAAAGTGATTGCCACTGGGGAGATTTAAGCCTTTCAGCCAGTCACGTAAGAGAAAAGTGCTCGATGGTAGCCCAGCACAGTCCCAGTATGTAAACTTTAAATAGCCATTCATACTTTGGCGCCCAAAGCAAGAGGAGATCTGGAACACAGCTTTCCCTTCAGACAGGGATAGGTTTATGCTGCTCTTTTATATAAACAGGAGCTGTGATTGCTCAGTTATGCGGTGCTTCGTTAACTCCATTCAGCTAGGAATTTTCAGACTAACTAAATAGGCAACATGAGGCCACTTAACAAAGATCAACCGATGAGAAAACTTTTCAACTAATTTTGATTTTAAAACGTCAGCCCTCAAGCACAGGAAATATCCTTTTGGGGATGGTTTAATCCAAGTAAACCTGGGCTCCCACACTTCTGGGCACACTCCTGGTGAAGTCCTTCTCTACATCAGAGGAGGGCTGGGTGACAGCACGGAAGCGGAAGAAAGCAGCCACCAGGGATGTTGCACGAAGGGCTGCTGTGCTCGAGGGAGATGCTGGGAAGTTGTACCCCTTTCCCATCTCCTACAGTGAGTGTGATGAGGCTGTCGGAGAGAGGGCTGGAGGTCCCAGAATCACAGTACAGTAGGGATTGGAGGGACATGCTGATCATCTAGTCCTATTCCTCCCTCTTCTAGAGAAAGTTCACTAGATCAGGTTGCACAGGAGTGTGGCAGGCAGGTTTGAACTATCTCTGGAGGAGACTCCACAGCCTCTCTGAGCAGCCGGTTCTAACGCCAAGTTTCCCATCCATCGTGCTCAAACGGGGTTTCCCACGTTCCAGTTTTTGCCTGTTGTCCTGTGTCCTCTCACTGGGCACCACTGAAAAGAGACTGGCCCCGTCTTCCTGACACCTCTAGATACTTCTAAGTATTTAAGTACCCATTCTTTAGATGCTTACAAGGTTGCCATTAGTTCATTTCTCTATGAAGGCCTGGCTTCTCTGGAATTCAGCTGTCTGGGAGCCACTTTCTTGGAGGAGGCTGATCGAGCTCCTCCAGACCTCCAGCCCCTAATCCAGATCCTACATATATCTAGTGACAGCAGTCCCCCATGTCACCTACCGCTTGTTTCTGATCCGATTTAAAACACTTGTTCTAACCTGAAACTCTCTGTAGCACTTCATGTGTTTTACTTCCACTTTGTCTACGTCACTTTACAGAAGGGTGATACCCCTTGAAGACTTTCATTTTGCTTAATCTAGTTGTTTTCTGCTTTCAGAAATCAGAAGTGTTATTGTTCTCAACTTTCAATGTCTCATCTATTTTCTTTCCCTCTTCCACTGGAAAAAAAAAGAAAAGGAGAAGGAGGAACAGCACGAAAGCCTGATTAGAAAGAAGCATAAAGCTAAGATGTCTTCTGCTTTGAAATAAACATCTAAACAAAGCAAAACATTCTGCATTTTAAAAAATGGGGGGTCTTTCTTTGCCATTACTAACGCATCAAAGATTGTTGTCTGCCTTTATTATACTATGTCTCCAGATTTCTGCATGCAGTGAAGTTTTGCAATTATGTATTAGTTTGCCTTAGACTGGATCTCATAGCCCAAGGAGCCTCCTCAAGTGTAGCCCAGGAAGGCAGCTGTGCTGTATAACACACTCAGAGCTTTACTGTAGCAGACACTTTGCTTCATTTTTCTTGTGTGAACAAAACACTGTCCAGTTACTGCTAGAAGCTTCACAATAGCTGCTCATAAAATGTCATTGGTTTTCAGGATTGGGGAAGTTTTGCTTCTGAACACAGCACTTACACCCTGATCCTATTGCTAAGTACTTTAAGTACAATTGGGTAATATTTGCTGCCATGATTATTTACCACAGTGGCAATAATCCAGAGTGGAGTAGCACTGGAAGACGAAGACATGAGTGAACACACCAGCACCACCTCTGCGCTGGGTTTGGGGTGTGTTGTGCTGAGGCGTTCTGCGAGGCACAGAAGGAACATTCTTCCGTTCCTTCCTGGTGGTCTCCCTTTTAAAAGAAGTAACAGTGGGTTGTTTTGTATTTCACTTTTCGAAGTAAGCTCACCTTGGGATTTGTCCATCTGATTTCTTGAGATGGCTGAAATGCTCAAAGACGACGGCGAACACAAGGCTTCCTCCCCAGATCTCGTTCCTTTGCTCCTGTCCCTCGTTTCACACCTTCCTCAGATTCTCTCAGCAGTTATCAACTCTTCTCTTCTGGAAGAAAGCAAAAGTGGGTGTCAGCTTTTTAAAACAGTTATAAAGGCCCAGTTACTTTTGCTTTCACTCAAAGGCACCAGACCTGCAGCAGTCCTTCTGCACCAGCTTTTTGATTTTCATTGCCCAGGGGAGAGTGGTGTTGGGGAGCCAAAGTGCAACATGTCCATTGGACCAGTATCTGCTCTGTAGTCAGCTAGAACATCATACCTTGGTCTAGCTGGGATCTGGCAAGGGTCAGTGTGCTACAGTAAATTGTGAAAACCTTCCAGCATGTTCCAGTACTGTTACAGGCCGGAATCATTACAAGTGAGCGGTGAGGACTGAAGCGCTGCTCAACGCCTGGAAGCTCTGCCGTTCACCAGTAAGGGACCCAGCCTTCTGTCAGCAGCACCAAAGGCTCACTCAGCTGGTGTTGAGACTTTCCCAGCCTTCTCCTCCTGCAAAATCCACACCTACGAAAGCAGGTGAGGAAGTCGCCCGGGTGCAAAGCAAGGNACCCATGAGAGACAGGGGAGCAAGGACAGGCTGGCGATGGGCCTGGGGCAGCCACTCCCCGGACGTCCTGAGCTGCCCCATCCACCAGCTCCTGCCGAACTCCTGCGCTGCCCCCCGTCCCGGCAGGAGCACCTTCCTTCAAGCCCACCCTGAGTGTGCTGTATGATGTGCCACACTTAGGGTTCAACACGGCTGCTCCACAGCACGCGGGTGTGCGTGGAGAGGAGGTGGATTCACAGAAGTGCCAGGAAGTCTGAGTCGCTCCAGACCCACCATTGCTGCTGGCTCTGAAAAGAAAGGCAGGTGGGTAATTGTGGTGGAGGACTCTCTCCTGAGAGGAGCGCAGGGCCAACATGCTGTCCTGACCCACTTCACAGGGAGGTTTGCTGCCTTCCTGAGCCATGGGTTAAGGATGTAGCAGACAAACTTCTCACCCTAGTAAACCCCTCCAATTATTGTCCCCTGTTAATTTTTCAGGTGGGAAGTGATGAAGTTACCAAGAGAAGCCCAAAATCAATTAAAAGAGATTTTAGAGCCCTGGGAATGCTGCTTAAGGGGTCAGAAGCACCAGTTATTTTCTCCTCTATCCCTTCAGTGGCAATCAAGAATGAGGAGGTGAAAGAGCCATCAATTGAACTCCTGGCTCCAGGANCAGTATCTGCTCTGTAGTCAGCTAGAACATCATACCTTGGTCTAGCTGGGATCTGGCAAGGGTCAGTGTGCTACAGTAAATTGTGAAAACCTTCCAGCATGTTCCAGTACTGTTACAGGCCGGAATCATTACAAGTGAGCGGTGAGGACTGAAGCGCTGCTCAACGCCTGGAAGCTGTCAGCAGCACCCAGCCTTCTGTCAGCAGCACCAAAGGCTCACTCAGCTGGTGTTGAGACTTTCCCAGCCTTCTCCTCCTGCAAAATCCACACCTACGAAAGCAGGTGAGGAAGTCGCCCGGGTGCAAAGCAAGGCCAGACTGCCTGCATGCCACAGAAAGAGAAGCTCGGTGGCCCTCGTGTGCACAATGAGGTGGCCTGTTGGGGGTTTGGGGAACCGTGCCAAGCATCTCCAGAAAAGCAATTGCTTGGTGGCAGGGCGGTGGAAGAAACACAAGATGAAAATCGGTTTCCTACGCACAGGTAGTCCCGAACAGTAGCCGCTAGATGGCAACTGGTGCCTGCGAGGTCCCACAGCGCTAGATGGCAACTGGTGCCTGCGAGGTCCCACAGCGCTAGATGGCAACTGGTGCCTGCGAGGTCCCACAGCGCTAGATGGTAACTGGTGCCTGCGAGGTCCCACAGCGCTAGATGGTAACTGGTGCCTGCGAGGTCCCACTGCGCTAGATGGCAACTGGTGCCTGCGAGGTCCCACTGCTCGGCTCCCAGAGTCTGGGACTAGCTGCACCCAGGGTCGGCGGGAACCTGGACTAGACCCATGAGAGACAGGGGAGCAAGGACAGGCTGGCGATGGGCCTGGGGCAGCCGCTCCCCGGACGTCCTGAGCTGCCCCATCCACAAGCTCCTGCGGAACACCTGCGCTGCCCCCCGTCCCGGCAGGAGCACCTTCCTTCAAGCCCACCCTGAGTGTGCTGTATGACGTGCCACACTTAGGGTTCAACACGGCTGCTCCACAGCACGCGGATGTGCGTGGAGAGGAGGTGGATTCACCCAGGCCAGAAGTGCCAGGAAGTCTGAGTCGCTCCAGAGCCACCATCGCTGCTGGCTCTGAAAAGAAAGGCAGGTGGGTAATTGTGGTGGAGGACTCTCTCCTGAGAGGAGCGCAGGGCCAACATGCTGTCCTGACCCACTTCACAGGGAGGTTTGCTGCCTTCCTGAGCCATGGGTTAAGGATGTAGCAGACAAATTTCCCACCCTAGTAAACCCCTCCGATTATTGTCCCCTGTTAATTTTTCAGGTGGGAAGTGATGAAGTTACCAAGAGAAGCCCAAAAGCAATTAAAAGAGATTTTAGAGCCCTGGGAATGCTGCTTAAGGGGTCAGAAGNGACTTCAACAAGGGCAAGTGCAGAGTCCTGCATCTGGGGAGGAATAACAAATTCCACCAGTACAGGCTGGGAGGTGATCTACTGGAAAGCAGTCCTGTGGAGAGGGACCTGGGGGTCCTGGTGGACAACAGGTTAACCATGGCACAGCAATGTGCCCTGGTGGCCAAGAAGGCCAGTGGGATCCTGGGGTGTATTAGGAGTGCCATCACACTTCACATACAGGACAACCAGGGGATCAGGCCCTGTCCACATGGATTTATTAAAGGCAGGTCCTGCCTGATGGATCTGATCTCCTTTATGACAGGATGACCCGACTACTGGACAAGGGAAAGGCCGTGGATACTGTTTACGTGGACTTTCAAAAGGCTTTTGACACTGTTCCCCACAGAATTCTCCTTGATAATCTGGCTGCTCACGGCTTGGACAAGCACACAATCTGCTGGTTGAAATGCTGGACCCAAAGAGTGGAGGTTAAAGGAGTTAAATCCAGCTGGTGGCTTGTCACAAGGGGTGTGCCCCAGGGCTGGCTGTTGGGACCATCTCTGTTTAACATCCTTATTGATAGTCTCAATAGGGACACAGAGTGTACAAGTTTGCAGATGACACCGGTGTTCATCTGCCAGAGGGTAGAGAGGCTCTTCAGAGATACTTGGATAGATTGGAGCAATGGGCCAATGTTAATGGCGAGAGCTTCAATAAGGCCAAATGCCAGGTCCTGCCCTTGGGCCACAACAACCCCATGCAACAGTACAAGCATGGGGAGGTGTGGCTGGAGAGGGACCTGGGGATTCTAACTGACGGGAAGATGAGCATGAGCCAGCAGGGTGTCCAGGTGGCCAAGAAGGCCAATGGCATCCTGGCTTGTATTAGAAATAATGTGTCCAGCAGGAGTAGGGAGGTTATCGTCCCCCTGTATTGGACACTGGTGAGGGCACACCTTGACTATTGTGTCCAGTTCTGGACACCTCAATACAAGAAAGATCTGGAGGTGCTGGAGCAGAGGCAGAGGAGGGCAGCTAAGCTGGTGAAGGGACTGGAGTATAAATCTTATGAGGAAAGATGGAAAGAGCCAGAGCTCTTTAGTTTGAAGAAGAGGAGGCAGAGAGGAGACCTCATCACTCTCTACAACTACCTGAAAGGACATTGTGGAGAGTCTGGTGCTGGTCTCATCTCACAAGCAATTAGTGATAGAACCAGACGGATGGGGTTCAAGTTACAACAGGGTAGATTTAGACTTGATATAAGGAAATTTTCTTCACAGAAAGGGTAGTCAAGCACTGGAATGGCTTCCCAGGGAGGTGGTTGAGTCGCCATCTCTGGATGTGTTTAAAGATGGTTTGGATGAGGTGTTGAGGGATCTGGTTTAGAGGCGAACTTTTAAGGTAAGGTAGATGGCTGGAGTCAGTGATCCCAGGGGTCTCTTCCAACCAGAGTCATTCTGTGATTCTGTGTGTATGAGCACGGCAAGCTCCTGGAGGAACAATGCACTTAACAGTTATTCCTCAAGGGTTACCAAGTAAGATTTGGAGGGTTAATAGAAGCTATCCATTGCAGTTACCATTTCCTTGCTCAGACCTTCACATTTCTCTCATTTTCCATCTCCCCTCTTCCCAGCATTTCCAGTCTAATTTCCTCCATCCCCATTTTTCATCTGACCTGCTTTCACAGCCCAGTGATTATTTGTCTCCAGCCTACACACTCTATTTTCCCCAACAGGGTGCCTGACAGACCTTAGTTCTCCCTACCTCTCTTCTCCCCCTTTACTTTTCCTGTATCTTTCCATCTTGTTTGTTGTGTACCCTTGGACCAGGCCAATCTGACCTCTCCCTCTGCCTTTGTTCTCTGCTTCTATTTCAAAAGTCCTTCCTTCATCTCCATTTTTTCTTTCTCTCAGTCTTCCTGCCACAACCAAGAACTTCCATGGGTGGTATGCATACAGTGAAGTACTGACAACCCATGGGTTAGACACAGGCTAAGGGGCCTCACACTGACTCTTAATAGCTGCCAAGAGTAAAGCTAAGAGTAGTTAAAATATTGAGTAGAGTAATTACAATCCCCTTCTCATCTGCCATCCTTGTTCTTCTTTTTTTGCAGTTAACTGGAATCACCTCTTGGGCTCCCAGGACCCAACAAGCATGAACTAGGACAGAGTCAACATCCAACACCAGCCGAGCCAGCAGGCTTTCTGCATCTTGGAGAAAATTCACAGGGGACTTCTCAATGTCAGCTGGGGCCCAGACGCTGAGGCGTACGACAAGGGATGCGTAGCAAAGCTGTCTGCTGCTCACTACATCCCAGCATAAACTGGTTTTATCATGAGGCTCAGAATGAATGTACTTTGAAAAGGTACTTAGTAAGTGCAAGAGGAACACCGCTGGCACATGCCATGTCCCAAGGGCTATGGCTGTTGAAGCACAACAAGGCACAGGTTTATGTCATGACATTGATAAGTAGATGACAGGGTACTTTCCAGCTCCACAACTGGTGATCTTGTCTTCTCCTCACCGAAAGGATCTCACTGTCTCGTTATCCAGGTGTTCTGACATTTAATATGCCCTCAGTAAAAGCAGCTGTTACCTTAGACCAAAGCAGTCACGTGAGCTGCCCAGGCCTGCTTCTAAAGTCACCACCATGTGTTGGGAAGTAGCTCTAGGAGCTGTTGTGGTGCACCTGGCCATGCGCAGACCAAGGATCAAGGCATTTGGGGTTGGAAGCAAGGTGGAAGTTCTTGTAACTCCCTAGAGTTACAATTAGCTTTTTAGAAGTCACTAAAATAGTCAAATTCAACCCTGTGAGTGAAAAAAAAAATGTTGTTTGTCAAGTCCCCTTGCCTTTTAAATACTTCTGTCCATGACAACTCTGAGTAGAGTCAGAGACACGAGTATCGGCAGAGCTGGTGGATGCACAAGCACCCCGTCAGTATTGGGGATCTACAGTCAGCCAAGCACAACTGTACAGGGGCATTAGAATACAGGGGCTCTGCTGCATGGTTTGCAGAAGGTTGTGCTGCAGACATCTAAAAAGATGCTGTGAAACATCATGCTTTGTGTCGCTGACAGCCGGCTTTCCTGATGAGAAAGCATATCTAGTGCAAAACATCACGCTGGCCTGTACAAGCCTGCCCAGGGGCTCCTCTGGCACAGAGGTGCTGCACGACGTGTGCACTATGTGAAAGAAAAGTAGCCACATCAGAAGTTCTCTAGAGATACAGAGCGACAGCCAAGAGCAGCATTTCTGGCTGAGTGCTGGGTTTTGACGCTTCCTACAGGTAGCACCTACAGGTGTACCAAGACCCTATATGGGGTCCAGTTGCTGACAGTACATAAGTGTGGGGGTTTCTAATCAGTTCTCATAAGATATAGACTGTCCTATACAGTGCCAGAAGGCCACAGCTCACACTACCCTCTCCTCAAAAGAGGGAGAGCAGAAAGCCTTTCTTCCTCCTGCCTGATCCACAGTACAGGAAATCACAACTTGCCATCTTGAGAGTATCACTAAAACATCCTCCCAATCAGCACCCCTCTGCCTTCCATCTCACTCACAGGCAGATTTCTGCCTCCTTTTGTTGTGGAAAACCCCCTGGAGAATTAAAAGTTCTTTCTGGGTTTTCTAAGGGGTGCATGATCTAGATGTTAGATGTTAGGATTACTGGATTGATTTGGATTTAGGCTGGACTGGATTATCTTTAAGGTCTTTTCCAACCTTATCATTACTGTGATGCTGTGATGCTGTGACGTGTTGTCTACCTGCGCATCTGGTCCTTCTCACATAGCGATTGTTTTCCACTAGGTCATTGCTTTGCTAATTACACAACTTAACAGAAGAGGTGCAGCCATCAGCAGGAAGCAAAATTAGCTTTGATTATTTATCACTACGCAGTGCAAAAATCAAACAGCGTGGCCAGCAATGAATCACAGGCAAATGAATCATAGAATCATAGAATCATTAGGGATTGGAAGGGCCCTCGAAAGATCATCTAGTCCAATCCCCCTGACACAGCAGGATCACCTAGACCGAGTCACACAGGAACACATCCAGGTGGGTCTTAAACATCTCCAGTGAAGGAGACTCCACAGCCTCCCTGGGCAGCCCGTTCCAGTGCTCTGTCGCAACAGAGTCACTCACTGTGGGGACAACAGAAGGCAAACTGACCCAAAAATTCAACAACAGAGGACATAACCACAAGCCCACACACTGCCACAGCCATGCAGAGAATAAACCTGAGAACACCTGAGAAAGGCGTAACCCAATTCCTCCCCCTGGCCCACAGTCTCCAGGGGCTCCAACTGCCGGTGAGATAATCAGAGGGTTCTTCCAGAACAGAGAAATTCTGCAAGGTGCATCCACCACAGACTCAGAACCCCCTCTGCATGCTGTGATTCTGTAAACAGGTGCAGCTTTTATAATGAGAGGGGCATCGATGTGGTCACTCAGGGCCCAGGCGCAGCCACTCGGGGCTGTGAAGGACCCTCTCGAGCTTCTCATGAGCCCAGTCTTCCCTCCTGAATGGCCCAACAGAGGGGACCATCCCTCATGCCAAGGTTTGGTATGGCCTGTGTCCTCATTGCTCAGTGTCTGCTGAGCTGCAGACCGCAGCAGAGATAAAAGCTCTTCTCGGTGGCAAATCCAGAGGACAACCGAGTTGTGCCCTTGACTCTGGTAGGAGGTGCCTTGGCAGCCTTGGTGCTTTTACCTGGTTGTGAGATTCATCCGTGTGGCAACTTGAATTCTCAGCATTTCAGTCATGAAAGTCCTTTTAGCACTAGAGTCTTCTTCAACTTCTTCATGCAATGAGAAGGGTGCAAATTGCTCTTGTCACGTGCACGTTTTTATTGTCCTCTATCAGCAGCCTCAATAGTCTTTGATTTTAGGCAAATTCCAAAATGTGTCAGACTAATCAAGCATAGAAACAGCTACTTCTATGACAGGGGTACCCTGGAAACCCACTCGGGCTGTGCTCCCCTCAACACGGTCAAAATGTTCAGAAGGAGATAACCTAAAACCCAGAATCTCTAAATTTACACAAGACCAACACCAACGAAGACAGGAGTTTTGAGCCTCATAAGGCCAAGGCAAAGTGCATATCTGCAGTCATCCCTGGCTGACGTGGTTGGAGTCGGTTGTCTTAAGATGCAGCAGAAAATATGAGCGATATCTGCACTGCCTGCAGACAGCTCCTGTCATGTTTGTTAATCTTTGGGATAATGATGCGAACTGAACAAAACCCATTTATCTGTGACATTTATATAAGTATTTGTACTATCCTTGAGCAAGCCAAAAGAATTAGGGATTGAATGTAAAAGTCGTGTTCAGACTGAACGTACAGTCACTGCACATACAAAGTCATTGCCAGTGGAAACAATTCACACAGGGAACCTGCTAATTGCCCTAACTTTATGAACCAGGGCTGGATCCAAGGTCTGCATGCTCAAACAGCTTAGTTTGGCTGCTCCACCACCGGTTATTGAGCACGGATCATGGCGAGGCCAACACTGTGGCCGTGTGTGGACTCTCCTGTCACACAGTGCGTAGAACTGGGGACCTTGTTTTCCATCCTTGCTCTAAAATAGAAACATATGGATTTGACAGATGGACCTCTCAGTGGATAAGGCGTTGGCTGGAGGGTCACCCTTAAAGAGTTGTGATCAACAGCTTGATGTCTAAGTGGTGTTCTTCAGAGATCCATTCTGTGTCTGTGTCCAGTGCTGTAAACCAGATGAGGTTCAAAAAGCCCAAGTGCAAGGTCCCGCATCTGAGCCAGGGTAATCCCAAGCACAAATGTATGCTGGGTGATTAGTGGTTTACCAGTAGTCCCAAGGAGAAGGACTTGAAAGTGTTGGTAGATAAGGTTGATACGAGCCAGAAATGTGTGAGTACAGGAAGGCCAGCTGTATCAAAAGAAGTGTCACCAGCAGATAAAGGCAGATGATTCTCCCCCCTGCTCTGCTCTTGTGAGATCTCACTTGGAGTACTGTGTCCAGTTCTGGAGACCCCAATATAAATACATGAAGCTGTCAGAGCAAGTCCAGAGGAGGGCCATAAGGATGATCAGAGGGCTGGGGTACCTGTCCTGTGAGGACATGCTGAGGGAATTGGGGATGTTCAGCCTGGAGAAGAGAAGGCTCCAGAAGGACCTTAATAGCAGCCTTCCAGTACTTGAAGGGGTTTACAGGAAAGCTGGAGAGTGTCTTTTTACAAGGAACTCTACTGATAGGACAAGTGGGAATGATTTCAAGCTAAAAGAGGGCAGATTTAGATTAGATCTGGAGAAGAAATTCCACACTGAGTGTGGTTGAACATGCCCCCTCCTTGGAAGTGTTCAAGACCTTGTTGGGTGGGGCTCTGGGTAACCTGGTCTGGTTAGAGGTGTCCCTGTATGTGGCAGGGTGGTTGGAATGGGATTCTATAACTCTGTGATTCCACTAGAGTTGTCAAGAAGCTGTCAGAGTGCCTGGGGTACCTTCAAAGAACAGAGTGAGACACTTAGTTTAAGGTGCTTCCTTCGTTTTCAGCAGGATGGGCACTCCAAGGACCAGACCAACCACCAGGTACAACCTGGTGAGTACACTTGCTGTAGTCACACCTCTGATTTCTCTTCAGACATAGTAACTACATCACAACAGGACAGATCTACTCTGATCCTCATCTCTGTAGCCCATCATGCTTGAGGCACCTGAGTCCAATGCTGGAGCTCCTGAGTCAGATCTACTTCTCTGAGCAGGCACTCCAACAGCCAGTACTGCACACAAGAGACAGTCCAAGGCATGCAAAGCAGTGCCAAGGCCTGTCTCCACAATTTAGGTTTCCTATTTAGTGTGAGGAGGATGTGAAACAAATGAGTCTTTGATCTCAAATTATGAACTTTGTTGAGTAATTTATGATCCATGGGAATTTGTAACAGGTAAGTCCAAAACTCACCTAGATATTACCTCTGATGGGTATCTACTCCTGATGGAAAAATTTGCATTACATTACTGTTGACTCACTATCAACACCGACGTGAGTATTAGACAAAGATGTGAAATCACTTTTTATTAGTCTAAACAGTTCCTGTGTCCTGAGAGGCCAGCAGGTTTACTTGTTTTACCAAAGTATCACAAGCAGTGAAGATATTTAAATGTTACCCTAATGTAGCCGTTGATTTAATTACCAAGTTAGTCCATCATCAGAAGTCAAAAGTGGGTACTTCAAACAAAAGTTAAGAGAGGTTATTGCTTATTTCTAGATTGTGGAGCAATGATAAAGAAAGTCTGGACTTCATACGATGTTGGACCAACTAAGCACCAAATGATTAGTCTGGGCTATAAAGTGTTCTTAAAAGCCCAGACAGTTGCATACAGCAAATGCATCTGCTGTAATACCATGAATATTCACTAAAATGTTCTAGTAAGTAATAAGAAAAAAAATCTATAACCAATAGATAGACCAGACACTGTAGGGATGTCTCACACACGTGCGGGTTTAGCGTGAATCATCCAGTCTGTTTGTATTCGATCTTTCTGTCAGAGAGTCCAAACAGACTGTCCCTCCCTTTAAAAATTTTTTGAATTTGATAAAACAATAAACTCAGGGGCTAAATACAGCAACATTTATTTAACATTAGGATTCAAAATCTTCAGTTAGTGACCAAGATGATTCTGGTCATTTGGGTACGCTGGTTTGCATTTTAAGAGTAAATCAAGTAAATCTTTTCCAAGTTGTTCTTCTGTCCTACAGCCCAGTACATCCAAAGATGGAAATGCCTTGTCATTTACTGGCGTAGGGGGAAATGTAGCATCATAATAAGGAAAGAGTCAAAGAGAAGATTTATTTCAAAAGATGATCTTGGCTGAACACAGTTGTGAGGCAGGTCTCTCAGTGTGTGCACAGCTCACGGCCTCCTGGCACCACTCAGCAGAAATGTCCATGCAGTTTCTCTCTCTCTTTCGTGGAAGCATGATGATCAGAGACTCTGTGCGTCTTCTCCGTTTCAGGGCCTTGCAAGAAGAAGTGATTCAGGAGAACATCTGCCATGCAGTGAACACGAACGTCAGGGATTTTGTCATGCTTGGTACTTTGACATCACTTTTGATTGTAAAGATGAAGAAACAAGAGGGAGATTTGGGTTGATCTCCCAAAACCAGCATTGCTGAGCAATAAAACTGGACCAAATTTTGTCACCGTATATATGTGCAACCAGCAAGATTCAAGTGTTCTTTTCAGTTTGGTTGTAAACTCCTGTAAGTGTGTTTGTGTTTGAGCCTCCCAGCCTTACAGGACTTGGGCTTTTCCCCATATAAGGAATACAAGAGGAGCAGGGAGTTGCAAACCTGTCATTCAAACCTAGTGGGCCAATTTGCTATGAGGTTGTCAAGTCAGTAACATTCTCATGGTCAATGTTCTACGCACATATTCTCCAGCTGGATTCTAAAAATCATTCAGATTTTTTTCTTTATTATTGGTGATATATCCTTCTATCACTGAAGTCCAGAGGCGTCTTATGGTTGACATCTCAGCAACACAGGATCTTGACATCTCAAAAAGTAGTTTGAAGGCTGAGTGTCGCAGCAGTTGCTTACCTGAGGTTCTTCACGAAACGCATGAGGAAATCCTGCTAGAAACTTGTTTTAGAGGAGCAAACTCTCATCTACTGTGCAGATACAGTTACATTTGCTTGGGAATCTAATATTATTATTATTTAAGAAACATAATCAAAACCTGCTCAAAAATAGATGACCTGAGATTTTCCTGCAAAACTGTCTAGTCGTCCAGGGCACATTTATGTGCCTTTGCTGCACAGCTGGAGAGGAGCATAGCTGGGGCAAACTATGAAGATAATCTTCCCTGTGACCAACAGAATCAGAGGGGATTAAAATTCATTGTAGTAGGAAGCATCACTTGTACCACCGTCATCTTCCACCTGCCCCCTGAAAACTCGGCAGAAGATCCTGCAAGGATATGTGTTGCTCTGTGCATACTGGGAGGCAAGCTAGGAATTAGTTTTGGGAGACAGCTTCTGTCTAAGGAAAAGGTATCACCTCTAATTAAGTGTGGCAAAGGTATTACCTGCCACCACACAGGCTTGGAGAAGCACTGCCAAGGGTGCTGCAGTGTGGGGTAGCCCTGCGCCGTGGAACTCTTGCCTGCCTCAGAGTTGAGAAGGGCTTGAGGGGCCAGACTGTCAGAAAAGAAGTGGGACTGAGCCAGCCTGGCTCTGCGGGTGCATGGAGGCTGCAGCACTAGTGGTTTTCCCATACTGGACAAATAACTGAGTGGATTAACATTTCCATTTCACAGTGCAAGTTACTCCCACCCAGGGGAGCACCTGGGTCTTTTTATACAACTATATGTTTTTGCACAACTATGTGTGCCCTTTACAAAGGTTTTTTTCAGATTTTGCAGACACCTTTATGCCACACCTGGAAAGAGAAACCGCGCAGATGACTACAGGAAGCCGCCGCACGCAGCAGCCAGGCGCGCTCCGCTCTCGCTTTCCCAGCCCGCGCCGTGCTTCGCCGCTGGGTTCCGGGAGAGAGCACAGGAGGTGCCCCCATGCACCGCTGTCTCTCCGTGGGACGCCCGTTCCTCGGCCCCAGCAGTGCAGCGGCGACGCCTCTAGGTGGGGCAGCGCGTCCGCCGGCAGCGCCGGGAGGTACCGGGACGGGCAGGGAGCGCCGAGCTGGGATCCACCGCGGGGTCACGGATAAAGGGTCGGGGCGTCTCCAGTGAACGCATGGAGAAGGAGTTTATGGGGCACGGCGGGATTTAGGGTTTCTCTGCTATTAACGGCTTCCAAACCGCGGGGAATGCGGGTTGTGGGCTGGGGGAAAAGGGGAAAACGTGCCCACGACGTGAGGTGCTACCCTGCCCGCTCGGCTGCCTACCACCCCCTCGCCAACATAGCCACACACACATGCACACAACGAGCCTTTTCCTGCGAGTGAGATTTGCTCCCCATTTCTCCCAGCTAGGCCCGGAGGAGGATCGGTACCCGCCGCGGCTGGCCAGCCCTTTCCGCCCAATGCTGCCGCACACGAGGGAGCCTGGAGCCGGGTGCGAGCCCCCGACCCGGGTGGGCAGCGCGGAGCAGTGCCGGGCCGCCGCTTACCCCCATCCCTCCCTCCTTCCCTCCCTCCCGCTGCTCGTCTTCCCCGGCGGGGCTGGAGGGCGGCGCGGCAGGACCACCCAGTTGGTGTCCGGCCGCCACAGCCCAGCACTGTCCCTGCCCGACGCCGCTCCCCTGCGCCTCAACTCCGCTGCTGACCGCTCTGCTCCCCAGGTGTTTCCTCTCCCGAAGAGCAGTTTTCTGGTGGGGAACAGGGCACAGAGTTTGCCGCCCTGGGAAGCAGGAGAGTGGGGTGAAGTTAAAAAAAAAAAAAAAGAAAAAAGAAAGATAAAAGAAAATTGGGTGGTGGGGTAGGAGCATAAATTAGCAAAGAATTACAGCCGTTGTAAACTAACCGCAGGTATTTCCAAGAGCTTGGACGCAAACCTTGTAAACCAGGGACTTCGCGGGTGGAAGTGCCGTGCGGGAGGCTGGAGACAGGCTGCACAGGAGAGACCCTCTCTCTCCTCCTTCGTGCCGCTCCCGCAGCCTCGAGGCAGCCGCCTGCTCTGCCTTCTGCTCGGCGATCGGCAGCAACTGAGCAGAGCCCCAAAATCCGCTGTCGGAAAGTGTCCAGTCCTGCCGGGTGCTCCTCGTCCCTACCGCGCCCGGAGAAACGCCCCGGCCGTCAACCCAAACCACGGCTCCCGCCACTCGCAGTGCCAGCCTCGCCCCTGAGAAAAGTGGAGCCCTTCCTCTCTCTCCATGTCTTTGTCCAACGCGTCTCCTCTGACACCCCAACTTTCATCTCTCGGCTCTTTAGCACCCCGCACAATGCGCGCGCACGCCATCCTTCCTGCACCTCATACGTATTCTCCTGCGTGGATTTGTTAGAAGCTTCCCCAGACATCTCTTATTCCTCTTCAGCCCTCACAACAATTCATTCCCTTTGGATAATTCCTGCGTGTGTTGTGGCACCGAAGTTTTGGGCAGCAGAAGCGATGACTCTCCCGGGAAATACTTGGGTGGGAAAAAGAGGTAACAAGCGAGTCCTACGAAAACGGGCTGAAATAGTTCAGAAGGATGAGGCAACTATCATCCAGCCACGCAAAGACGCTCTCCGCCTCCACACTGCTCGTGAAAGCGGAGTTCTTTAATACTGATTTTAGTAATTTATTTTCCGGATAAGAGCGATGATTCAAAATATTTAATTCTTGTTAGAACCGTTGATAATGAATTATCGTGATTTCGCTGTCTCCTGCAAAGAGACGCCCGTCTCTGCGGTATCACGTAAGGAAATGTTTGGAGGTGGAGGTGACTGGAAAGCGGCAGGTTAAGACCACCCCGGGAACTGGGCTCGCGAAGCAAAGCCCAGATGGGGGAGACCATTTGGATACGTTATAGCTCGTTACGTAGAGCGTGTCCCCGGTACCAAACACAAACAAACAAAGAAACCCCGCGGTAGTGAAGCGCTGCCATTTCAGTCCTCGTGTGCTTGCTTGATACCCTCGCCGGGATTTCCCTGTTAGAATGCCAGTAATGCCTGAAATTAAAAAAAAAGACGAGCGGGATGCTTGGAGGCACTTTTTCGTTTTGGCAGCGAGTCACATCTGTTCATTTCACGTGCGTGCGGTAATTTCCAAAAGCCACCGGTTTAGAGCCGTTTTCGAGGAAAACGGATTTTCATCTGCCAGGAATTGTACTAACACAGTCTTTGTAAGCCCCGTGGACCGAAGTCCGCTCTTTTGCACAACCGATCAAATGGAATCGGCGGAACCATTTCCGAGAGCAGTCGGGGCTGCTTCGCCTTCGCATCCCAAAGGGGAGCGGCCGGAGGTCCCCGATAGACCCCAAACAGGCAATTCTCCAGGCACCGGCTGTCCCATGCCTGACGCGTTCTGCCCGTTCTCCACGACCTTTCCCGCAGTGATCGGCTGACCGTCTGCCGCGATCACTGCTCGGCGAAGAGGTTTAAAAACACCCCGAAGCCTTTATCCCTCGCTTGCCGGGTGGAATTGGATGGTCCTCGCCGGTTAACGGGTCGCTCCCTCCTTGGGTCGTCCCGACCGCGGGCGCTAGAGGCAGCTCGGCTGGGCGGTGCAGGGCTGGGGAAGGGGGGGGAGTGCGGAGCTCTGCGGACCGCAAGGGGTTAAAGGTGCGGAGCGCCCCGTCGAGCGCCCCGCGATGCCGCCGCTCCCTGCGGCCGGGAGCCAATGGCCTTGCGCGGAGCGCGGGCACTGCCCAATGGGGAGGTGCGGGGCCGGCGCTGTCAAGCTGCCGTGAGGGATGACAGCGCCGCCGGCAGAAAAAGGAGAGGGCGGGCGCGGGGCGGGACAGAGCGGGGCGGAGGCAGCACCCGCGCCGACTGGGACCCGGCGGCGGCGCCCGGCGGCCCCGGCCCCTATGGGCGGGCGGGCCGGCAGCGGCGCAGAGAGGCTGCCCCAGCTGGCACCCGCTCCACCGACAGCAGAGAAGGGCCCGGCATCGGCGCGGCCGCGGCCGGCGATGAGGTCGCCCAGCTGAAGGCGCGGCGCGCTGCGCTGCTCGCCCCGCGGGGCCATGGCGGTGCGCGGCGGCAGCGCCCTGACGCCCTTCTCCATCCAGGCCATCCTCAACAAGAAGGAGGAGCGCGCTCGCCACGCGGCGGGGAGGCCGCCGGCCCCGGGAGGGGCGGGCGGGTGGCGGCTCTGCGGCGCCAACGGGGGCCCGGCGCTGACCGCGACCGCCCGCACCCCTCGCACCCCGGCGGGCTGGGACTCGGACTCGGCGCTCAGCGAGGAGCCTGAAGGCGAGCGGCGCTCCGAGGAGGAGGAAGGAACCAGCGGCAGTGCCCGCCCCGCCGAAGCCGCGGGTGGGGGGCGAACGACGGCGGAAGAGGCGTTGCGGCCCCCGGAGACGGTGGAGCGGGACGGTGCCAGCCTCAGTGACAGCGACGTGTCGGCCACCGTGTCAGGTAGGGGAGACCCCGGGGGCGGCCCCTCGGCACTCACCCGGGGAGAGGGTCCCGGGGAGGGTTGTGAACGCAGGAGGATCGAATCTTTGCGTTGTGCCGCGCAGAAAAGACCCCGGAGCGGGGCGGAGCAGGCACGGTCTCGCACCCGGGAGGTCCCGGAGACACAACGGCAGCGGTTTGGCGGAGTCTTGTCCAGACCCGCGGCGACGGGTTGGTGCGGGGTTCGGGGAGTCCCAGCACATGCGTGTCTCTGACCGCTGCGCTCTTGTCCTGTCCCGCAGAGCGCAACCCCCCGGAGGAGGAGGAGGACGGAGCGAGCAAGTGCGGGAACCTGCTGCCGGCCGAAGAGGAGGCGGCCTCTGTGCCGAAGCCGCGGAAGAAGCGCTCCCGCGCAGCCTTCTCCCATGCTCAAGTCTTCGAGCTCGAACGGCGGTTCAACCACCAGCGGTACCTGTCCGGGCCCGAGCGGGCCGACCTGGCTGCCTCGCTGAAGCTCACCGAGACGCAAGTGAAGATCTGGTTCCAAAACCGGCGGTACAAGACCAAGCGGCGGCAGATGGCTGCAGATCTCCTAGCCGCTGCCCCCGCTGCCAAGAAGGTAGCGGTCAAAGTGCTGGTGCGTGACGACCAAAGACAGTACCACCCCGGCGAGGTGCTGCGGCCACCCTCGCTACTCTCTCTCCAGCCCTCTTACTACTACCCCTATTACTGCCTGCCCGGGTGGGCTCTGTCCACCTGTGCTGCAGCCGCCAGCACCCAGTGAGAGGCACAAACACAAACCCCCCCAGCCCCATCCACACACACACTGGCCTCCAGGAAACCCATCTCCCCTCTGCCACTCTACACCCCATCCATCCATCCATTCATCTTCTCCAGTCCAGCTTCATCCCTCTCAGTGCCTCGGACAGTATTTATTCTTATTTTATTGTTATTTTTGTTATTATTATTTGGATGGTTCCTAACCCTCTCTTAACGTAGGACTTCTCAGCCGCATCCCGCCCCAACCCTCTCCCTGTCCCCACTCTGCCAGCTGAGGACTCTCGCAATTCAGCACGACTAGTTCATGGTATCCATGTTGTCAGTGTATTTGGTGTAGACTTTATGTTTGGTTGGTTTTGTTTCACTTTGGATTGGTAGAGACTCATGGGAGAGAGAAAGAGCGAGAAAAAAAGAGGAGGGGAAAAAAGGAAAAAAAACCCCACCAACCCACAAAACCAAATGCAGCTTAAAAGTGGAGATCAAGGACTCTCTCGGTGGATTGTAAGGAAGATTGTTTTTGACGTCTGTTTTGAGTCCTTGGTCTTCCAACTTGTTGCAAACTGAGTGTGCCTTGTATGGTGCTGAATGTAAGGAAGCCTCTTTCTGATCCCCCCTGCTCTTGCTGCCCATGTTTTTCCTGTACTCCATGATCCCCGGCGAAGGATAAGTATGTCACAAAATGGTGAGACCTATATTGAAACTCCTGACTTCTTTTCCTTTTTTTATTTTTTGTTTGTTTTCCCAAGACCTTTCCATGTTCAGGGAGGGAGGAGTTACGGATTTTTCGCACTTTCCAGTTGTATTAAAGTTGTTGTTATTATTATTTTTATATTCAATGTGAATATTTCTAGTCAGGCTTTTTAAGAAATTGATGTAATGGGAAATTTTAATACCATCAGTGCCTTTTACACTTCTGCAAACCTCTGCTTCAGGAGCTGGGATTTCTGATCTGCTCAGCAGTGTAATTAGCCTCTCTCTTTCAAGGTAACTCAGTGTACTTCTTTTCCCTGTTCCCTCCCCCCCTTTCCCTTTCTCTTCCTTTCTCTTTTGATGGCACTGTGCACTCAACTAGATTATTTACTTCAGATGAATTGTGAATGTTTGTAAGCTACCCGCTGTATTTTTTTTTTTTTAATTTATAAACGTTGGTTTAACACTTAATCTCTGCCGCTTGTGTCGTTTTGTCGTTTCTGAGAGCTGACGTGGATTTCCCTCTCGACTCCGCAGCAGATTTTGGGCTGAGGTTCACAGCACATTCCTCCTTTTCTCACTCGCACGGAGCCCGGCAGCGGCTCTTGGGGGAGCCGGCAGCTCCGGTAGGGCGGGTCGCGGTCTTTGGCGCAGATTTCAGCCCCAGGTTCCACCATGCGCGCCGGTGCCTACCCCCCGTCGTGAGAAGCGAACGTGGGCAGCGAAGGGCTAAGAGCCGGTCGTTTAGAGGAGTCATTTGCTAACGCGACTGCCAGGATGCTGATGCCTCTAGGGAGCTGCGACTGCCAAGTTAACTCCCGGCGGTGTGGATGCGGTGCTGTGCAGATACGGTGCGGTGAGGATGCGGTGTGGCCAGAGGAGCCCTGCGACTTCGCATCGATTTTCCCAGGCCAGGGCGGTCTTGCCATTAGGGCGGGAAGGGCGGCCAGGCGACAGCTCCGCTTGCACGGGCCGTGTCGGTGTAAAACCCCAGCAGCTCCCGGGGAAAGGAAGCACGAGAGGCTGTGGACCGTGTCGTCGGCTGGAGCCGGACAGGGACACCGGGGCGATGCAGCTTCGCGGTCGCCGGCTGTCTGTATCTCGGCACAGCGGGGAGAAGCGCTGAGGGCAGCCTCCTGCCCCGGACCAGATCCCCGAAGCTCCGCGGTGAGCCGGGCCCCCGGCACGATGCCGGCTGCGCATTCTCACCGCCGCTGCCGAGCTCTAGTCCTATCCGCCAAGATCGGCACTGCCAGACGGGGCGGGCATATGGCGATGGGGCCCGGAGTGGTCCAGACTGGAGCAACGGCGCTGGGAGGAACCGGCCTCGGTGGCGGGTGCGGTGCTTCCCGCACGCCGACGGAGCCCAGTGTGGGCCTCCTTCACAGGCGGCGGCGTTGCTTGGGCGTCACCGATTCTCTATCGCAGCTGGCCTCTTCCCTTCCCCGGTGAGTTACACAGGCTTTCCTCCTGCTCCCCAGCACGAAGCGGTTCCCGGGACATGCGAACCGAGCCAGGTGTCGCTGGGCTCTTTCCTTGACAGGTCCCTCGCCCCAGGCACCTCCCCTTCCCCAGTCCCCGGGGTGTTATTTCGTTCTCCTCTGGCCCGGGACGGCGCTGCGGGACTGCTCTGTTTCCCTGCGGGTGAGCGGCCCCCGGGCTGGCAAACACGGCTGCCAGTGAGGGGAGAAGGGTGATAGCGGCTCCCCGAGGGCTGCCCCGGAGTAAACTCGGGGCCAACTCTCCCTTCTTAAAGCACTCAGTTGTCGTAGGCCGGGGGGTAAGGCTTTCCTTCTGATTTTGTATCGTCGGATGTATCGGTGGTCCTAATCCTACCGGCACAAGAAGCTGCAGATCCAGCGGTGCTGGCGAGAAGAGTGCTCCGTAGATCAGACCTTGGCAGACGCCTAAGAGCTGATATTTATTAGGCCCGATCTTGAACTCCTTTTTGGGGTTCTTTTCTTCCTTTTCTTTTTTCTTCCCCCCCCCTTTTATTTCTTTCTTCCTATTTTTTCTTTCTTTCTTTCTTTTTTTTTTTAAAAATATTTCCTTCCACCTTTACGAACACTTTCCCTCGTGGCAAAACCAGTTTTGGATTGCAGAAGCAGTGCCTCCGTACACTGGAGAAGGTGAAGAGGAGCCCTTAGTGCCTCACTGACAGCTCAGATTGCCTCGTTCTTTGTCCCTCGAGGATTTTTCTCTGCCTGCGCGTCCCGTGTGAGTCTTGCAACGCCATACGAGTCACAGAGGTGCTGACTCCCATCCATGGGATCATTTACACCAGTGTGGGTTCGGTCCCGGTGGGGATCGGGAGGCAAGGCGGCGGGGGTACTTTCGGCAAAGCTGGTTATGGTCCCTATCGGACTCCGTGTCCAAGACAGACGATTATTTCGAAGTTTTGTTTTTCTTTTTCCCGTAGATCACCATGTTTTATTACTTCGCTCCGTGCTTGCAGCGCTGTAGGGCAGCTGCTGTCTTGGAGCTTCCCCGGGGCTCCCCGAGGTTCGGAACGCGGGATAACTTGAGCAGAGTAATGCGTCAAAAGTCTTTTTTCTTTAAATCCGGTAAAGTATGTTGCTCGAGAAGAAAGTTGATGGAAAAAAAAAAAAAGATGATCCCCGTGAAGTTACTTGGCATTTTAAGGTTATATTTAAAAATCGAGTATTTGCGCATTTATTTTGTGTGGACGATATCCGGTTATTTGAGAACTGTCAGGATTTTGCATTGTGACAATGCAATCAATATTAGTGGGATTTTACCGGAATTTGGGGGCGTTTCTGTTCCTATTTTTAATTTGTATTTTTACGATTTGAAATACAAAGCAAACGTTCTAAGTATTTCTGGGAGTGTTTTGTAATGACAAAATCCCTGCTATCCCGCGTGTGACTGTGCCAGTGCCAAATGAATTAAATTAGCCTGGATTTTCGGCATTAACATTAACAGCAAAACCTGGACTCTGACACACTCTCTCCAGCATCGGCACACACGCTCACCAGCACATCCACGGCTGCAACACGACAATAATGTCCCTAACGACACGTCCCAACTTCGGCCTCTTTCCTAAACCCCGAACACGTACAGGAGCGTGGGAATAATTTTCCATCCTGCCATGGACAAGCTCCAGAATTAAAATAGAGAAAACAGTCGCAATAGTAAGAGGGAGCAAGAAATTCGATTGTTGAATTGTAATGTAAATTGTGTATATCTTGCATATGTCTGCACAGGCGCTTGTGTATTAAACACTCGCACAGGCGCAGGGACCAACTCTGCACAGGGGAGCTGTCTGTGTTTAGAAACCTCCTGCTCGCTCGCACAGTAATAAAATAGGTCACCACGTCGATTTTCTCTCGCACGCAGTCACACGCACACACGCACACACACTTGTCCGGCAGAAATCACTGCTGCTTCCCCGGGTCGAGAAGCAGCAGAAGACACCCGAACACAGACAGTTCCCCCGGCAGAGCAGCACCTGCCCGGCCTCCCAGGGGCTCCGGGGAGCAGGGGGCAAAGGTGGCCCGGAGGTTAAGGACCTCTCCCCGGCAGGCGTGGGGATTTGGCAGGCACTTTTCCGCTCCGCTTCTCCTGTCAGTGGGAAGGCGACTCGCCCTGAGGGTGGCCCGGGGCATGGGGAAGGCCAGCTGTCCGCCCGGTGACCTGCTCGGGTCTGCAGCACCGAATCGCTCTGGCGAGCAGCTCCGCTTTGGGGAGCTCCAGAGCCCAAGGCAGGGGAGCTCCAGCCCATAGATGGTCAGGAGTGCTGGGAACCCAGCCGAAAAGCCGGACTCACGCGGCCAACGGAGCCCCAAGGCAGTGGCAGTAGTGGCCCCATCGAGCAGCCTGTCTTTCCCCGACGTGATGGGACTATTGGTAGGGTCTGTCTCGGCCACATCCTCGGAGATGCTGCCTCTCCTATCCTGTCCGAAAGCCTCCCTGACACGAGTTCTTGCTTCCCGTTGTTCGCTGCTTTCGGGGAACAACGCGATTAACCAGGGAGTGGAGTGACTTAACAGGGGCGCACAGGAAACATTTCCCGGCCAAGCTGAAGGGCGGGCAGTGCCGGATTCGCGCTCCGCTCCGAGCCGGGGCAGAGCTCCCTCCTTCGTCCCGGGGACAAAGAGGCTCTGCCCGGAGACGCCTGACTCCGTCGGGGCTGCGGGCTTCCGCACGCCGCTCTGCCCCCAGGGGCCTAGTTCCTCCCGCACCGCGGCTGGCTGGTGGCCGGCAGAGAGAACACGGGAGGGGGCAAGCCCCTACCCGCAAGCAGGACTTGTCCTTTTTAAAAGCCGTAGCTTGTATTTGGAGGGGTTTTTTGGTAAATATTTTAAAAGGCGGGACAGGATCTCGGCAACCAACACGCAAACCCTCGCTCCCTACAGAGAGATGGAGCTGAGCGGGGGGATAGCGCCGTGCCCGGCGCGGGTGGGCACCTCTCTGGGTCAGGCCGCTGCTCTCCCTCTGTTTTTCACAAAGACCCCTCCGTCCATCTCCTTGCCGGGTCCCATGGGCCCTTGGCCAGAGGATGACGGTTTTGACTCTGCTGGGGAGAACCATCCCCGCCTTTTCCCCCTGCTCTGTCCCAGAGGATAGTTTCAGTCACAAGACTCATCCCAAGTGATACTGGCGCCGAGAGCAACTGTCGGGGCGCTGCTTGAAAAATTAATAGAGAGGGTTAGTGCCTACAGAGCCCCAGGTTACGCTGTATATGGGCTCTCAAGTGGCCTCCTGCCTAAAATCTGACGTGGTAGTACGAAGGATAGCGCTTGGGTTCCCCAGAGAGGCTGCTGGCCCCTGCGCTGAAGCAGAAACGCCTCTGGAAACGCCTTTGGGCCGGGGAAGCCTCGTCTTTCTCGTGGCTGGCATGGGGGGCTGCTCCGCTGCTGGCCACGAGCAGAATGCGATCTGTAGGAGCTACCTGCTGTCTCTTAAGGGGAACTGTTCCCATCATTAATAAAATTAATAAAACCATATATTTAGGTGACATAGAGCTCACGCTTATTAAAAAAAAAAAAAAAGGCTGGGGGAGATGGAGGGGAAAAAAGCGCGGCCGATTGGCAACCACAACAGAGCGTCCACACAGAGCGAGCGTGGCCAGACAAACCATAAAAAGAGTGAAAATGCAAAGAAAGTTCTGCTTTTCAGCTTCCTGGGGCTGGATGGCACCAGGGTGCGGGCAGAAGCCCTGTCCGGACGGGACCGAGCCTGGGGCGAGCGCCCACGGGGAAAGACCCGGCTACTTTGGGTGGGGAGGATAAGTCGGGAAGGACGCGAGTTACTGTTTTGTTTCCCAAACTGGTCAGTAGGGAAAGTAAACGGCGATAGCTCCGGAAAACAGTCTCTCCTACCCGCTGCTTCAGAGCCTGGCTCTGCCTTTCGGGTGTGAGGACCCCGCCTGGTACCCATTAAAGCAGCCGAAGGCGAGAACCCCACTCCGCTCTTCTCCCGAGCGGGGGTAAAACACTTGGTCCGCGGATCTGAGCCGCGTTTCGCTTCAAGCGGCCGGGAAAACTCTTTGTGTCGCAAAGGACCCGAGTGATAATTAGGGTTGAAATGCGCGTGGAGAAGACTAATATTATTTTTGGCTTGTGCGGGAATAATAGAGATTTCCAAGCCGTCCCCAAAAAGCCGGGCAGGCTGGGAGAGGAGGCAGCTGCCGGCAGCGCTGGGACTCTCCGGAGGGGCTTATGCCGGGATCTCTGCTCGGGACACAGAAAAGGAGGTTCCTGGCCGGGAGTCGATTTTGGCACTCGTGTGCGGTAACGGGGGCCGCTACGGATTCTGGGGGGAAATGCGGGGGACAGCAGGACGGGAAGGGGGTGGTGCGCAGCCCCAAAGGCACCGCCGAGAAGCAGCTGCGGGGCCGTTTGTCTCCGCGGGGGATGTCGTGAGCCGATTTACCGAGATGGTGGCGTTCCCGCTGTGTCCTACACGAGGTGGCCCAGCACTGGTAAACGAGCACAGCAAATAAATAACTGTTACTTAGCTAATTAAAACAAACAAAGAAACAAAAAGGATACTATTCGCAGGGTCTTTTATTCAGTTAAGGTTAAAAAATAATCTCAAACTAGGAACTTCTGCGGCCATATTACACTTGCCCAGTGATGGCAACAAGAAAAGAACTGTTGTAAACCCCACAGCGCAGGAAAGCACGATGTCATTTTGTCTAGTGACTCGGAAGATTGCTTTACTTAAAATCTTTCTGAAATCCTGCTAATTTACCGGATTTGAAAAAAGAAAAACGCCTGGAAGCAAAGGACGGTTTTCCTCACTCTTAGGGGAAATGCTTTCGCGTGGTGCCTTACAAGTGCGGTCTGCGCCGTGTATTCGTGAACCCTGGGAGGTTGTGCCTAGATGTCAGTGTCAAGCTGTGATCCAGGGGATCACAATGGCACACCTTCATCCTAAATACCTCCAAAAGAGACTAAAATACCCTTTTCGTTTTTGAAAATGAATAATTTCGCTGAAGAATGATCAGAAACGCAGGGAGAGTGTGCAGGGAAAACAAAATATCTATCGCAAGCCCTCTCTGTAAGGGGAGAACTTTAAAAGGAAAAAACCCGACGTTTTCTCATGGGAAAACAAGTACACATATGCGAGCTTTTCAACGTGGTCCCTTGCAAAGCTCTGTCGCCACGGGACGTGTTTCGTTTATTGGAGAGGAAGCAAAGCCCTTCGTCAGGCAGCGCGGCCGGGGCAAGTGGGGCTGGGCGAGCTGGGGACATCGAGAACTGATCTCAAGCATCCCCTTCGCAACTAGGGAAGAGGTGTCCATTGCAGAGGAGATATTCCAGTGGCAATCTTCTTAATTTGTCTCCTCCGGGAAGTGCCTGCTGGCTACTTCGGACAGGAATCCATCTCCGCTGTTTCCCGCCCGGCTCCCTGCCCCTCGCTTTCTTTTCTCTGCAAAACCCTACATGGATGCGCAAGCGCCTGTCTCCCGTGCCCCACGATAAGCAGGGACGTGCAGGCTCGGGCAGGACCCTCACCCCGAAACACCGCGTTAGAGGTGCTGGAGAGCCCGAAGGCTGGGCCCCGACGGCGCGTCCGTCGCGGCGCCTCTCCCGGGCCCTGCCAGCCCCGCTGGGCTGTTCTCTGCCTCCCGCGGCCCAGTAGGGAGGGTTCCCTCAATGCCAGGCCTGTGTATTTGTAGTTTGATTACGCACGTCAAGGATAATTTCTTCATACAACTTAATGGACGCAGCTTGACATCCATAATGATCGCTAATCATTCAAATTATTTTTGCTAGCGCCCAGACATGTTCCAGTTGTTGTGATAGATCGCGTTTCACCCATAATGACGGACAATTACCATTTCTAATTCGTCGGCTTTTGACACCTAAATCCACCCACCATATGTGACTGAAACGCGCCGGGCTCGGCGGCGAGGCCCTGATGACATTTGCAGCGAGTCCCTCTCCTCTGAGCGGGGCACCTGGGATGCCACTGCCCACCCCCCGGCACTTTTGCCGTCGCAAGCCCCTGGACCGCAACTCAGAAACGGCTGAGCGGGCTGCTCCCGTGCCGCTGCCCGTATCGCCAGCGTGGCGAGGAATCCTCTGCGTTCATTTATGCTCTTAGCGCAGAAGAAAGAACCGGTCCTCGACGTGGGGACATATGGCCTTGAACTGTCTACATATGAGAGTCAAAAAAGGGTGTCAAGGAGGCTCAGCTGTAAAAAAGAGCCTTTCCACTGCATTTATTGGCCTTTCTGGTTTTCTCCATGGTTCCCCCGGGAATCCTATACATCCGATGAAAGGTGTCTCTGCGAGATCCGATATATTCGATGAAAGCAAGACCTGCGACTTCGTCCCGCCGCTTGCCCAGCCCGACTCACTCGTAGGGACACCCACCCCGCTACGCGTACTGATGTGCCCTGGTGCCCCCAGCGCTTCCGCTCCGGGACAAAAGCAACAGGATCAGGATTTACCCTGAGCGATTCCTTTGGGTTTTTTTTTACTTTTGCTGAATGAAAGAATGAACGAATGAAGCCGTAGCATTTGGTTTTAAATTAGTCGACAGACACAGCTTGCTTTGTAAGACTTAAATACTCTCGACGCACTAAAGTTTAAGGAGCCCCACGAAACATTTGTATTGGCAAGAGTAAGTCACTGTGCTCCATTCATAGAAGCAAGGAAGGGTTGGTGGGGAGCAGAGAGAGTCAGATCTTGACGTGCTCTCCCCGCCGTGAGATGTTCACCGAGGTAGCCCAAGGCATGGTTAGGGCGACAGAGCATCACAGTCAGAGTGACCAACACACGCGTGTTTTCAGTGGGACAGTCAGATTTGTCCAGGGGCTGATGAGCGCTGATGCGATGGTCACACGCCCGCGCATGTCGGGGTCACACGCTGCCTTGATTCAACATTACAACAGCTCAAAATCTACCCAAGTGTGACAGTTTCCGTTTAATGTGCTGCGGGGAGGCTGGCCAGGGCAGCTGCCTGTCCAGACACCGGTCCCCGCCTCAGAGGGAACTGTCATCGTCGGGCAAGTGCTGAATTCGGCCCGATCTCCCTGGTCCCGGTCCCGTCCTCCTCTCCCCCCACGACAGTGACCGGCTCCCCAAAGAACAAACGCACCGAATACCGTTCGGGCAGTCAGGGGTGAAAAAACGTGGTCCTCATGGTCTTTTTAACCGAGAAAGTGGAGGATTTATCCATCAATGTGCTTAAAAACAAGGATTGGAGGGATTGCCTGTCTGAGGTTTCTCAGTTCCCGGCGAGGCATTTCGAGCACGTTTATTTCTAGTCAAACCTCCACGGCATGTCTGAGTTATATTGCAGCTTTCCCTCAAACTAAACAAAATACTTTCTCAGCCCTCAATTCGAGGTAAAGGTGTTCGGAAAAAAACACCACCCCGCAACTTGATAGATTTCAGGGCACTGAAAGTAGCTCGTCCCAATTGACTACCAGGAGCGAAGGCTTCTCACTCGGAAAGGGAAGGTCGGAAACAGCCCGGTCCTCAGGCAGACCCAAACACAGCGCCAGGGAAGGCGACGGGGCGGAAGGGGAGTTTGAGAGGGTACGGTGTGTGGGACTCCAGACACACGCCTCACCGGGTGCTTTATCCCACCGGCGCGTATTTCTACAGGGCCCCGAGTACCACTGAGCTCTTTCTCCTTGCGTGTGCACCACTTGGATCTCCAAACACCTTCTCATCCTCCTTATCTTATCCCCAAGAGATCTGCTCAATTTTAGGTTAATGAGAAAAGTGCTCGACTTGCATGTCCTGCTCATGTAATGACAGTCGGTGAAAGCTTTGCATGATTGGACCTGTGAGGTTGTGGGGGTTCAAAACTGCATCATGCAAATGAATAGACGCATGTTCCTCAGTGGGAGCAGGGCTGGGAAACGGGTCCTTGGTAGTGCTAAGACAGACATCAAGGACATCACGGTAAGAATCCCCCAAATTCACCAGCAGAACAATAGTTAATGATCTAGTTAATGCCAGATTTGGGCATTCTGGTGTGATTAAAAGGTCTTTAAAGTTTATTTCCCCACACAGAGTTTGGTAGGTGTCTGGACTCCAAATATCTCGATTTCTGACAGGTTTTTTTCTGGGGTTTTTGCCACCTATTCGCACTTTGTCCTCTCTGATCTTCACATGCTCACGCTCACTGATTAAAGTCAGTTCCTTAAAAAAAGCAACAAGGCAAAATTCATGGCACTCAAGAACTAATAAATATTCTTTCCTGTGTATCTTTCACAAAGATTAGGCTCTTGCTCTATACGTTGTTCTAGCCAGCTACAGAGACTAGTGACACGTGAATTTGGCAAAAACCCCCTGAAAAATATCAAACCTATTTCATTACTCTCTGTTGTGATAACGCCAGGGAAAGAAAAAATCATGTTTCGGCTGCAGAAGGTCCTTTGTAAGATGCATCATATTTTTTGTTTTAGCACATCATCTTTAACCTGGACATTTCAGAGCAAGACCTGTTCTGCAGAGAGAACCGTTTCTTTCTGTCTTCAGCGGGGTGTTCTGTAGGTATCGTGGGCACAGAGAGCTCTCAGCTTCCTCGCAGGAGCTCCACAGGCTGCCAAAGCACGCCCGCAGCTCTCAGCGCTGCTCAGAGCTGCAGCCGAACCAGCTCGCAGTGCCATGCGGCTGGGCACGCGGTGTCTGACACTGCCATCTCGTGTTCTACAGTTTCAGCTATTATTTACACAACCAGAGTCTCTTGTCCCTAAGTTTCAATGCAAATGTGTAATTTGCAGAGAACAAGGTGTACTGAGGCTGCAGTGTAACGCCTGCTCTCAAAGGAAGCGCCCATTTTATTTAAGACCCGACATTTGAACGTTTTAGCTCCTAGCAAAATAAATGTTTAAGATTAATTGAGCCTGTTGTGTCTTCTCGACTGACAAGGGGGTTTTCTGTGTCTATAATGGTACAACTCGGGCTTGGCTGATCTCTCAGGGCTCTTCAATGACGATTTTCTTCTAGTCATGTTTACCATTCGCTAGGAAGAAACCATCAGGATTTATTTATCCTTTACAGACACAAAACACGAAGGTCACGTCAGCAGTTTCCTGCATATTTTCTGCCTTTTACACTACCACTGTGACCTCATCCTTAAACACAAACCTCTGCCGACTCACCATGCAGTGAATGGCTTCAACACATCAAACTGCATGACAGAGAAAAGCTAAGGAAAGTAATTCAAAGGAGGCAAAGAAAAGGAACTTGTACTCTCAGTCATTAGAATTGACTGGCACAGACATTTGGAAGCAGAGAACAGGAGAAGGCAAACTGAGTGTAATATACTCACTTTGTATCCACTAAAAACCATAACGCCATAAAAGCATTTCGGGGAGCTGGAAAGGGAAGGGTGGAACTGGGACAACAGAGGCATCTCTGGAAATGCTGTCAAACTGTGTCTTTATTTTTATATTCTGTTTTTAAATTGATTTTTTTCCCCAGGGAAGGCCTAGTAGGATATTAAAGATAACGACTCAACATTTATGTAATGTTTCCTTTTCTTTTTTTGAGGGAGGGTATGTTATGACCTAGATTACCTAAACATGGTTTTCTTTTTTAATTAAAATAAGAATAGATTGCATATCACCTTATCCTTTTAAGAGCATTAAAGTCATATAAGAATGGCGTAATTAGAGTGAGCGATGACAAGTTTCTGGTCAGGACTTCAAAGCATGTCAAACTAATAATGAACAACTTGAGTAAGGTGTCGCAAATAACGTTAATTAAAAATGTCCACGTGCAGTCCCTTTGAGGGCATGTGAATAAATACCTCACAGTTTCGACTGGGGTCTAAGTTTATACTGAAAAGGAGGAAGTCTTTATAAGTCATAACTATTACAGAGTCTTTATGAATGGTCTTTCTCATATTTCCTACTGGAAACCATTAGATAATCTGTTTTTATTATACAGAGCCAAACATTTGGCTTAATATTTTTGTTTTAGAACAGACCACAGAATCGTGAGGATATTAGCCATCTCATAATTTTTAGGGGTGCCTTAAAACCATGTACATTTATTCCCGTCTTGAGAGTTCCTTCAAGTTGCAATCCTTGATCCTCGTTCTCCTAAAAATGTTACCCAAGATACATATAAAACAGGCACTAAAGGAGTTTCCTACTCTATGTTTCTTCAGTAACCATCTACCTTACCACCCAGCAATGCTGTGGATTTAAGACTCTACATAATTAATTGAATCTGTAAATTAACAAAAAACTCCAGACAGCTGGAACAACCAAGCAGTAGATGGTACATTGGCCTTAATGTTCTCATATTAGCACATTAAACAAGCTAATGTGAAGAAAGGGAACTTTAAATTATGCCTGTTGGTTTGTTTTCTTTTTTTTAATGGCAAAAAGATATATGTCTTTCCCTGACATTCCTGCAAAGTCAATATGTGTTTGGAGCCAAAGCTGAGCTAAGATTGACAACAAAAGTGAGTGGATTGAAGGATTATTCTGAGCATCTGAGAAAGACTGTAAGTAGGAAGCAATGAATTCAAGTGCAGTGCAAACCGGTGTTTAGTGTCCTAAACTATGAGTTATTCAGCATTTCAAAATGACAGCTTGTAAATCTTATTAAATGCAAAGCAATAACATTTTGTACATTTCTGTCATTTTTAATTTTAGTTGCTTGAATTGGAGCCTCCAGCTTTTTAAATCACAACTTGTATGAACACAGCTCTAAAGTATTCACCATTCCTAAATGTGTGCTTTTCTAAGCCTCATTATTGCCTTTGCTCACAAACCATCCTCCTCAGGACCCAGGTATGCGCGTCTTGTGTCGATGACAGGCAGACAGGCTCGCGCTCTCTTTTGGTCTTACGTTTTGTATCGTATAAAGCTTTCTTCTCTTCATTCACAAGAGGCAGAAAATAAAACAGGGTTGTCAGTGGTGTCACCCTTCAGACCAGCCGGATTTTCTCCTCTGATCTCCAAAAAATGTCTTTGCACATATGTGGCAAGAGTCTGGTTCAAGAATCATTGTTTTGCAGTTGAGACAGACATCGATGGTTCAGGACAAACAAACATAGCTGAAATTAAGGCTGAAATCTAGCAAGAAATGCTTTGGAAAACTCTTGCATGACAAAGTGAGATCAGTGATGGCTGGTAACATTTTAATGGACAACAGAGCCTGAGAAGAAGGCAAAGGATCAGAGCAACTTGGCCACACAGCTCAGATGTTTATGAGGCAATTTCTATTTTCAGATTACAGCTGCCACCAACGCACCACAGTGAAGTGACAGAGTTGCACAGCATCCAACGGGTTTGTGTTTGCCAGCAGGGATCTAAAATGCAGCCCCTTCTCTTGATGTCTTTCAGCTGTCGAGGATCCACACATCAGCCTGTGTGGCTGTGCATCTGAGTGTACATTTGCCTATTTAAAAGGAAGACTGACATCACAAGCATTGATCTGATATAGGCTACAAAGCTATTTCAGCTTCACTGAGAAAGCCTATAGTTTTGGCAGGGGTGAATGAACTACCCTCAAAGATGTAAAATGTCCTGTGAGGAATAGTTTGGGAGCACATAGGCTTATGCTGAGCAAGAGCATTTTGGGTGAGTCATAATTTCTGACACCACATCAGAAGAAAATCAGTGCAAAGTAGGGTCTTGAGAACCAGTTTTCCCAGATATGTAGTTCTGTTACTCATCCTCACTGATTTTAACTTGTCGTGTGCAGTAATAAAGATGGACAGGGAAAGTATCTGAAATGTTATCCCTTTGTCATTCCTGCTGTCACATTACAACTGAGCTGTGAACTTTTCTGTGTGAAACATTATCATTAATATCCAGGAAAGGGTGTTTATTATGGCTATGACAGGCCAGCTGCTGAACCAGACTGTGATGCCCAGCTGCTTGGCCTGGATGTTAGCTCTCCGGTTTGCTGGATGTCACACCAGCTGAAGTGGAAGCAGGGATTTGTGCCTGACTTCACTGCTCATGTCATGGCTGAAGTCACTGATGAAGATGAGTTCAGGCAAAGGCTGTGGTGTGGGTGCACTTTCATTTCTGCCAAATCTCTTGCTGTGAATCATAGAATCATTAGGGATTGGAAGGGACCTTGAAAGATCATCTAGTCCAATCCCCCTGACACAGCAGGATCACCCAGACCAAGTCACACAGGGACACATCCAGATGGGTTTTAAACATCTCCAGTGAAGGAGACTCCACCACTCCCCCGGGCAGCCCGTTCCAGGGTGGTGGTGGTAACCATGAGTAGAGGTGTGGTAGCAAATATTAGAGGGGCTGGGGGATGATAACATGGTGAATTGCTTCGTGCGTTTGAACGTGAGTCAGGGCCCTATGCCGTGCTGGGCAGTGACACAGATGCCTGTCGGACACAATTGTAAAGCTGATTAAGACACGTTGCATTTAGCTATTCCAATGGGGACAATTTTTTGGCAAAGTGCACTGTGGTAGTTAGTGCTTCAGTCATCTTTGCCTTCATTTGCCAACATGTACTGAAATGGCACAGCCAAAGAATGGCTATTCATTCATCCTCTCTTGCCCTGTATCTTATACAGTCTCTAACACAGCTGAGTGAGAGGCTGCTGAAGACAATTTTGCAGCCATTACAAATTCATTTTGCATTGGAATAGTTCTCTATGCAAGAAAACCATGTTCATGTGTGTGCAGTCAGGGCAAACCTATGTCTCTCATGAAGGTTCCACAAGAAGGTGTGCACCCAGCTGACAAATTCCAGACTGAGGTGTACATCTGATTGTGTTGCTTATACATTGACTGCAGCTAAAAGCTGCAGTTGGGCACGAGGATATCAACTCACTAGGTGATGTACACAGGTATAGCCAACAGATATTTTCTGTTCCTTAAAACATGCAAATTGCAATCTAGTGATAAAGAAACAAAAACTTGCCACAGTCATGGAGGAGAACCAAGACACAAGAAGTCAATTTCATTCAGTCTGACAGAAAATTGTATTGTATAACCAGTACATTCCATCTGCCAAGACACTTACAGACAAGGATGTTGAGCAGAGGAGGAGCAGAATAGGCTCTCCTCCCATCTTGGGTAATCAGACTGGCAATGATCTTTCCCATGCAGATTGGGACCTTCTTGGATATCTATACAGGTGCTTAACCAAAATAATTTGAAGCCTAGAGACATCTCTTTCTGGAAAAAAGCTCCTGGAACAGGGATTCAAGTTTTGCCAAATGGATTTCAACCATAAATATTTTTCTATGCCATACATACACTAGTAAAGTTCAGGTTAAGAATCTGGGGAACTAATTAGGTTTGAGCATGCTGAAAACATGACTGGTATGTGCTACAGAAAACACAGAACTGCATGTTTAGGTGTAGCAGTCATTGCTATAAGATCTGCAGTGTAGTTTTGGAGGTAAATGTATTTTTGGAGAGGTTGAGCTCTAATCTTGCCTTTGAGGCTGATATGACATCTGACTTTAAGCAGGTCAGCCCAAATTGGCAGACAGGAGATTGCAATGTGTTACTCATGTCATGATTAATTCAATAAATCTATCTGCAGTTCCTTGAATGGAGATCAACAGGGAATGAATAATGTTGTCTGTTGCTCTATCTTAAGTTTCAGAGGTCCCGTTGGCTCAGAAGTCCATGGGCCAGGTTCCTCTGGGTCAGGAGCTTTCTTTATGCAACTGTAGTGGCTCCAGGCAGGTCACTCCTAGATTTTGGTTGCAGTGATGTGGTGGTTAACATCACCTGGTGGTTAACAGCATTTCATTTTTACTGAAGCAGGTCTCCTGAAATGTTCTTAACATATACCCAGTCCCCAGGGTTAAGAAGATGGATAGGATTATCTAATCCTCATGGCTGGGTACCTAATACACATCTATTAATCTAGTCTAACTTTCTTAGGGCTAATATATACTGTGTCAAACATTGTTCCCCCACCTGGCTCAAGTCCTCTCTCCGATACGGCAGGTAATATGGTCTGCTGTAGAAAATATCAAAGGAACTTAAGCCTTCCTTGGCCCCTGCACTGTCACTCTGGGTCCCACAAAACCCCTTCTTCCCAATCAAACCCCTAAAAGAAACAACTTCAAGGCTTATGCCAGGGGTCCTCAAACTTTTTAAACAGGGGGCTGGTTCACTGTCCCTCAGACAGTGTCGGGGGCCGGCCTATAGTTTGTGCTGCCCGGCTTGTCCTGCCTGGGAGCTGGAGGGAGAGATGGGGGAACTGCCCGCCTCAGCCCTGCTGCACAGTGGGCAGGAAGTCATCTGCGGCTGCTTGGTTTCCACCCATATTCATTTCGATCCCAGGAAAGGTGATGGAACAATTTATCCTTGACCCTGTCTCCAGGCACATCAAGGACAAGAGGGTCATTAGGGACAGTCAGCATGGCTTCACAAAGGGAAAATCATGCTTGACCAACCTGACAGTGTTTGATGAGGGCATAACCAGGTGGATGGATGGTGGCAGAGCCGTGGATGTGGTTGGTGTTGACTTCAGTGAAGTATTTAATGCAGTCTCTCACAGAATCCTCACAATAAAAATGAGGTAATGCTGTCTGGATGATCGGGTAGTGAGGTGGATTGTGAATTGGCTCCAGGATAGAAGGCAGAGAGTGGTGGTCAATGGGACAGAGTCTAGTTGGAGGCCTGTATCTAGTGGAATCCTCCTTGGGTCAGTACTGGGACTGGTCCTATTCAATCTATTCATTAATTACTTGGATGAGGGATTAGGGCTGCACTGTCAGCCAGTTTGCTGATGGCACAAAGCTGGGAGGTGTGGCCAACACCCCAGCAGACTGTGCTGCCATTCAGCGAGACCTGAACAGGCTGGAGAGCTGGGCAGGGAGAAAATTAATGAAGTATAACAAGGCTAAGTGTAGAGTCTTGCATCTGGGCAAGAGCAACTGCAAGTATCAGTATAGGCTGGGGACTGACCTATTGGACAGCAGTGTAGGAGAAAGGGACCTGGGGTTGCTGGTGGCCAGCAGGATGGCCATGAGCCAGCAGTGTGCTCGTGTGGCCAAGAGGGCCAGCAGCATACTGGGGTAGATCAGAAGGGTCGTGGTTAGCAGGTTGAGAGAGGTTCTCCTCCCTCTCTACTCAGCACTGGTGAGACTGCATCTGCGTTCAGTTGTGTTCAGTTCTGGGCTGCTCAGTTCAAGGAAGACCCAAAACTGCTGGAGAGAGTCCAGCACAGAGCCACAAAGGTAATGAAAGGGAGAGGAACATCTTCCTGATGAGGAAAGGCTGAGGGAGCTGGGTCTCTTTAGATTACAGAAGAGGAGACTGAGGGGTGATCTCATTAATGTTTATAAATATGATGTTAGGAGATGAAAGATGGGTGTCAGGAGGATGAAGCCAGGCTCTTCTCAATGTCATCTAGTGATAGGACGAGGGCTAGTGGGTGTAAGCTGGAACATGGTAGGTTCCACATCAATATGAGAATGGATTTCTTCCCAGTGAGTGTGATAGAGTACTGGAACAGGCTGCTCATGGTGGTTGTGGAGTCTCCTGCTCTGGTGTTGTTTAAAACCCACCTGTATATGTTCCTGTGTAAGTGGATCAAAGTGATCTTGCTGTGGCAGGGGGATTGGACTAGATGATCTTTAGAGATCACTTCCAATCCCTAATATTCTGTGATTCCATGAAGAGGGGACTCAAACCCCTACTATAACCATGGTGGGGACTCGAACCCCATTTACTAAAGTTTGGAGTGGAACCCCTTTAGCTGAAGCGAGGACTCAAAAACTCCTGTTACTGAGGTGGGGACTTGAACCTCTATAGCCATAGTGGGGACTCAAACTCTTTAACAAACAGGTGTGCATCAGACATCAACATCTAATATGCATACAAAACCCCACACAGTGCGTCTTCTATGTATTATGGGCACCTTTCACACCAAAGTATACCTGATCCAAAACAGACAAAACAAAACCAACAAAAGACACCTGAAAGAATGCCTTACCAAGACCTTCCTTTTCTGCTCCCGCAGTGAGCCAGTGTGTTTGAGGAGTCCTACTTGAAAACCTTGGGGAGGCCAGGGGAATCCTCTATCTCAGCGGATCCTGCTGCCAAGTAGGGATTGTTCCATCTGGGGTACCAAACTGGCACAGTGAAAGCTCAAGAACCGGAGTTACGAAGCAGGCGTGCTCTATTGCAGCGCTGGGCCACGCATGAGAATCTTTCCTCCAAAAGAATGTACGCACCATTTCCAGGCTGGATTCTGGGTTAAATCCTGGTGTGCATGCATATTTCTGATTATTTTACATCGGTGCACGCCTTCAACATTTAGCTTGGTTTTTTACAGAATCCCATTGTGTTAGCTTGTCTGATCTATTGTCTACCCAGCTCTGGTTCCCTTTCGATTCATTAATGTAGTCTTTAGCAGCAATTTTCTCGCCTGCCACCTTTTAAGCGCCCCGTTACTCACCCACCCCAGCCCAGCACGTCCAGCAAATTGCATATAGGTTTGTTAGTTTTCCCATATCTGCTTTCTCCTTTATTTTAACAAGCACTGTGGTTTGGAGACAAGTAACATGAGTTCCAGTGATCCTCTGTGTTCAGGTGGGAAATTTCAAATTTGCACAACCACCTTGGTAGAAGGTAGATACACTTTGTGTGAATTCCAGATGCCTCTTCTATAAATTAGTGCTTCTTCCAAAGGTCTTTTTGGCTCATTCCCTAAATGTTATTGTTATTTAGCATGTCTGTGTCTGTATTTTCTGTGCTGAGCTGGCTAGTGTGCTTCCCATCGACAGTGAGAAGTGTTTACCACACTGCAAACGTGGCATGCCTTTACTAGTAAACCGGGCTCGTGGAAAGACCTGAACACTTGTTTGTGCGTTCACACAAGTGGAGAGCAATTTTCCACTGTGTTTTCAATATTAGCTGTGGCCAGAATTTTTGTTCATGCCTTAAATACTAGCCAGATGCCAGCTAGCTATTTCCCTTTCCATAGTGCGTAGAAAATTCAGAACCTTACACAAAGAAAAAAGTTACTACTTTCTTTACTCTTTTTTCCCCAGCACAGATGGTGTAGAAGGAGATACTTTTTTCAGGACCATGTGCCTGGGTCACTTTTTGGGAGGGAGAATGTGGTTAGCCTTCCTTTAAACATTTAGCTTGGCCTCTGTAGTCCCGTGCTTGGTGAACCTCTCTGGTCCTGTTTTACTCCGTAGGCTGTGGGGAACAACTGGCTAGCAGTTCTTCCCTGTTTTATTAGGTAATGTAGTTCAATAAAGATGTGGCCTCCAGTTTAACCGTATTCCTGTGTGGAAAGTCTTGTTCAGTGCAGTGTCTGGGCCAGAGACATTTACATCACTGCAATCAACAAGTACTTAAAGCAGTTACTCCTTAAATGACCCTAGGTTAGCAGGAAGCAAGATGGAAGGATGCCCTTCCAAAAGCAAGGATTTCCAACTTGAGTAGGAACTGTTTTTCACATGAATAAAAACAAGTGATTATTTACTGTTTCCACTCAGTTGTCAGTCTAGTCAGCTGCATTAATCACCGAGTCTGACTCAAGGCACGGTAATCAAGCAGTGCAGAAGGAAAGACTATCTGGTAAAGACATTAGAGATGATAGCAATGAAGAAGAAACAGTCTGGTTTTTATTTGCAGATCTCTAGTGCAATTAGAAGTAGCAGATGCTTTTTACTCTGCTTCAGAGATGAGTGGCAAAACCAACACGATAAAGCAAATAAATCCCACTTGCACACTTATTTTACTCATGCACACTACATATTTTTTTGCAACAGTTTTGCTCTTCTTTTCAAGGACACTTTTCTCGCTCAAACAGATGTAATGAAAATTGCCACCTTGAATAGAAAATCCCAGAGATCTGAAATAGACAAATTGATATGAATGAAATACAAAAGGAAAAGTGTGCCTTTGTATAAATACTGGAAGAAACAGCAGACTGAAATGAAAAGAATGGCTTTAATTGGTAATAGAGGGGACAGCTCCTGTCAGTCATTCTGAGAAATGTGTTGTTTCCATCAAGCTCCAAGGAGGACAGCACAGATGACTCCCCAGCTAATGGCCCTGCATTCCTGACAAGGATGGCAAAAAGGTTGCATGCCCTCACACATGCCATTCCTTTTTATGTCAGACCAGAATCCCACCTCATCCAGCTTGAGTCGCACCTTTTCTCAGAGCCTGGGAGAAAAGTATGGCTGTTTTCTATGTAGGTAGTAATTTTTGGCTCTTTTGCAGACACTTGTGTGTAGAAAATGCAGCATTTGACTCTATTAAAAAATCCCCCACACATGCACAAAGGTCTAGTTTGTATTTGTACAATTTGCATTTGAAAACATAGCAGACACTGTATGCTGCACTTATTTAGTCAGGGTAACTTAAGAATGGGTGGAAAGGGAAGCAAAACTGGAACTGTGCTCCTTCTCAAACTGAAACTGTTTACCAACAGTACTTTTCTAATTAAACTGGAACAAAATGGTGGGAGTTGACGTGTGAGTGAAAAGAATATTTCTGAACTGTCAGCTCAGGATGGAGCAGAAATGAAAAGCTACAACTTGCACTGAAAAGTGTGAACAGGAAGGTGACCAAGGTGTGAGGAAGGGAAGTGCTGGCATCCAAGAGAGGCATGGAAATAAGCAGGTGCCTGAAAAGAAAGCTGTTTTTGACCCAGGTGAAGAGTGAGCTCTGGTTACGTGGCTGTGTTTCCTATGAGAGAGGAAGATGTTGCACAGAAAGGATGGACTGTGGACATTAAATAGTAAGAGACTCCCACTTTTGTCTATGTACCTCAGAAACTCCTGCAGATCTTTCCCAGGACCAGCTTCCTACAATTCCCACTTAACACCTACCTACACAACATCTCTGATATCTCCAGCACAGCCTATTCTCTTTCCTAGACCTCTCTGCCCACTTCTGTCTCATTCTGTTGAGGAATCTCTTTCTCTGGAGATGTTTAAAACCTGCCTGCATACGTTCCTATGCAACTTGGTCTAGGTGATCCTGCTGTGTCAGGGGGATTGGACTAGATGATCTTTCGAGGTCCTTTCCAATCCCTAATGTCCTGTGGTTCTGTGAATGCTAAAGAGCATTCTTTTGTTGCTTTGTTGTTAATTAAAGCATTAACTTCACCCAGCAGCTTCAATTTTATATGTTGATTTTTCTGTAGTAAAAAAGGATTTTAGTAATCCCTATCATCCACACCCTTAACAAACACAAGGAGGCTCTTGGGGGCTGAGTTGTCAGATTAGTTGCCCTGCTGTCTCCTGAGGCAGTTTCCATTCATCTTGCTTGGTATTCAACAACAAACATGCATGTTTATCCATATCATACCCATAATTACGCCTTAATATCGTTATGCTTTAAAGGCTCTGTAGTATCTGTAAGTTTGAGTGTTTTCTGCAGAAAAGTTTGGGTTTGAAAAGTTGGAAAGAAAAGCCTCTGTCCCCCCACTCCTTCTCTTTCTTGCATCAGTGTCTTCCACCTTCTTCTCCATTGTGGTGTCTGTTCGACGCTACATTGTTTCTTCTGGAGAAAAGTTATAGTGGGGAGACTCTCACAGTCTACTAACTTATCTTTGTTTGCCTGGAGATGTTATCAGAATCTCTGAACATTAGAGATTTATAAAGATAGAGACATACTCTTAAAAGGTCGGTGGACACTGAGATTTCAGAGGCCGGATGACCACTGCAATTTCAGAGAGAAGCAGGAACTGTTTACCACAGATGTTCTGGACATTTTATCTCAGTCCAGAGTAGGAACATTGTGACAAAACTCCGTATGTCTGTGTCTATGTCTTGTGTGGCGTTTTTCTTCTCATGTGTGGTGGGAGAAGGAATGCAAATGTCTTACTGCCTTTTTTCCCCAAATTGACTAAGTTGCTTCATTGACTGCAGATTTGTAAGTGATTTTCTTAAAACCCCTTTGAGTCTGACACTTGTGATTTATGGATAAGAAAATCAGCAAACAATTACATTTGGGAATGGGTATTAAAAGATGCATTTTTCTGTATTGTATTTCCAATGAGAATACATGTAGCCTGGAGACCTGGTGCATCTTCCTCTGCTGCTTTTGCACATGCAAAAACCCCCTTTGAAATCAACTTTTATAGTCTTCTTTCATGTGACTGAGGCAGAATTGGCAGGAAGATGAACAGTTCTATCAACACTGGATGTGTCTGCCCTGATAGGAGATGTGGAGCTTTTAAATGTCTAATGACAATTCAAAAACTCATCAGTATGTCAGAAACCATGAAAGAAAATTTTATGTTTGTCCCCTCCCGCCAAGAAATGATGTTCAGCTGAGCCTTGATGCTGGTCTTGCTGAAGTCAAGACAACTTGCAATATAATTAGGCTAAAAGATGACATGAAGTGGAAAATAGCTGATGAATAACATAATTTCATTTGTTTTTAAGTATGTAGGAAGTGACAAAGATGTGTTTCTGGTCTTCCATTAGATATGAAGGCTTTTTTGGCTTTTTTCCTTTTTATTCCAAATGTCATTGGACAAACATTTGGCCTCAATTCTGCAAACGCTTGGACACATGACTAATATGGAGTGTTCTTGATCCTGCTGAGGATTGAGTGAGACAGTGCATTTGTACATTTCTTGTAAAAGGAAATGTCTAACACACATTTCAAAAAAGATAACTTGAAAGACACTGAAACACAAATTATTTCAACTCAAGCAATATCCATAATTGCTTCTAAAAATTTCTTAGCTTGGTTTGGAATCCATTAAAGTATATCACAGAATCCTACAAAGTATATAACAGAATCACAGAATCATGAGGGATTGGAAGGGACCTTGAAAAATCATCTAGTCCAATCCCCCCACCATAGCAGGATCACCTAGACCAAGTCACACAGGAACACATCCAGGTGGGTCTTAAATGTCTCCAGTGAAGGAGACTCCACAACCATCCTGGGCAGCCAGTTCCAGTGCTCTGTCACCCCCACTGGGAAGAAATTCCTTCTCATATTTATGTGGAACCTCCTATGTTCCAGCTTACACCCACTGCCCCTTGTCCTATCACTAGATGACACTGAGAAGAGCCATCCTCCTGACACGCACCCTTCAAATATTTATAGAAATTAATGATGTCACCCCTCAGTCTCCTCTTCTCCAAGCTAAAGACACTCAGCTCCTTCAGCCTCTTCTCATAAGGGAGGTGCTCCACTTCCTTCATCATCCTCATTGCTCTGTGCTGGACTCTCTTCAGCTGCTCCACATCCCTCTTGAACTTAGGGGCCCAGAACTGAACACAATACTCCAGGTGTGGTTTCACCACTGCAGAGTAGAACAGTGTAAGAACCTCTCTTGATCTGCTAACCACCACCCTTGTGATCCACCCCAGGATGCTGTTGGGCCTCTTGGCCACAAGAGCACACTGCTGGCTCATGGTCATCCTGCTGGCCACCAGGAACCCCAGGTCCCTCTCTCCTACACTGATCTCCAATATGTCAGTCCCCAACCTATACTGGTACCTAGGGTTGTTCTTGCCCAGATGCAAGACTCTACACTTACCCTTGTTATAGCTCATTAAATTTTTCCCTGCCCAGCTCTCCAGCCTGTCCAGGTCTTGCTGAATGGCAGCACAGTCTGCAGGGGTGTCGGCAACACCACCCAGCTTTGTGTCATCAGCAAACTTGCTGACAGTGCATGCCAATCCCTCATCCAAGTCATCAATGAATAGATTGAACAGGACTGGTCCCAGCACCGACCCCTGGGGCACTCCACTAGATACAGGCCTCCAACCAGACTCTGTCCCATTGACCACCACTCTCTGACTTCTACCCTGTAGCCAGTTCATGATCCACTTCACTACCCGATCATCTAGACCACACTGCCTCAGTTTGTCTGCAAGGATGCTGTGGGAGACTGTGTCAAATGCCTTACTGAAGTAAGACAGACCACATCCACACTTCAAAACAGTTTTATCTATCACTTTTGTTCAAATCATGGTGTAAACTATGTCCAAAGAATTGCTATTTCTTGTCATATGGGAAAGATATGCCAAATAGGGGCTTGCAGAGATGTGGTACAACTTGATATCTTTATTAATGACTTTGGAATAAAGAGTATGATTCTTAAAGTCTTTGATATAACCACGTTGGAAACGATCATATGCATTTTGGAGGACAATACTGCAAATAAATTCTGCAAGTAGCCTGAAATAGAAGATGAAATTTCATGGGAATAACCAGAATGCACAACACTTAAACAGGAATAAAGTGTCAAAGTGTAGGATTCAAATAGTAAATCAGATACAGTATGAGTCAGCAATGTCATATCATGAAGAAAGCAAACCACACTGGGACATATAAAAAACAGTCTCTTATGTAAGACTCATGAAGTAATACCTCCACTTAGTCAGTACTTGTAAGGTCTCAACCAAAGTCCTACATACAGCTTTCCACACACCGCTTCCTGAAAGGGGAGGGAGGCCAAAGGAAAGCAACGAGAATCATCATGAGTCTAGAAAAGACAACCTGGGGGAAACTGAAGACACACGAACAGTTTACCAACATGTGAAAGATGGTAGCAAAAGAGATTAGAAACTCTTCTTTCTGCTCCTTGTGTCGAATACAATAAAGACTTACAATTCAGTTAGAGCTATGGTGAAAGATTATTTACTAATGTGGATAGAAAAGTTAGGAGTAGAACACTAAGAAAACAGTGTTGCCCCTGTCTACTGGAGTAACAGAATCACCGAATGGTTTAGGTTGGAAGGGACCTCAGATACCATCTAGTTCCAATCGCCCCTGCCACGGGCAGGGACACCTCTCACTAGACCAGGTCGCTGACAGCCCCACCCATTGGATGTGGCCTTGAACGCATTCAGTGCTGGAGCACCCAGCTCTGGAAAACCTGTTCCAACGCCTCAACCCCCTCCTCTGAGGATTTCTTCCTAAGATCTAATCGGAATTTCCCCTCTTTCGGTTTGAAACCATTCCTCTTGTGCCGTCATTAGACGCCCTCGTAAAAAGTTCACATGAGGACAGCGCCAGGCAAGGAGGTGTCAGGACTGCGGGGCAATCAGGCTGCACTCGGCGCTGCTGTGCTCTGCACATGCTTTCTGTGCAGGCACACTTCTGCAGAAACGCCAATGCCTCTCGCTGCTGCGTGGACGCCCAGCCGAGCCAAGAGCGGGGCTTCCCCGCGGCGGTGGATGCAGCTGCAGCTCGTTGGCGATACAGCTGAGCTCCGCTCGGACGATGTTCTACTCCCGGAGGAAACCTCCCGGGCTTCCTCCCGTGTCTCTGAGCCGGCGGCCGCTCAAGTCTGGCCGTGACCGCGATGCCCTGCCCCGCCCCGCCGCCGCTGCCACGCCTTCCACCGGCCGCCGCAGCAGTCAGGTCCGCCCCGCGCCCCCTGACCCCAGCGTCCCTTAGCTACCGGCGGCGTCACTGCGGGGCTGACCCAGGGCGGCGCCCGGCCGAGCTGAACCATTCACCCGTCGCAGGCGGGGAGAAAAAGGAGGGTGGCGCGCGGGCCCCACGCCTGGGTCCGCAGCCGCGGTTGGACGTAGCTGCCGGAGCCGTCACTCGCGAGCTGCGCGCCCCCCTCTCCCAGTCGCTCGCGTTGGCTCCGCCCCGCGCGGGCCATAACATCGGCCTGCGCGCGGGGGAAACATGGCGCTCGTGGCCTGTGCAGTGCTGCCGGTCCTGTGAGCAGCGCGCTCGCTCCTTTCTTCCAGTTCAGCCCCTCTGCACTCGCGCGCTCCGGCCCTCTCGGCTGCCCTCCGTTTCTTCTGCTGCCCCGCCGCGGGCGCGGGGACCATGTCAGACTCGGAGGAGGAGGGGAGTCCGGACCGCCAGATCAAGCTGGTGGTGCTGGGGGACGGCACCACTGGCAAGGTCAGTGCCGGACCCCGCCTGCCACCCCGCTCCTCTCCGTAGCCGCGGTATCCCCAAGACCCCTTCCCGATCTCCTCTCGCAGGGCTCTAGCGGCTCTGCTGCTGCTGTGGCCGATACCCCAGCGTCCCCTCCTCACTTCTGGCCCTGCCCTTCTCCCACTCCGTTGTCTGGCTGAACCCGTCTGTGGGGCTGGGGCACAGCGCAGAGCCGGGACGAGTCCCCGGAGCTCCTCGTCTGGTTGCTCCGCTCTCGTCACCGAAGCCCTCTGATGGGTTGTCCGTACACTCGTGGCACCTGAAGAGGCTTCGTCCACAAACAAGCCTAAACGACTGTAATCCCATTTTCTTGCCTTTAGTAAAAGGAGCGGCTAATGACTTATGACTGTGGTGCCAGGTGCGGAGATTGGCGCTGCTTCTCACGCCCCGGTTTGCTGGGATGGTCCAGAGGTGTTTTCGGTGGCTGGCAGAACCTGAGAAGTGGTTGGGGCTGGGGCAAGTGAGCGATTTCACGGTTCCTGCAGGAACGGTGAGCAGGGTTTCTAGACTTCCTTCATGTCAGCTTCAGAACCGAGGTGCTTAATAGGTGAATAGAACAGTCTGCATTTACTCGAGTTACTGTTTCAGAGTTTAGAAGGATGCTTCTGGGCAATGCACTGTTTGCTTGTCGGTTATTTGGGTTTTTTTTTCCTATAATGAATGTAATTAATGTACTTTTTATAGAAGTTTGGTCATAAACAAGTTATAGTTGTCTTTTTAAAAGAGAAATCTTGACAGAGATACCAAAGAAGGCAAAAGAGAAGCGGCTTTTTCATCCATTAAAGAGAGTCACTGTTACTATACATGTGCAAAGATACCTGTTGCCGTATGTAGCCTGACTCCTCCTGTGAGATACACCTGAAAAATATAGGTTTCCTTGTATATTTGAAAAATACAGTTTTTCCTCCACTGTAGGTGACCTGGCTCTAGCAGAGCGGCTGGACTAGGTGATCTTCAGAGGTCCCTTCCAACCCCTACCACTCCATTTTTCTGTGAACTTTTGAAAACATGGGGAGGCAGAAAGCCTTATGAAAAGTGGAAATATTCTTGGTGGTTGTTTAAGTGCCTGCTTGCCATTAGTAGGAATAGGCAATTAGGTAAGATACATGTATGGCTTGTGTATGCAGAGCTGTATGGAGAAATAATACTTTTTTTTTTCTCCAGGCAATTCTAAATGCTAAGGTCTGAAGTGGTATTGCATTCATCTGAGGCAGTAGGTGGGCAATTCCAAGTGACTATGTGATGAGAGCATAATAAACGCAGAGAAATTGACAGCTGAAGTGCTGCTTCGCTAGTAGCATTCCCCGGGAGTTTTCCATTCAAACTGAGGAGTCCTTTCACTACTGCTGTTCAGCAACTTGTGGCAAGACCTCTTGCCAAACATGGATTTTCAAGCATTCTTGAGTTTTGATGTCTATTCCTGCTGGTTCCTACCTCTCATGTGGGAGCTGCCACTCACGGAATCTCCTGCTGGCTCTAGAACTGTGTGCTTCGAGTGCAGTTTCTCTTGCGTGAGCAGCCGCTCTGCTATGGTGGGCTGCTTTTCCCTCTGTCCCCCCTAGGTGATGCTGTAATAGAGGCTTCTCCTAGCCGTCCTCATGGCCTAGCAGCAAACACTTGTAAAAATAGATGTATCGTAAGACCTTGTGAAAATAAAGAAGCGATTGGGTCATGGAATGGAAGGGTAAAATGTACCTAGTGCTATTTCAAGCACCACGGAAGACTAAGTTGTTCAGGTTCTTCTCCTTTGTTGCCTACTTGTTCTCTGCGTACTTGTTGAAACCTGTGTCTATCTACACGTTTTCAACTCTTAATAGCCTGCCTCTCACATCTGGTTCACAGCTGGTCTTTACACACAGGCATACTTAGCCTCTCATTTACTAAGACGACTGCTTTTTTTTTTTTGCTTCTCTGTTACTGGGATCATTGCACAGGAGAAGTGTAGAAAATAATGGAATATGTCTTTGAAATGTTGTATCTCATGTTTAATGTTAGCTGTTCACAACTGACATATTTCCATCCATCTCCCTCCTGAAAAAAAAAGGGGAGTGGGGGCAGAAAAAAGCGTTTCTTCCCTCTTGGCCTTCTGGAGTTGTCAGATCTTCAGCTCTCCAGGGCAAAAACTAACAAATGTTTTGTGATTCAGCTGCCTGAGCATGTAAACTTGCTTGATTTGGGTTCTTTGTCCGGGTTGTTAGCATTTTAAAACCAAATCAGTGTCAGTTTAAGCTAAGAGTAATGGTTGTGTTTCCACTCCAGCCCCGGAGGCGAGAATTGTTGTGCTTCTACTCATTTGTTTTGTGATTGTTGAATGCGTAATCAGGTACTCTAGAATTTTAAGAGTAAGACTAAGCTTTAAGGAGAACGTTGAGTAAGCTTATAAAAATGGAAGAAGGAATGAGAGGAGTGAAACAGATTAAGATCTGAAAAAGTGCAAGGGTGTAATAGAGATGGAAAGGAAATTGTTGAAAAATTGAGTTAGGTTCATTAGCAAGATGATAATAAAGAATTATTTTAATGAACTAGACAACCTAGTAAAACAGTCTGAAAAGAAATTGGAAGTGGGGACAATGGGAGCTGACATTAAACATCAATTATTAATAGCAGTTAGCTCACTGATTTTGTTTACAAGAAGAAACGTACAGCAGCCTTATGCATCTAGATTTTAAATAAACCCACTCTTCCTGAACCAAAATGACTTTCCATTACAGTAAACAAACAGTTATAGTTTGGGATGAAAAAAATTACTTATGATCCAGATATCTCTACTCTTGCTGTGTACAGATTGGTATAATATTGAAGTATGTAATGTTGATGATTTGAACTAGAACTGCTCTATGACTTGTTACTGTTTAAAAAGGTTTGGAGAGTTTGCTCCAAGAAAATGTTGGAGCTATTCATAGAAAGAGACTTCTTGAAAAAATAGATGTGCAGGGGGTTTCTGCCTTTCTGCCAGCTGTTGCAGCTGGGACTCAAGCACAGTATCAGAAACATTTCTACCTTCTCTTAAATGATCAAAACGAAGGAGTGGCTGCTTGACCTGGTATGATAATTTGCAGTAGCTGAAACATAATGGAATACGACGTGACTGCTTTAGGATTTTTAGGAGGCCAAATTTGTAAACATTTACCAATTCTGGATCTTCTTGTTACACATGGGCTCAAGTATGTCATTGGTGTTGACTAAGCCCATAGTTGTTGCTGTCCACTCTTGCAAATGAAAAATTGCATTGATGTTCTGTGTGGATTGGCCTAGCGTCATACATCTAAGTCTAATGTTAAGAAGACATGATTTTGTCTTTTTCAGCAAACAGATGACAGAATGAATTCCTTTGTTTACAAATATTTCTTCTTCCCCACTTAAAGCTAGAATGCTTTTGGCAAAAGATTTTCTGTGTTGGGACACTGTGTGGGAGATTATCTGTGTGGTGTTGGTAGATGAGAAGCTAGACGTAAGCCAGCAATGCACGGGCGTAGCCGAGAAGGTCAGCTTTATCCTGGGCTGTATCAAAAGGAATGTTAGCAGCAGGTCAAGAGAGGTGATTCTCCCCTCTACTCTGCTCTTGTGAGACTTCACCTGGACTACCATGTCCAGTTCTGGAGTCCTCAGTACAAGAAGGACATGAAACTGAGTGAGCCCAGAGGAAGGCCACAAGGGGACTGGAGTACCTGTCCTGTAAGGAGGCTGAGGAGTGTGGGCTCTTCAGCCTGGAGAATAGAAGGCTGAAGAGAAGAGGTACCTTACAGCAGCCTTCCAGTACCTGACGGGGCCTACAGGAAAGCTGCAGAGGGACTTTTTATGAAGGACTCTAATAGGATGAGGAGGAATGGTTTCACACTGAAAGAGGGTAGATAGACATTAGATCTTGAGAAGAAATTCCTCACTCTGAGTGTGTTAAGACCCTGAAACAGGGTGCCCAGGGAAGTTGTGGATGCCCCCTCCCTGGAAGTGTTCACAACTTGGTCTAGCGAGAAGTGTCCCTGCCCAAGGCAAGAGGGGTTAGAGCTAGATAATCTCTGAGGTCTCTTCCAAACAAAGCCATTCCATGATTCTGGTTATATGTTTTTTATGCTAGCTAAAGCATTTCATTCCTTAGCTTAATGTTTCCTTTAATTTTTCTATCTTAAAATGCTTGCTAGTAGGGGTAGGACATGACTTGAGGGGTGAATGTTGCTGGGCTTGGAGAGTGATATTGACATAGAAGAGAGTGATGAGAGGTGAGTTCTTTTTGGAAAGCTAGTGCTCATTTGGCTGGCAAAGTTGGTGTGTGAATGGAAATTCATGGCTTCAGAACTATGTGCTTGCATCTCATTGAATTTTAGTTTCTTAAAACTATGATACTACACTTTAACATCACTTTCTGAGAGCTTCATTCCATTGGAATTTACTGAAAAAAATGTTGGCAGGGTTTTCTTTACAAGCTTGTGTGTTGCCTTGATGGGTAGTAGTAAGTGTCAACTTGAGCTGGCTGTCATTTCTTGTTCTGTTTGATATTTCAATTAACTTTTCAGTTTGTTTCATAAACATTTTTTCCTGTTTACTCAATATGTAGGTGTTTAGGAACAGCTTATGAGCCGTTTATACTGAGTTATTAACATTGAAAACAGAAGCAAGAAATAGGCTTGCCTCGCTTGTGAGGTTTAATTGCATCTTTGATTGTTTCTTTTCAAAATATCCCATAATATTTTGTGCTTGGAACACTGTAATTTTTCTGCACTATTTTTTACTGCTGTTTTGATTGTTATGTATTAGAACACAAAGACAGATGGCGTTTGTAACACCAGCCTTCAAAAGTGTATTGCTATTGACATTAGCATGTAAACATGCCCCTGTGAGGACAGGCTGAGTAGGTTGGGGTTGTTCAGCCTGGAGAAGAGGAGGCTCTGAGGTGAGCTTATAGCAGCTGTCATGTATATGAGGGTGCCTACAAGAAAGCTGAGGTGGGGCTTTTTATATGGGTGCAGAGAGGACAAGGACAAGCGGTTACAAATTTGAAGTGGGGAGATTTAGGTTGGGTATTAGAAAGAAAGTATCTTCTGTGGGGACGGCGAGATGCTGGAACAGATTGCCCAGGGAAGTTGTGGCTACCCCATCCCTGTAAGTGTTCAAGGCCAAGTTGGCTGGGGCTCTAAGTAACTTGATCTAGTGAAGATGCCCCGGCCTATGCGTGGAGGGTTGGAGCTAGATGATCTTTAAGCTCCCTTCTAGCCCTAGCTGTTCTATGATTCTGTGCTCTGAAGTATTTAAGTCAAATTTGTGAAACAGAGTGTCTGGAAATCTATGGAAGTTAGTGGCCTGGCTGACCTAGTATAACTGTGAAGGAACTAGACCTTCTTCATATCCTACTGTCCTCTGACCTCTACTTCAATGGCTACAATTTTATGAATGGAGCATAATTTTTTTTTAAATGGAAATCAATCACCTACTTTTTTTTAATGCTACTGTTCTACGGAACCATTAATTTCAGTTATTTTTTTACATAGATTGTGCACAAGATACCTTTAGAGGCAAATTGTCTGCAGCATCTTTTATGGCCAGCATGGCAGAGAACAATTTTAAGACTGAAGGGCATTATTTGCTTTGTAGAGGTACTTGCATATTCATTGACATAACTTCTTTGTTAGCTGCTGTGAAGGAGTTTAAACTGTTGCTCTTAGTGTTTTGTAGATAAATATTTGTTCTGTGGGTAACTAGAAGACTTTAGTCTGGTAGTGCAACACCTTTCTTGAGCTCTGACATTTATTAGAAAAAAAATTAAGAAGGAGTTAGTCAATGATTTTTCTGCTATAAATTCCTCTGCATCAATTGCACAGTAGAAGAAAACTAAGAGGACTTTACTGTGATGTTGGTCACTTGCTGCTCTTATTGGTTGGCTGTTAGTTGACTGTATGTTGTTTATTTTTACTAACACCTCTAGACACCCTTAGAGGATATTGAGTGTCACAGAGTGATAAAGCTAATATTTACAGAGCCCTTAAAACAAGAAGGGAGTGGTTGCTTATTTAATGGAGTTCTAAATTAATGTGTTGGAGAATATGGAATAGTATGATATGGTCAGGTGATATTTTAATCTGGACTCTGGGTACTGTTTGCCTTAAAATATAATAATTTGTAGGAGAAAATTGTATGGTGTATCTCACAATGTTCTTATCCTTACAGGCATCTTAAAGATCATTCCAGATTAAAAGTAATGTCTTTGTAATCTTGGCAAGAATCAGATCTGGTGACTTTTTCAGTACTACAGTTAAAATGTGTATTCAACTTTATTTTGTGCATGGTGGTTAGTATTACTGTCACATAGCCCTAGGCAGAAGATTTTCATGATTCATATTTTGTGGTCTTCACCCTTTCCATAGCAATAGAAATATATAAGCATACTCGTGCTATTTCTAGTTTACTTGCTTTTTTCCCCACAGTTTGTTTATTTTTGTTTCTCTTGGGGCTTGATTTCAGTGAAGTAAATTAAAACATTGTCATAGTCTTTTAATGATCTTTTAAAAATACTTCCTAAACTTCTCATATCAAAGGAACATTTATTTTATAAATAAATATGTAATACTTATATTGAAATTCCTATCTCGCCATCATATATATCTATATGTATATGCATATGACAGTGATAGGAATATAAATATGAGATAGAAAGAAGAAAAGAGTAAATCTTGCATGATTTACTTCAAAGTTAATGTAACAGTTGAATAAATATTTGCTTATTCTTACTATAGTTTTAACATTGAAGCTCTGGTGATCGTACTTTTATGCAAAAACAGAGCAAATAACCTTTTCTTACTGTGTATGTTGAAATTATTAGCATAATTTAGAACATTGTTGCAATCATTTTATTCCTAGAACTTGCCTTTCGTCATTTTTCAGAATTATTTGCTTTATTTTGCTATTGCATGTTTAACTAAGTATACTCTAACAGCAGTTTCTGATAATAGTTGATGTTACTTACCCTTTTGAGTCTCTGTGAATGTGAAAGTTGCAAAAAAATTCCTCCTTGCTCATTTTGAGTTTTCCTAGACTGTGTTTTGTGGTGCTAGGCTTTTCCTGGCCCCTTCCCTCATCCCCTCCCAAATGTGTGTCAGCATCTTCAACATATTTAGGGCTTTTTTCTGCAGTTACTTTGTTTTTACATTTACAGATGTCATGTCAGCAAGAGATTTATAAGTGCACATTGATAATTAAATGTAGAGTGTATTTTGTCTGTGTAACACTCATTTTTAATACTTTTTTTTCACAACACAAACTTTTGTATTTGTAATTGCACCTCAGGTTTTTTTTTCCCTTACCTTTTTTTATTCTTGAACTTTGGAGCTTTTTTTCCCCCTTTCCTCACTTAAATTGCTAGTGGAAGAATGTAAATGTCTTGGTTCATTGCTAAATGCTTAGCAGTGTGCATTGAAAGCTGGTTATTAGATCAATGCTGTAGTTGTCTGCTTTCATAAATCCAGAAAACAGAAATAAATAAGTTTCCAAAATTCTACTTCAAGGAATGATTCTGCAAATGTGCATTCTTAACTGGAGTTTATTTTTTTCTGTGTACAAGAGAGTACTCATTCTACCGTAGACTTTGGGTAGTACCTTATCCTGAGACTTTGATGTACAGTGACAGAAATCCTGCCACACTTTGGAACCCCTGTGGAGTTCCGTGCTCTGCAGATCTTTGTTCTCTCCCAAAAGTTGGTCTGGGATCATGGTGTGCTGAACTAGGTGAAGGTTTTGGAAATGAATGCTTTTCAAAAACAATAAGCTCTTCAGGTATGAATAGTGACACTTAGATTTGTGTCAGTTTTCATTATAATAATATTTTATAATCTATATATCACAGTATCTTTGAAATGTGGAAATATGTGCCTTGCTGCTTATTGTGTAAATTAGAACCTTTGCCACCTGCTCTTATGATCACTTCAGCTAAATTCAGTGTGGTCAGCCGAACACTGTTAGCATGCATTGATCTTAGAAGTGCTTTCCTACTTCTGGTTTAATTTTCAGTTACGCTGTTTAAAACAACAACTGAATTTGATACTGTTCTGTTTTAGACATCCTTAGCCGCACGTTTTGCCCAAGAAACATTTGGAAAACAGTACAAACAAACCATAGGACTGGACTTCTTCTTGAAAAGGATAGTATTGCCAGGTAAGAAAATAACAGCTACCACTGAAAGTCTGGACAGCAGATTCTTCAAAGTAATGTATGCTAAATTAGCTTAGTACAGTGTTTCTTGTGGCAAAGTATGTTAGGTTATTTGGAGAAAATTTGATCAGTATGTGCCTGCCAGGTGAAAAATGGTTATACATTTGCAACTTACGTGTTTAAATAAAACACTTAATTCAAATAAGATGAATGCTATCTGTGTTAATGATTGTTACTATCTCTGCTGGAGTGTATTCGCTGTTCTTGTGGACAGCGTAACACACAACAATGAAATGGTACTTTAAATACATTCATTGAGAAAGTATGTGTGTTTTGAAAGAAATGGGATTTTTTTTTTTCTTAATGAAATATACAACTTGTATTTGAGTTGTGTGAGAGAAGCATAATGCTTCTATGGAATTGCAGTGCTCTAATATGTGAATGCTGTTTTATGCAAGGCAGCATGAAATTGCTGGCATTTAATAGACCACTAAAATTTAGGGTCCCTCGGCACTCATAAAAATACAGTTTGAGCATTCAAGATGTTTCACTTCACGATGGCAAAGAAACTATTTAGATACCAGTTGTAGCATACTGAATGGAAAATGCAAAGAAATAATTAAAAAAGAATAGTTGTTGGTAGAAGCCTGTCTCTAAACAATTGGGGATTTGAAGTAAGTCTCTTCATTGATTTGTGGTTGCTCAGTTTCTAAGTATGAAAGTATTTCACTAAATGGCTTTTCTTCTGGCTTCAGAAATCAAAAATCTAAGTGAGAAAACACTTATGTAGTTACTAAAAGCTGTAGTGAGATTTGTTAAAGTTGATGCAAGTTCTGTAGTGTTCTGTCTTTCCTCCCTGTGGAGGAGAGGGAGGAAAGCAAACCCAGAAACAAACCATTTTAGCTATAATCTGAAGTTATAAGAAAATATATACACTCCTTGGACTTATTTTGTTAGAGGTATATCACCAATAATTTCTTGGTTATGTTTATACGTTTTCTTAAGTGAAGGAGAATAATTTTTTCAGACTGTTCCTGCATTCACTGTTTTGGTTTGGCTGTTTCACTGTGTTTTTTTAGTTCTGTTGAGTGATAAAGTACTATATTTCAGTGCTTATTTCTCCAAAAAATCAACAGAATAATTTTTGTTATCCTGCTAATGTCTCTAAAAATACCAGTGTGCAGAATACTTAACAACAGTACTTGTGAGTGGAGTGGGTACACAAATCATGCAGTGTGCATGCTGAGAACTTTTGTTTTGCAAGTTTTTTCCCAGCTGTTAAGCATACAGAAGCTATTAGTACATTGCTGGGATTCTAAATACTCTTGTTGAGTAGAAAATTTGAAAAATTACCAACTACAGATTCATTAGTGTTTCACTATTTAAGTTTTTTGAATAAAGTCAGAATGTGTTTGAAAATAGCACCAATTGAGCCATCAGGACTGTATATCTTTTCCTCTTTTATCATGAACAAAATAGGAACATCAAAGGAGTGTATTCATATTCAGTAAGAAGCATTGTAGATGGTTGTTCTGTTTTTGTCTGTGCCTAAATATGAGCCTAGATACAGGCATTTCTGGTGGTGGAGAGTGAGAGGGAGGGAACAGAAGAAGGAGGTAGTTAAAATTTCTAAGTAGTAAACTGGAAAGCAGTACTCTTAAATGAGTGTATTTTTTAATTTCTTGATTTAGTTCTGGGTGTGCAGAGCTGCTGTGTTTACTTGAAATGTTAATTCGTACCACTGTACAGAAATTATGGTGTGTATTGGGAGGGAAGAAAACCTCAATTTATCTTATTTAATAGAATTGGTGGGTGAGTATGGTTCAGTATTAGATTTCTCTGTCTTCTTTAAATGTGATCAAAGGTTTCAGATGCAAAAATTACAGATTTTTAGAGTTGTACATCCGTTTACGTTAGGTGATACTTGAAATGTATTTTAGCTTGTAAAATAAAATACTGTTTTCCTGTGTTGTTTTTTTTGCATTTTTAAAGTGAAAGCTGTATTGGTCTAAGTTGTTCTAGTAACTGATGGAATATTGCTGCGGAAAAAATAATTGATATGATAAAACAATATGGTTTAAGACAAAGAATAAAATCCTTTGGTTTTGAACACTATGACTTAGTGTTGACTATTGACAAATTTAATTCAGTTTACTTAAGATAATTTTTTCAAATGCAGATTGATTTTGATGTATTTGCTGATGCAGTGTCTTGTATAGTCTCGATGCAAGCACAGTGTAGATATTTACTGCTTAAAGAGTCTGTTAGTCAGAGGATCTTTTGACAGAGATTCTTAAGAGCCGTGGTCAGATGCTTTTAGTAAGGTTGTGGATGCAGTCCAGGATTTTTCTTTGAAAAGGGTTTGCTTAAGTCATCAGTGCAAAAAAGTGGGCAGACTCACATTTTTAGTTTGACTGTGCAGCACTCTGAGTAAGGTTAAGCAGTGCATCAAGTATACCTGTGCAAGGTCACCACTGGATGAGCCCAGTTCATACGGTACCAGCACTGTGTTGCGCCACTTATTTTCACTTTGCACTTGTGTGCTTCCAAAGAGTAAACCGCCAGGGTTTTCTTTTCCTTTTCAGTGTATTACGCAGTATTTTTAAGGAATTCTTAAGTTATTGTTATTGGTATGTTAAGCTTTTTTTTAAAAAATTGTGGTTTGGTGCATGGTTTACCTTTTTATTGTCATTGCCCAGTTGATATGCTCCTCTTAAATTTATATAAAAGTGGAAGATTTCAAGCTTGTGGCAGAAAACTTAATATACAGCTTTCACAATTGTTAGCTAAGTATTTTCTAGGCAGATTATCTAGAGCTTTTCCTTCTGTCAGAATAACCCTAACATCAGTCTTTGTCAGCGAAAAGCTATATAGGCACAAAACAAATATTACAAGACCTAACTGGAAAAAAAAGGAAAAGTAGAGCATTTTGGACTGGAGATAATCAACGGGAATTTCAGTAGTTAGTGAGGTCTTAATTAAGAATGACTTCACCTTAAATGAACATTCCAACCTTTTTTTTCTCATTTTTTCCCTGTTGTTAGTAAAGGAAAGTAAACAATTCATAACTGTAGATTTTACAGTAGAACAGTCGCTGTTAGACTTCCTGTGTTACATCTCTCAGGTGATTTCATATGGTTATGCAGATACTGAGCTTGGTATGCTGTGCATGATAGATACTCTTAGGAGGAAAAATAAAATTAGAAGGTATTTAAAGCAATTAAACACAAAATTAGACAACTGAATATTGTTGAGTTTTAAAGTGATAAATACTTATGAAGCTTTTTCTCCAAATAGCTGGCATGAATGACATAGTAGATTTCTAGTAGAATACATGCAACAAAGGTAGAAGTGGAACAGTGCAGCATGGTGAGCTTTAAGAACATTTATTTTGTTTACTCCCTGAGAAGGCTTAATGGAAGGTGTTGCTGCCTTGCTTGCAGTCATCTATGTTCTAAGCTTTAAAAAGAATTAACAAATAAATTGCATGTGTACTGAGTACGTAGTATTGTTATTAATGTATAAGTCAGTGGAAGAAATTATCATAGTTTGCATCCTCAGCTTTGATATGTCTCAGTATTTCCATTTCTACTCTGTTGACTGTGTACTTCTTTAGCATAGTGTAGTACCAAGAACGTCACAATATCTGTATAATTTTATTTTTCAGGAAATTTGAATGCTACACTTCAAGTGTGGGATGTAGGGGGGCAAACAATAGGAGGCAAAATGCTGGATAAATATATTTATGGAGCTCAGGTACAGTATAAGTGAATTCCATCTGTGGTAATTATGTGAAATTAATGTAACTTTTGTTCTTAAAATTATGTGTGTCTTACAGTTTGTTTTATAGAACTGAGAAAAGTTGAACCTGCGTAACCTAACTGTAATTGATACTAATACACAAATCTAATTTTGTGTGTAGTGAATTTTTAGAGCTGCATAAAAAGCAAAGGTGCACATTTGTACACCTGAATAACACTAAGGAACAGATGTGTCTTTCCGTGCTTTGTGTCTTAAGAAAAGCAATCACAGTAAACAATCAAGGCTCTTTGGATATCCACATGGTAGATGTAGTGGCTGCTTTTAGAGCAGATGCCTCCTGGGGGGAGAAAGTGGAAGGAGGAAATTAAGAGCAATTCTACACCATTAAACTCATAGATGCAACTGGGGTTATAGAAGGGCAAACAGAAGGAGGCACCCAGGTAGCTAAATATTTTTGCAGAACTTTTGTCCAATGAAAATAATTTTGCCTAGAGGTTAACTACGCAACTTAAAGTGATGGTAGGATTAAGCAAGAACGACTTATAACTGTATCTTGAGGTATGAAATGATTTAAGAGGATGTCCTGTACACCATACTTAACATGAGTGATTTTAAGATGTGGTCTGTTCTTTAATTTGGAGTTTGTAATGAGAATATGTGTAACGTGTTTTATCAGGTAGTTACATTTCTCTGAAAACAAATGCACCTGCTTTTTCACTTAACACTTCAGGTGATAGGAATACAGAACCCAAAAACTTCTAGTGGACAGAAACTCTGTAGTAATAAATACAGTACAGCAGTGGCTATTTAAGGAGAATACCCTATTAACAAATCCTAAAGACAAAATCTTCAGTTAAACTTCCGTCCCTTAAAAAAAATGACTAGTGTTTTTAGCTGTTGTATCTGTTCTGTAATATTTTCTTAGTATTTAATAGAAAACATTTTGTTGCCCTGTTGAAGGGCTATCAAGCATCAGGAGAAAGGGCTTCCTTGACAGAGGAAATTTGGTTATCACCAATTGTTGCTGTATGCCCAAAGTTAACTCAGTGAAGGAAGTAAAAGTCTATCAAGCTTTTCTTTTTTTGTATTTAGTGATAAAGTTAGGAGTTTTTTTAAATCAACAATAGCAGGTTAAAATATTAGTACTAATGTCCCAAAGCAGTCAAAAAGTTATCATTAAACTTAAAATTACAAAAGTTTTGTCTTTTTTAACCCTTCTGAACACATTAATAAGAAACCTTGTACATCCAGTCTCTTATCCTTTAATCCTCCGCAACCCTCACTGTAACCCTAATTCTTTAAATGAACTGATGGCTGTTCACTGTCCCATTGTTGACATACATTGCCAGTGTCTTTTACAGACTTCTTATCAAAGCTGACTTCTAGCACACTTTGTTATTACCTTTGTAACAGCACCTGTTTAAGGCACATCTAACTATTTTTATCTGTTCATGAAACACTATGACTGCTTTGGAAAGGCACCGCTTTCAGCTTGTTTGTAGGCAGAAGCTTATATCACATTGAATATCTGTAGCTTTTTAGAAGAGGAAAGAAAGTAGATCAAGTAGGAGTATTTAGAAAGAAAAATCCTTCTAAGCAGACATAAAAATTCCTGCAAATGAACAGCAATGCAACACGAAAGCTTTTCCCAATTAGTAGCATGGAGTTAGCAGGGGTGAATTGTGCCCAAACAACTTGATTTCCTTCTGTGGTTAAATGATTTGATTTATGTAGGGGAGACAAAACAGAGAGATTCAGACTACATGGTCTGACCGAAGGGTAATAGTCACAGCTCAGTATCTTACCAACCTTAGGGACTGGTAATAGCAAGGTTATGTCTGGTGTTCAGTTTTGGGTTCCCAGTGTAAGAAAGCCTTCACAGTATTGGTGTAACTCTGGCAAAGGCTGTTACAAAAGGATGTGTGCCTGTAGTGTGCTGCACTTGGTCAGCGTGCGTTGTGTAAAGTACACAAGCCATACACATATGGAGCAGATGATACTGGATTTCTTGCAGAAATTGTTTATCTGCAAATCTAAGTAATTTGGATTCAAAATACATGTGTATGATAGCTTGCAGTACGTCGACACCATGCAGCACACTTTTATCCACTATTTGTAGATGCCTGTGGCCTTTTATGTCATCTGGGTGACATTCAAAAGTTGTAAGTGGCTGAATCCTTCGTTTTGTGCTTAGAAATACAAATGTGTGATAAACCTACTTATAAAGTACTATGAACAGATGGAAATAGAAGGTTTGAGAGTCTACAGTAGCTGCAAAAGTTATCTGCAATTCCTTGTCTGAAATTTGATCATAATGCCAGGAGAAGTAAGTGGAGCATCTGCCTGTGCTGCAAATCTTGCTACTGGAGGTTTACTTCTCTTTCAGTGAGAACTGAATCAATTATCTAGAATAGACCTTCTGGTTAATTTACTGTTAAGGTGCTGGTTTTTGGCTGAGAGCCTCGATTTCTTGTGCCATGTTATAAAATTTGCTAGATTTGAGAATGAGAACCTGCTGAAGTTGTTTGTGTGGTTGCAGTTGGAGCAATTGCAGTTCACTTGCTGACTTGAAGCTGTTGCTTTTCCCCCCGTGTTTTCTCTGGTTCTGCTCATCCAGAACAATATAGCTGCTGTATCTTGTCTTAGCTGATTTTCACTGATGGGTCAGAACTCTGCAAGCCACAGGGAGAAAGAGGGTACTAGTAGAAAGAGGACAGATAAATAAAAGGTGATACTAAACAGCTTTATGCCAGTGTTGATTAAACTCTACATATTTATCTCAGAAAGAGGGTAAGAGTAATTCTAGAGTCAGTCATGATGGCTGAACTGGTAGACAGTAGCTTGTTCTATTATGACAACTTGATTGTGTGTTTTTGAGTGACCATATCTTCACTATTAGCAAAGACAACAGTGGTTAAGTGTATATAGACTGTAAACTGTTTTCACTTGTAAAAATACATTTCTGCAAATGTGCAAGATGTAATAAGGTACTTTTTGCTACAATGAATATTCTAGGACTAGAAAAAATATATTAGAATTTTGGTCTGACAAATTTCATGAATATTAATGAAAATCTCAAAGTTAATTGAGTTCTTTCATACTGAAGTCAGTCATAGGATGAGGGCAGCTGAGGATAAACCTGAAGAAGAAAACATATGGTTTTAATTAGTGTTTTCTGTACCTTTCTTCTATTGTGACAAGTCTGGGCATATACTTGACACATTTTAAACATTGATCGTTTGGTGTGAATATATTATGTGGCTACACCACGTCTGTAATAGCAGTTCTGCTGTATAATAGCAATGCTGCTGATTTTTGTGGTAAATATTTCAGAACCGCTCCCATCTCTTACCTGCAATTGCTTCCCCTACCCACATACCTGGACTATCTTTAAGAGCTGGCATATGCTACCTCAGAAATTGGCTTGTTAATTGAATAGAAGTACTGCAGACTCTACCTTCTCCAGAGACCAGCAAATAATTTCTGCAGTATTCTCAGTTTCCAGTGACCTGTTTTTGAAAATACTCTCTAATTCCAAAACAAAAACCACTCACATACGCACTAATGTAGGCAAAATATCTCTTACTAGAGTCCAATTATGCAAGCAGGAACTATTACCACATTGCTGGAGACTAGAGAATTAGCGTGCTGTTCTTGGCATGTTTTCCACCATGTGTTTCAAACCTTTTTCATGGCAGGGAAATGTGCTACTTCTATGTAAAAACGTTAGTGTTACATTTTCACCTTCGTTCCATATGCATCACAGGAAAACAACAGCTTTTATACTATACTCGTTCTCTGCTCCATGTACAGTAACTGTGGCAAATGTGATCATAGAATCATAGAATGCTTTGGGTTGGAGGGGACCTTCAAATGCTCTATAGTCCCCAAGCAAAAAGCAGGAGCGTCTCGAATTGGATCAGGTTGCCCAGAGTCCCATTGAACCTGACTTTTTAAGTACTTCCAGGGATGGGGCAACTCCTGCTTCTCTGGGTAACTTGTGCTAATATTTCACCACATTCATTGTAAAAAATTTCTTCTTATATCTAGTGTAAATCTCCCCTCTTGTAGTTTAAAACCATCACCTCTTGTCCTGTCACAGCAGGCTTGGCTGAAGAGACTGTCCTGGTCTTTCTTATAAGCCTCCTTTAAGTGCTGGAAAGTCACTATAAGGTCTCCCTGGAACCGCCTTCTCTCCAGGCTGAGCAACATGAACTACCTCAGCCTGTCTTTGTAGCAGAGGTGCTCCATCCCTTTGGTCATTTTTGTGGCCATCCTCTGGACCTAATCCAACAGTTTCATGTTCTCTTTGTGCTGAGGGCTCCAGAACTGGACACAGTACTCCAGGTGAGGTCTCAACCAGAGCAAAGTAGATGGAAGAAACACCTGCCTTGACCTGCTGATAACACTTCTTTTGATGCGACCCAGGATTTGGTGTGTTTTCTGGACTGTGTGTTCACATTGCAGGCTAATGTGGAGCACCAGCATCCATAAGTCCTTCTCTGCAGGGCTGTGCTTAATCCCTTCATTCCCCAGCCTGTAGTGATACTGAGGATTGTCCTAATGCCAGTGTAGGACTTGGTATTTGGCTTTGTTGAGCCTCATGAGATTCACATAGGCCCACTTTTCCAGTTTATTAAGGTAATTAATTGATGATGTGCTCCTCTGAAAGAAATTACTTGGCTTCTATGTTAAATAACAAAAGATTAAATGGATTTTAATTATGGACTTATAATTAGTCTTTCATTGCTTATCTGTATCACACTAAGTTTCTTATGGAACTCTCTTGCAGCAAAAATCTAAGAAGTATTTTTTGTGATCTGTATGCTAGGCTGGTTTTTTGCATCTCTAAAACATACCTGTCACCTTTGTTTCTTGATTAAATACTGACAAATTTCAGAAATAGAATGGTGAAGAAAATAGGCTTTAGAAGCAATGTTTTAAGTCATGAAGAAGAAGACCAAAAGTAAATTAGGTAAGATAGCTGAAAAGTTCACTGGTCTCTTTCATGGTAAGTCCACTGTGAATACCCTTTCTTCCAAAAGTATAGGTAGGCTGCAGCTAGCCAGAGGACATGCAGTAGAGTTCATTTCTGTGGAGAATTAGTTAGAAACAGTTGGCCAACCTTAAATGCTCAGATTTTATTAACCTTATCTTACATCTAAGTCTGATTAAACTCTGATTGTGAAGATTGATTAGTGTTATTATTATTTAGCCTTTACAGTACCTGTCCTTCAGCTTGAGTTTCATCTTTTCCCTTGAGCATTTAGAAACATCAGTATGTTCTTCCTAAAGCAAGAATAATGTTATTGAAAATATTGTAGAGTCATAGAATAGTTCAGGTTGGAAAAGATCTTGAAGATTATCAAGTCCAACAGTTAACCTATCTGTACCAAGCCCTCTGCGAAACCATGCCCTTCAGCTCTACGTCTACATGGGTTTTAAACATGTTCGGGAATGACATAACTACCTCTCTGGGCAGCCTGTTCCAATGCTTGAGGACTCTTTCAATAAAGAGGTTTTTCCTAATACCTATCCTAAATTTCTTCCCCTGGCACAATTTGAGGGCATTTCCTCTTGTCCTATCATTTGTTACTTGTGAGAAGAGGCCAACACTCAACTTTCTACAACCTCCTTTTAGGTCATTGTAGACAGCAGTAAGGTCTCCTCTCAGCTACCTCCTCTTCAGACTAAATATCCCTAGTTCTCTCAGCTGCTACCCATAAGGCATGTTCACCAGAACCTTGACCAACCTTGTTTCCCTTCTTCAGAAGCCTCTCCAGCACCTCAATGTCTGTCTTGTAACAGGTGTGTACTATGTTTTATGATCAAAGACACTCCTTATGAAACTACCAAGTAAAGCTGGACCCAAACAAATGCCTGAAAAAACGTCCCCGGGAAAGTATTATCTATTGGTTGTAGAGCCAGCTAGGTTTTTATCTGCAGCATTATTGGTTTTAGACTGACGATTTCTGGTGGGGAACAGTGTGCAATTGCAGGGTTGGTTTTTATCCCAGATGTGAGCTGCATAGGAACAAGGGCAACAGAAGCCAAGTCTGACTTTATTCCTCATTTATAAGGTATTTATTTGGGTTTAGCAGAAAGCAGAAGCGGAAGACCCAGTAATTTGTGAAACTTGATTTTCTCCCCCCCTTTTTTTTTCCAATATGTGAAACTATAAACAGTATTAGCTGAAAGTCCTTATCCAGTGTGAGTTTATTTATCTTACGATTAGTATGAAGTGCTTTTTGATTCTTCGTAAAGTGTGTACAGTTTGAAGTTTTCCTAACAGCTACATTTGCTCTGTATTGAATTCACATTTTTCTTCTGTCCTTACAGTTTAATTAGCATCCAAATTTTGAACACGTGGAATGCAGGAGAAGGGATGTAGTAAAACGTGTTTGTTACAGAATCCTATGGTTGCCTTCAATATTCCTCCAAAAATAAAATGGATTATTTGTTAATAATTTAGACTTATGCAAATTTTGCGATATTAAAATATTTTTTGCAACCTGTTACATTTCAAGTATATCTTTGTATTTAGGGTATTCTCTTGGTTTATGATATTACCAATGGACAGAGTTTTGAAAATTTAGAAGACTGGTATAATGTGGTAAAAAAAGTGAATGAAGAATCAGAAACACAGCCACATGTGGCCTTGGTTGGAAATAAAGGTAAGTTATTAATTCTTAAAAATTAACTGAAATACTATGAATACTGCTCTTTGTTGAAGAAATTGTATGGGACATATTTCTTCAGTAAAATGACACTAAATACTGACCTGTGTTTTTTCTGTGTACACGTGACATAACTGGCTGTCTCTCAGCATTCTGGCTCAGTGCGCTTAGGTTGAGGCACTCGCTGTATACGTTTTGTGTAGTCTACAGCCTCTCTGCCGGGCTACACAGAAGTAGAAAGATTTCTCTTACCCATATTTGAATTTGATAGGGCTTCAGGTTGTAACCATGACATGCATCTGAAACAGAAGGAGGGGTTGTAATAACAGGTATATTTCATGATTCTGTATAACAAAACACCGCTAGATTAAATACTGGTATATAGTCTTTAAAATAACTGCACTGTGTCCCAGCTATATTTATGAGTTGCTTATTAGGACCTTTGCGGGCTAGCTATAGTTTATACATGAGATTACTAATTTCTAGTTGTTTCGAGATTTAATTTTTTTGATCACGTAAGTGTGACATAAGGATTTTCTTCTGACCACTACAATAATGCATTTCAAGTAACCATCATCAAGTTGGTTTTCTAATTAGATGGATTCAAAATTCCCACATTTGCAGACAAGAGATCTTGCAGAAACCTGCATATTTGACTTGATCTTGGCTCTCTTACCCTTTTTTCCTTTTTTTTTGGTTGGTAATAATACAGATTATGTTGGAATTCTAAGGAAAAATATTATTTACTGATTTATATTTTGCCCCCAAATTGGACTTCCTAGCTGGAGTTCTGCTGCTCTTGTGTGGTATTTACAGAAAGATGCACTGTAGCGTAGGGCAAATAACGTTCTTTTCCCAGAATGGCACCACAGAGGTAGAAAACAGAAACATTGGTTTCATTTCTATTCTGTACAGTAAATGTGTATGTTTTTCTCATATACAGACTGCAATTCTTCAAAATCCAAGTTTTATCTAGGGAGCATGTGCAAAATATGGTTTTTGTAGGGGAGTTTCACAGAATCCCAGAACATTAAGGGCACCTGGCTGGCTCAGTTGGTAGAGCATGGGACTGTAAATTCCCAGGGTCATGGGTTTGAGCCCCATGCAGGACAGCATATCTTGAGACAGTACTGTAGGCTTACGCTGCTCCAGCAGAGGGGGTTGGACTTGGAAGGGACCTCAAAAGATCATCTAACCTCTAACATTCTGTGATTCTGTGATTAGGGATTGGAAGGGACCTCAAAAGATTGTCTACTCAAGTCCCCCTTCCAGAACATGGTCATCTAGACCAAGATTGCACAGAAACATGTACAGGGAGGTTTTAAATGTCCCTGGGCAGCCTTTTCCAGTGCTCCATCACCCTCACTGGGAAGAAATTCCTTCTCATATTTATGTGGAACCTCCTATGTTCCCGCATATACCCATTGCCCCTTGCCCTGTCACTAGATGACATTGAGAAGAGCCTGGCTCCATCCTCCTGACACCCACCCTTTGCACATTTATACACATAATATAGTTACCTGTATCCTCAGACTTTCCAGTTTTGGAGATTGGAGTGACATTTGCTATCCTCCAGTCCCTGGGCACCTCTCTTGATGTCTACAACTTAGCAAAGATAAGTGGAGAGTGGCCTAGCAATGACTTCCTCTGTCTCAGTTAGCACTCGCGGATGCATCCCATTAGGACCCATGGATTTATGTACATCAGGTTTTCTCAACCCTAATCCAGTCCTCATCAACTAGGGCAAACTTTTTTTTCCCTCAACTTTCTTTGGGGCCTCAGCGGTCTGGGGTTTAATCCAGGACAGCCTCCAGAAGTATATACAGAGGCAAAAAAGGTGTTCAGTATCTCTGCTTTCTCTGTATGCTCTGTCTTCATGGCTCCCACCTCATGCAGCAGGGGGCCTACATTGCCTCTAGTTTTAGTTTTACCTGCAATATATTTGAAGGAGCCCTTTCTGTTGCCCTTCACCTCTCTTGCAAGATTTAATTCCAAGGAGGCCTTGCTTTTCCTAGTTGCATCCCTACATCCTCTGACTGAAGCCTTCTAATCACCTCAAGTGGCTATCTGCTCGTTCCATGACCTCCCAGTACCCTGTCCCATGGGATTTTCCCCTAGCAATTGCTTGAAAAGGCCAAAGTTGGCCCTCCTGAAGTCCAAGCTTGTGATTCTGCTAGGCATCCTGTTCCTGCCACATGAGATCCTGAAATCCACCATCTCATGGTCACTGCACCCAAGGCTGCCCTCAACCTTCACTACTTCAACCAGACCCTCATTGTTGGTGAGTAAAAGATCATAGAATCATAGAATCATTAAGGATTGGAAGGGACCTCGAAAGATCATCTAGTCCAATCCCCCTGCCACAGCAGGATCACCCAGACCAAGTCATACAATCAGTCAGGGTAAGAAGGGACCGCAGGATCATCCAGTTCCAACTTCCCTGCCATGGGCAGGGACACCCCACCCTAGATCAGGCTGGCCAGAGCCCCATCCAGCCTGGCCTTAAACACCTCCAAGGATGGGGCCCCAACCACCTTCCTGGCCAACCCATTCCAGNCTTACACTTGGTCTTGTTGAACCCCATCAGGTTGGCCTGTGTCCACTTCTCCAGCCTGTCCAGGTCCCTCCGGATGGCATCCCTGCCCTCCAGCGTGTCTGCTGCACCACACAGCTTGGTGTCATCAGCAAACTTGCTGAGGGTGCACTCAATGCTTCTGTCCGTGTCACCTACAAAGATGTTGAACAAGACTGGTCCCAGGACTGATCCCTGAGGGACTCCGCTTGTCACTGGCCTCCACTTGGACATGGATCCATCCACCACCACTCTCTGAGTGCGGCCATCAAGCCAGTTCTATACCCATCTAGTGGTCCACCCATCAAAGCCATGTTCCACCATCTTGGAGACCAGAATGTGGTGTGGGACAGTGTCAAAGGCTTTGCTCAGGTCCAGGTAAATGACATCAGTCGCTTGTCCCTCATCCACTGCATTCCCTGAAGCCTGTCACCTGCACAGCCTTATGTTGCTGGGGGACATCTGTTTGGGTTCCCACATCCATGTATTTCTCTGCTTCGAAGCCTGGTCTTCCTCTGCTGCTGAGTTTACACCATTTTGGGATTTTTTTTTTCAGTTGGGCTTTTCCCCTACCCCCAACCCCCATGGCTAGATAATGCTGCTCTCTCTCTGTGCGGTCTGAGCACGACTTTCGGTTTCACTGTGTTTAAACCTCCTGCGGTTTCACCCCACTGCATCCCTTCTCAGCTTCACCCATGAGAGATTCTGACTTTTATTGGATCCCCCTTTCCTCAGCCAAGGGGACCCACCATTCATGTTGAAAACCTCAAGAAATAGTGTTTGGGGCCTGGCACTGGCTCTCTTGCTCCGTGCAGTCTCCAGACAGAGTCTGATACCGTTTAATGAAAATAGCAGTGTGCTTGCTGCCTTGTTTTCCTTCAGAAGCTGGACATAAAGAGAAAAAGGAAATTGTTGCTTTCACATGATCATAATATTTGAGGGGTGGGTGTCAGGAGGATGGAGATGGGCTGTTCTCGGTTTCATGTAGTGATAGGATGAGGGGCAATGGTTGTAAGCTGGAATATAAAAGGTTCCACATCAACCTGAGAGGGAACTTCTTGACAGTGAGGGTGACGGAGCACTGGAACAGGCTGCCCAGGGTGGTTGTGGAGTCTCCCTCGCTGGAGATGTTCAAGGCCCGCTTGGATGAGTTCTTGTGTGGCTTTGGTGTAGGTGATCCTGCTGTGGCAGGGGGATTGGACTGGATGATCTTTCGAGGTCCCTTCCAATCCGTAGTGATTCTATGATTCTGTAACTAAAGATGGTGGTTGTTGCATGCCTTGGCCATGCAGAGGATAATGTTTACAGAGGTCATTTTTGGGCTTTATTTTAATTTCAGCATGATGAAATTCAAGATTTTAGAAGTGTATTTCTTAATTCTGTAATAGAAGAAGAGTATCTAAAAAGGGCTTCCATCCCGATGTTTTAGTGGCCTGAGAGAGGCTATTCTAGTTTGGCCTCTGTTATTAGATAAGTAGAAAACAGGGTGTTTATATGCATGATGTTGGCTCTTGAATATTATGAAAGAATAAAACTGCTTGTTCCAATACATTCTTAAGGTGGAATCGCTGTGCTCAGAACAGCTCAGCTTCTTTACTCAGTAAGTAAAGTTAAGACACTTGTACCAATGCAGTAGTTTTAAAGCCAAGAAAAGCTATCTGATTAAACGAGCTTGTTTGACCTCACACATCACATAGAAGAAGTAATTTCAGTCAGTAGTTTCTGTCTGAGAATTGTACTTTTTTGGTGAGCTATACAACTCTTCTAGGAGAATACCCAGGTGTTTTCCAAATCATCAAGAAACTAGAAATGTCTACATCCACAGACAAGTCTCTCTGAAGTCTTTCATGATAACATATAGAAAACAACACATATGAATTCTATTAAATGAAAATAATGTCTGTAGGTAATTTTGTCATTGGTGGTAGATTACTTCAGGTATAGCAGTGTATAGCACACAGTTGTGTCCTAGCTGTTAATTACCTGTAGATCTGCATGTATGTGTTAGAGTTGTTGTGTGTCAGCTTGTGGTCAATGGACACACAACATTTTGTCAAAGGTGTTTTCAGGAATTTTACATTATTGTACCAAACGTCAAGAAATTGTTCAGTGCTACTTTAAATTAATTAGGTTTAGTTTTTACTGTCCTATTTTATTGTACGTGGCCGTAGATAAGAATTGTCAACACTGTAAGTTACTGTGTCTCTTTAAAGACAACTTCAGAGTGGTGACAATTCATATAAAGCTGTGTTGTGATTGCAGGAGTTTAAGATTTTACTCAGGAAACATAATTTCTACGTACAAAGCTCTAATCAGCCTCGAGTTGCTTTCCCATCAGAAATACATCTGAAAATAATAGAGTGGTATGTGTTGAGATCTGAATTCTGGACCTTCCCACTCCTCTCTTTAATTTTCCTCCTCTTCCTCCCCCCTTTTTTTTTCTTCTGGTCTAGCTAAAATGAAGGGCTAACATTGCCCACTAATTTATTAAAATAATAGGGAGCACAACAGCTTCAGAGATGCAGTCCTCCTTTGTGAAAATATTTTGAGGTGGCTTTTTCCTGGATTCTTAGTTTTGTTTTTCACTTTCTTCCTTATCATACTTTTTTTTAATAGCCTGATCTACACACTTTGCCAGACAGAGTAGGAAACTCATTTGAGTCAAGTTTGTGGCCAGATCTAACTTTCAATTTATAGCTTACCAAATGCACAGACAAAAAACGAACTGTACATTCTAATTTTATGTTAATTAAGTTAATTAATGTAGAATTTTTCATATTAATTGTAAGTCATAAGATCTTAGCAATTTTAAAATTTATGTTGGTGTTGAATTTTAAACTTAATTTCTTTTGTAAATGACTTTCCATACTTTAACCTCAATTAATATGAAGATTTTCTCAAGGGGTGAGTATTTCTTTGTTGCTAATAACCCCTTAATTTACAACACAAATAGCAGAATAATATTTATTGTTAAAATTAACTGGTTTTGAGTTTTATTGCAGCAACTTCAAACTTTCAAAGTACTCAACAACAGCCTGCCTATAGCTTGTGTTGCACAGTGTAGATGAAACGACAATTATCAAGTGAATGAATTGTGTTTTGTGCACTCAGGATCTTTTGATTAAATTTGTTATTGACAAAGTCCAGTAGTTACACTAGATTTCCTGGTCTTTAGTTCGAATTAGAGAGGGCTTACTGTTTTTTGTGTGGCTGATACGTTTCTTTCCTTTCTACCTTCTTCTACTAGACATTTTTGTCGGTGCTAATCTATAAGCAGTATCCTCAAGTGTCTTACCAACGTTTTCAGTGGATATATTGTAAACAAAAATTAACCCAGGTTGCATGCGAGCTACACTCATTTTGATTTATAGCTACCAAGATGGTCTTAGGGTGGTGGTTATCTGTAGCTTCTATGGGGGTAGGAATTATCAGGTACCGGTGTATAGTTGATAGATGAATTATTTCTGTTCTTAGAGATATTAACCAGATCCCCTCCTCAATAAAGACTAATAACTCAGGTTTTTAAACAGTCTTCAAGACAGATGAGGGCACAGAGGAGAATGCATCAATACTAATTAAGTATGTTGAGCATTTGTTCATCTTAGCTATGATTAATTGATGTTGGAGTGCTATCTCTGAACAGGAAGTGGTGTGTTGTTACACTGTGAAGTTTAAAGGTTACGTTTTAGCGTACCCTTTAACTTGCATTTACGTAGAGCGTAAAATGTTTTACCTGTCTTATCTGAGCACAGAAAGACATTTCTCAGCCTCTGAGTATGAATGAGTGTTTGCTGTACTGTTAGTACATGTGAATCTGCCTGGGCATACCCAATCTGCTCTTCGGCTTTGTTACTGCATTCTATACTTAGCCTTCTCACTTTTCCTAGAAAAAATTCTTACTACTAACTCTGAGATTTTTGGGTTATTAAAATTAAGAACTATGCATTCATTCTCTTGTCCCTCCTGACCTCTCCCAGCTGTTTTCAGTTCTTGTTTCCAGTGGACTTGTTAAGTGCTTCACCTGTAATTAAGACAAGTGTTGAGCAGCTAGTTTAAAGACCCTTGTTCTTTTAAGTCTTATGCGTGATTAAACTAAAGATTCTCCATGCCTGATAGCAAGTCCAGTCACCTGAGCCTCACACATGCTGTTGGGATTGGAGGGTAAACTACTTAAATGTAGAGACTCCCTTAAAAAGAAAACCTTGTCCTGTGCTATGGCCCCTTTACCAACTAATTTGAATAAATGTGGAGTGCTACCCTGTTTTAGAATATGTATAGAATGTTTCTCTCAACAAATGTCAGCATAAGATTAATCAAAATAGTCTTACGGATTTGTTTGTTTCAGAGGTTGGGTAAATTAAAAAAAAACCAACCAAACAAGAAACTTATAATAATGAAAGGGAAAATCAAGGCGAAAATGATCTTGTCTTGACCATAATATTCTATTTGCAACCTGGTCCCTGAACGTGCTCTGTATTACTTGAGCAATTGAAGCAGCTTAGAAACATACGCATTTTTGCGTGACCTTGCTTGTCTGAGCAAACATGTGTTTAGTAAGATTTTGATCCTAGATCATGCTTGGCTCAATATTAATGTTGCTGGCTATCACCGCTGCCAACATGATCTATTTAATTATGGCTGTTAAATTGCCGTATGGGCAAGCCTACTAAACCGATGTACGCCGCGCAGAGCTATGTAGATAGAGCGTGTGCCTCAAGTGTTGTTCTTTAGAACATAGCTGAGCGCGCAAACAGTTGTACAGCCCAAAAGAGCGAAGGTTTATTGCTGTTGTGTAGTACTTAGTTAGACATACTCCGTTGGCTGGGAAAAGGAAACACCTGGCAGGATAGATCACAGGGGATCTGGGCATACGTACTCAATTCTGGCCCCAAGCTTCGTATAGTCTGCTGTGATAAATGCATCTGGTTGCAAATCAGCCCGTGTTTTGCTTGGACGCTTCTTTCAGAACCCTTCATGAAATGATCTCTTGGATGAGAAGTCACAGTGGACACAGCAGCTGCTAAGTCACCTGGTTAAAGGTAGATTTTTAGACTTCTGGACTTTCTTCCAGTGTATGTATACAGGATAGGTTTTGATGGTGGTTCTTCAAAGCTGAGGGGCCCTTGTCAGAGAACTAACAAAGTTATCAGTCTGTTCTGTTGCTTAAAAGATAATTAAGAATCACTATATTTATTTTCTGCCCTGCCTGTCTGAAGAATGCTTTAGTAATAGTTGGTAGTAAGCTTGCTTTTTGATTTGTGTTCCACTGTGGTGTGCCATTCAGGACGAAGATGAGGCTGAATAACAGATACATCTGGCCAACAGAAGATACATTACTGTTATACTACTTGTCAGATGCTGAGATTTTTTTTACAGCTAGGCAGAACTCTGATGTAAGCAGGTGCAATTCAATGAAAATCAACTAGGACAGATTAAATATTTTATAAATTGCTGAAATAATGTATTCTCATTCAGATCATATGGTGCTTTACCAAGAAAGTGTGGGCAGTCATTAACTAGTCTAATTGGAAGACAATTGCTGTTATGCTTTTTTATTTCAGTGACTGTGAATAACCAGGAGTCTTCTTTCTGCCCTTAAAATCTTTAGGTTGCACTTCAGTTTTCTTTTTGTGCACCTAAGTATTGCCAGCTGAGACCAACCAAGAGCTAAGACCAAGTTGAAGGATCTGGTAGAATATTATTAATGTAGTTTGAGCTCAAAGTCCAATGTGACAAAAGTGCCAGTAAATAACATGCTCATTCACTAACAGTTATTCACAAAAGTTATTAAAAGTGTCATTGAAAAATGGAAATAGAAGTAAACTGTTTAAATGCAAAGGTTAGAATGGTATATTTATCCTACCTTTGTAATAATACACAAATGAAATGCTGACAGATGTCTTACTGTTTCCATGGATTTTGTCTGTAGTTTATTTAGCAATGTAGACATACATCTAATAAAAAAGATGCTGCATAAACCATAGTCCGGGCTGAATGTGCTTCTGTTTTTGGTTTAGGTAGAAATGTTTTTTCTGGCTGCGTCCTTCATACTTAGGTCTTCTTACAACAAATGGAAAGCCCTTAATTGTACCTAAGGGAATAGTTAATCTATGGTGGACATATGGTGGACAAAAGCTGAGTCTAGTAAATGAAAAAAATTATAAACAGAAAATGTGTGAATATCTGTACAGTCTGAGAGTCATGGGAGATACTGTACTGTTTGATTATAGCTTTTTTTAAATTAATCTGCCACTATTTTTCCAGTATTTTCTATTTTTTTTACATAGAAATCAGTGCAGCATAAATATGTGGTTTCAAGAAATAATCAGTTTCATGTCTATTTCATTGAATTAGAAAAAAATACCTATTTTGAAGATTTGGCAAGTTGTTCTGCACCCACCTTTGACATACGACATAAATGCAATTTGATTTCATTAGTGGACTGAAGCTCTCTGAAATTAAAAAAAGCTGTAATGTTTGATTGGGGACAGTTAATCAGTGTTAACCCTGAGAAGCTCTTGGGCTTTATGGATTCAAGCATTATATGTGGTTGCACTGCTCCTGCAAAAGGTTAAGTATTAATGGAAAATGTTCACAGCTCTTTTACTCAAAGGAAACATGTTACTTGTAAGTTTTCTTTTGATTTTACTTTTACAGTTACATTGAATGTCTTCATTCATTTAGCCATCCATAAAGCAAATATTGTTGCACATGCAGTGGATAATAAGTCTTTTTAGGACTACTTGTGTGGTATGTCACAGATCATTAACTGCAAGTAACCACCTGACTTGAGGGAAGTCTGGAAGCATCATTACAGTGAAATAAGCTTTTATTTCTGTGTCACTGCAGCACATTGATTTGTAGGAATGTCTCCAATAGCTACTGTGGAAAGATATTCTCATACATTATTAGTGAAGGAAGTTGATGAGAGAGGATAACCAAACTTCAAGTGTGAATAGGGGATTAGTATGAAAATTTTGGACAAAGTGGGAACAAGACAAGTGCTATTGTAGTGTTATTTTCCATTTAAAAGCTAGAGAATTTGGTAAATTAATCTTTTTGCAGTGCTTCACAGTTCAGAGTGCTTCATAGCCTACTGAAATGCATATAGTAATTGAACATGTTATGTTTACTACTCTGTCCAGGCAGAAAATGTGGAAAAGAAGTTTTTTCCTAATCAGCAGAGAAAGCTTAAGTTTCTGAATATTTTTTCAGACTTTTTGATTTAAGATTTTTCTTGAAAAAAACGACCAATTATTTCAGCTCAATTTAGAGGATTGGGGATAGCCTGTGTAAATAAAGGAAATAATCATAATGGATAACCTAAATTAATATAAAGAATAGGAGCTTGTAGTGTGAAAAACTCTGAAACATTGTACTTAAAATGGTTTAGAAAATTTCAGGCTCTTGCAGAGGTTAAAGTTAGGACAGTGCTGTAGGATTACCTTGCTGTATTGCTGTTTTTCAAAATAATTTGCTGTCAAGTCCTCTAGGAGCAACATACAATAGAATATGGACAAATGAGCAGTGAAATGAGCCTCTTGTTGAGGTCTAGTATAAACTATGTGCATATAGATTTAAGAATGAAGAAGAAAAATAAAGGGCAGTATGTTATGTATATTTTAAGATTTTTCAGTTGTCAATACAGTATCATGTTTAGCAGGGATTTGCAAGAGAAGAAGCAGAAAGTGATACTACTTCAAGTTTAGTCCACAGTTACTGCTCCATGCACTTGATGTAATGAGATGATCTGAGTTTATGACGCCCATTTTAGAACAGGAGTATGTATAATCTGCTGAACATGTGGCTTTTTTGGTAGAGTATTAATGCTGCCTTTAAGCATATTAACACCTTGATGACAGCATCATCTCTGGTTATGAATTCTTCATTGTTCCCATAGTTGAGATATTATGACTTGAGGTTCTAAATGAGGTGAAATGTCTTTCTGATTAATTTTAATCAATCTTTTTGGGTTTTGTTTTGGTTTGTTGGTTTTCTTTTTTTAGGGGGGGGGGGGCAAGGTATTTGAAAAATGTTCCATTATTTGTTTGTGTAATATGAGACTGTGAGGTTGTTACCACAGGAGTACCTTCTAAACCAGTGTCAAACTCTGTTTGATCTTAATAGTTCATGGAGATAGGCCACATAGTTTTAATGCAGAAAGTGTTGTTATTGTTATTATTTACACCCTGTGCTTCCTGCCCTCGTTGTGTGGAGGATAGCCACAAAATGTTTGCTGTTTTCAAGGGAGAGATGTAGGATTCTGTGGTGCGAAGAAATCGGTGTTAGAAGTCGGCTGAGTTTACTGCAATATGTTGATTGAGGAGGTGAAATGCAGTGATGAGAAATGGTAAAATAGAACTTTGATTGATTTATTTAAAATAAGGTCTTAGAAGAAGAGGCCTTTAAGTACATTGTTCGGTGTAAAAAATGCTCAGTTTCCTATTAAATTTTCATAATCGATTTTATCGTTTTCAACTGAAACTTTTTGCAGAGGCAGTGCTTTCAGAGTTCTAGCTCCCTTGTTTAACAGTACAACAGTGTATTTGTGAGTAGGACAGAGGAATTGTAACTTCTGCCCAACTTTTTGAGATTGTTCAGTTTCATGACATCCATTGGCCCTTTCATGCCCTGAATGCAAGGACTGACAATCTCATCCAGACTAGTATTTTTAACTCTCAAAGATTCTTAACCTGCAAAAGCTGCCATATCACATTTGCTGCATTCTTTGTTCAGTGTGGGGAATCACTGACCTTCTAATAAAAAATTGGGTTCTTTATGTAGACTTTATAGCTTGCTTAGTGGCTTCAGATGAGCTGCTCCAAATTTACTCCGGGTTTTTTTATGACTAGACTTGAGATGATAATATTCTTTTGGAAGCATTGTCAAATATGTTTAGTTACGTACGATAGCAGGAATATGTCATAGTAGCATAATGCCAATATCTGACGGGAGAATTGATTTGGAAATATGTTCACAGAAAGAGGAATAACATTACCTGATTTTGACTTGGACTAGAAAATGTATACCTAAGCATTCCTACATAATAATATTTGAAAGCTGCGATCAAGATCATTGCTTTTCTGTTTAAAATGCTAAACAAACACAAATTGAAAAAAGCTAGAGACTAAATAGATGAATATGTAGAATACTAAAATGCCTTAAGAAATACTTGCTTTTGAAAAATACTGACATATCAATGTATATATTGAGGGCAACTTTAGAATGCTGGATTTTGCAATTAAGCATTTTTATGGTGGATAATTTCAAACAAAGGCTGGAAGAATTAAGACTTGTACAGATAGCACACCACTGATATTGTAAAAAGAGAGACCTTCAGTCACTAGAAATTTCTTTTGCACGCTTACAGAAGTTTGAAAAGTAATTTACTCTAGGCAGGGAAGTTGTTGGTCAGGCTGCTAAGTTGGGTTGCTTCAAAAAAAATTCTGTTTGGCTGCTCATGTAGACAGTGATGACATTTTGGAGCCTGCTTCCCAGTCCCCCTTCAAAACTATTATGAAAAATCTTCAAATATTTTGGTTTGAGCGTGCCAGTGCTGTGTCTTCTGTGTGAAGTGTAGTGTTGATGCCTCTCTTCCCCTTCTACAGGCTCTGCTCCTGATTCAGTGGAAATTAAAAAAGGGCTGTTTTGGTTTTATCTTCCTCTTTGTCTTCCGTGATGCTTGACGTCATCTTAGGTATGATAAGACTTTGAGAGTAATGCATCATAGATACCATCCAATTGCTGAATCCAAACTTGGGAGAAAATAACCGTGTAAGACAGGCAAGAAGCCCCTCTCATTTGGCACCATACTGGTCTTTCTGAATCAAACATGTTCTGTTCTCTTGGCTGGGAATTTTTTGGGGAGCTAGTTTTTTATGGGAAAACGAACCTTTTAAAGCACAACAAAGCAGTTTTCAGTGTAATAAAAAAGCCAGAACCCTGATAGTTCTGATTGATGACTCTGTGCTATTCCAACTGTAGAGAGTTGTCAGAATTTTTGTCTTTTGATCCAGCACCCTGTACTTTTGGATAACAGAGGAATAACAGCCTTATGTTGCAGTTCTGTGACATTAAGAAGAGTTCTATGTGAAGAAAATCAACAGTATTTTCACAGTAATATTTAGAGAACATTGCTGTGTTTCAATTTTCAGAATAAATTTTCAGTAAAACACCATAAAGGCAGTTGTAAAATATGGACTGCAAGGTCAGGCTGTAGACAGCTTCTGGGCTTTCCTAGAAGTGACTTAATGTATTCTTACTTCATTATCACCCCACAGTAACTAACTTTAAACGACACTAGTGATGACAATTAGGAACAATTACTCAAAATGTCTGGACTTATTAACATTTGAATGTACATGCTTGTGTTTTTGGCTTTTTTTAATTTGAGGGGATTTTATTTCTTAAGTTTTCTAAAGCTCCATGGTAGAAGTAAAGGAAACAATGTATGGAAATAATGAAGAACTGTCATTGCAGAGATTTCTGTCGACAGCCGATACATTGCCTCGTTAATAAGCAACAGTTTTCATGGGCTGGCTTTTTAAAGTCCATATGTTTAGAGTGGCCTCCTCTTACACCGTAAGTTTTGCAGTTTTGCTTTCGGAATAGGATCTGAAAGGGTTTTAGAGAATTGTTGCTGGCGTAGTTGCATGTTTAAGTGGTTGGTCAGTAGGGCAAAAATGCTGGTTTCTGAGTACAACCAGTACTTTTTCCAGCTGCTTTATAGTGATATCTTGAAGCTTAAAATGTAATCTATATGGGTAAGCCACAAAAGCCACTATATATTAAAGCAGACTCTGACAGTAAATCAAAATTGAACAGCTGGCAACACTACTAAAGTCATAAACGTATTTATTAAAAACACTAGGCAGAAGAATTATATTAGAAAGAGAGGAGTATGTTCTACAGACCAGTGGATAGATCTTAAAACCTGGAAAGTGCTGCAGATTAAGGGCCCAATTTATGAACATCTGTTCTGGCAGTTTCTGGGACTCTGTGACGTTCTCATGTTCTTTACAATAAAAGTGTGAAACATGTTTCTTCCTCTCCACGCAATCCTGCTTTTCTGCAGTTCATAAAATCTGCCTTGTACCTCATGCAACTGGGCCTATGTGCTTTACACACTTGCTGGAGTAATTACTATTCATTAAAAGAGTAAGTAGTACAGCCATGTCACAAGCCCACAATATACACTTACCCTGATGCGTTCCACGTGGTCTCATTGGTTTCAAATGCAGTGAAAGAACACTTAAGTTCCCTTTCATGTACTTAAACTTTAGAGTGTGACAATAAACTCATTGTGGAAGCGTGTATCTAGGGAGGATAATGGTCAGAAAAATGTCTTGCACATTGTTTCTCTAAAACTGAAACACACTTACAGATTAGCTGTTTTGCTCTTTGTTACCAGAGTTAATTCTCCTTGTCTCTTAATTTTAAAATAAATGATCATAGAATTATTATTTTAGTTGCAGTGTTTACACTGAGCACTACTTTACACTTTTTTCATATTGACAGGTATGTGAAGATAAGTTTTGGGATATTCTTGATCTGCTTAGAAAAGGAACTGAAAAATCATAAATTTAAAACTGAGTGTCTAGCTCCACTGTCGGTGGCAATGTTTTGCCTTTAATATTGATGGGACCAAGATTTTTGCTTTGGAGATTTTGGCCCCAAGTCCAGGCTTGGTCTTAACAGCGTGGACCATACTTTGCTCTCTGACTCTTCCTTTGCATCTAGTAATTCAGACTGAGCTAGGAGAGATCATTGTGAAGGACTAGTTTTTGTTTTCTCAGGCAGTGCAGACTCTACTAAACATCCCAAGCCCCTCCTGCTGTTAGGGAAAAAAGTGAGTCTCTGGAAAAAGCCAGAGAGTAGGAAACTGAGGTGCATAAGGAACATTCAGCAAACATGCACAATCCAGATTTTCCTTCTTCTGAGCATATTACATTGCTTCATTAATGAAAATAGGTGCACTTAATTTCTGTTTGAGTTTGATTTGTTTCACTGAGTTATGCCTTTATTAGGTTGGAGAACCACGTGCTCTCATAATTGTTTAACCTGAGGAGAACACTTACAGCTGCAGATCCTCAAGACAGGGAAATCCCTCTGCTCATTTTGGGGACTAGCTTCTCATACATTTAGGGTGGCGGTGGCTGACAGCAGGGAAAAAGAAGAGGACTTCTGATATCCTTTGGACAAAGAAATACCTTATGGGAACTTCTTATTTTCTGCATGCAGGCAGGGGGACTGGACTAGATGATCTTTTGAGGTCCCTTCCAATCCCTAATGGTTCTATGATTCTGTGGTCCAGTTTTGAGCATTTCATAGTGTAAGTGCATCTCTGGTCTTATTTGTAGTGTCTGAGGTTGCTTGGCCAATATTTTTTTTCAGCTAAATTTTTTTGTGGAATATGAAGGAATTGTATTTCTACCCAATTTATGTTGGTCTTTGATAGTTTCTTTTGTATTTTTGAGTGATGCTTTTGTAACTGGTTTATGTGTATTTGTAGTGTTTAGGGAAGTGCTGCTAGGCAACTAAACAACGTGTCTTACAACCATTTTGTAGTTATGGAAGTTGAAGTTTTCTTCTGTTATGTCTAATGTGAAATGTTTTCTTAATTGGTGCATTATCAATAATTTTATCTGACAGCGATGTGTAGTCTGTTAATCCCACTTCTTAAAGCACGGTTTTATTTGTAGAAGGTTCAGGAACGTGAACGTTGTGTTACCTTTATTGGTGTATTTACCTGTAGTGAACTTTAATTGTTATATTTGGTGTGTTAAAGTACACAAATATAATTTATATACAGCTGCATACAATGTTTTACTTGTGGCTTGGGCTCCATTTGTCAAGCTGTGCCTTGGATTTAGCAAGGAAAACGAATCTAACAGAAATCAAGGCTTCGTATCATCAAAGACACTGTCAAGTTATATCCCAGAGGAACTCTAGGCAGGGATCTGGGTTTGGAGTGGTTTTTATTAGACCTGACTAGAATTTTCTGGATTCTTGGTTTTGGTGAGCTCAAATGCTCATGCTNATGATTATCAATAATTTTATCTGACAGCGATGTGTAGTCTGTTAATCCCACTTCTTAAAGCACGGTTTTATTTGTAGAAGGTTCAGGAACGTGAACGTTGTGTTACCTTTATTGGTGTATTTACCTGTAGTGAACTTTAATTGTTATATTTGGTGTGTTAAAGTACACAAATGTAATTTATATACAGCTGCATACAATGTTTTACTTGTGGCTTGGGCTCCATTTGTCAAGCTGTGCCTTGGATTTAGCAAGGAAAACGAATCTAACAGAAATCAAGGCTTCGTATCATCAAAGACACTGTCAAGTTATATCCCAGAGGAACTCTAGGCAGGGATCTGGGTTTGGAGTGGTTTTTATTAGACCTGACTAGAATTTTCTGGATTCTTGGTTTTGGTGAGCTCAAATGCTCATGTTTGTTGTGAGTGCTTCATTTCTTACCCCTGAGTCTTCTGTATGTGGGTGGACAAGGGAGGCAAATGAATGACCACATAGCTAACATTTTCCACCTGCCTCCCTCTGTTAGGCGGTGCTGTCCATGCTGGATTACATGTCTTTCTTCTTCTGCTTTTTCATACTGCCCATTCTCTTTACATTTAGCACTTGGTGCAAAGGGAATACTCTTCATGATGTTGGTTTTCTTTTTTGTTCATAGGTCTTTGGGGAGTGGCGCTTCACCACCTTAATGTAGACACTGGGTTTTTGTTCCTGTTTTAAAAACCAGTTGTTTTGAAAAGTGTGGGTTAGCTAGTGAACGTTTTTAGTGTGTTAGTCATCTTAGAAAATTTCTAGCCGCTTCTCTGGCTGAATGCACTGGATGGGTGACCTACTAAGGTCTTCTGGCTAAAACAGTAGCTCTGCCTCATGCACTAGAAAAGATTTCTGTTGGAGCTGTTACAGTGTCCAGGGTACATAAGCCATGGGGATTAATGTAATGTGGTGTTTCCTTCATAATCCTATGAATTTTCTGCCTTAAAATACTGTCATTTTTTTCCTACAGGTTTTAGTAGAAAAGAACCTTTACATGTGTGGTGATATCTAGTAGTGTTATGTTGTCATTGCATGCTTTTGTACTTGGTACAAGCAGAAATAAAATGTGGCATTTGTATTCTTTCTTTCTGTGGGTTTTTAGTTTGCTTCTTTGAATTGAGTATCTAGTGCTATCTGGTAAGTAATTAGGCTGAGAGGGAAGAATGTTTGAGAGTATGGCAGTGCCCGAAAATGCAGACTGCTGTCTGGTGGAATTGTCAAATGTGTTAGTTGCTTGTTTTGGTACTTTAAAATGTCCCCCTAGGAGTCGCCATTTGCATCTTTCATTACCTCAGTGTCATTACCAATCTGATTTTAAATGTTTAATTATTCCTAGAAGAGATCTAAGGTTCAGTTCTTCTGAGAACTAAACCAGTAAATACATGGCATAATGAGTGAGCTAGTTCTGGATTGTGTGTTCCAACTTGGTTTGGGAATAATATTTGAACCTGTGAAGCCAATTCATTGGGGAATTAATGTTAGGGTTGTTCTTGGGGAAGAAGACAGTAGATAACTAAATTATATTATTTTTGCAAAATACAGCTTAATTTATTTTTGGAAAACATATCTGAGGAAACATAGTGTTAACGTCCTTTTAGCTAATAAAATCACTTAAGTGTGATGTACACTTGGTTTTGTGAACTCACTTTGTGGGTTTACCTCACTTTTTGCTTTGGATTTGTGTTCTCTAGCATCAGCACAGCTGCATCATCTATTTTCGTGGTCCCTTTTGACTTCACTTTTAATAAAAAGAATGAACTCAGATGTTGTTTACAGCTTCCCATTTAGTTTTGCAGGTGTATGTAAAATGTTCACTTAGGCATGTGTGAATAGCTGTTAACAGCCACAAACAAAATGGTACTTACAGCAGTGGTAGAGGGAATTTTAAGTGCAAGCTGCCAGGTTCACTCTGCTTTTTAATCTTTTCAGTAGTTCTTCACTTACAGCCAAAGGGTTTTAACAATAATTTTCTCTGAAAAAAATCCCCTCTGTTTTATAGAGGCGGCAGCCAAAGCAGTTAGTCTAATGGGAGACAACTTGCCCATTTATCATAACTTTTTATGAAATTTTTCTTTCAGTCTGGGAATTTGCTCATTAGACTCTCTCATAGAGAGGTCAGAGGGCCTGTCATGCACCCGTGCCCACCCACCATGTAGGGGTGTGTGTCCCCCTATCTGTTTCTAATGAGGTATCTTGCTCACTGAAATTACCGAGTGCCAAGACTAAGTGTAGAAGGATAATGCTTCCTTCGTGCCGTATTCTGCAGGCATTGTACTTCTGCTTGTGACTTAGAGCATTTTGACGTAATCACAGACTTTTTCCTGGGTCTGAGCTTCCAAATCTGACTAATCAGTTGAACAGAAACACACAGGGAATATATCAGATATTGAGTATTTGAAAGAAAGAGAAAGATGTAGACTGTTCCTTGTTCTACCCACAATCTGTAATGTAAAGAGCTTCTGAGGCTGCAGGGGGCAAGTTCCTTCTAGAACACTTTGCTGAGCAGAGAGAGGGGTGGACACAGTGGGAGACAACACACAGGACCAGAGTATAAAATGCTGTGTGACATAATAACCATGCGTATGTAACTGGAGTTAATTTGGGCAGTGTTCTTGGTGCTGCCCCAGCTGCTTCATTCCGTAAGTGAGATGTCATCACCGCAATCCCTTCCCAGGTGTATGCTGATGCTCTGTCTGAAGAGGCATCACCTATCTCACCAGGTTACCCTGTGGCAGGACAATACATTTGCACAGCTTAAGCTTACGATGTCGCTGTGAAGCAGTACTCAGAGCATGGATATGGATATGGAATTGTTTTCATAGAATTTGGAAGCCTGGCAGGTACGTGGCTGTAGCACAGACCTACAGATGGAGATGTATGTGAAGGGCTGGTTCACCAGTGGCTATAAAATACTTCAGCTCTATTTCTAGCAACCTGGAAATGTAGTGTCAGGCCAAGGAATGCAGTCTGCCCGAAAGTGAAATGTGTATCAAGGAATGTTCGTTGTAGTTATACAGTTTCTTATTTTCCTGCCTCAATACTTGCTGCTGACTGCACCTTGAGATGGGTTGCTGACGTGTGTTCTAGCGTACCTTCAAATATCAGATGTTTGAAAGCCAGATTTCTGACCTTTAGCTCTTGCAACTCCTACTCACCCCTGACCTGCTCAACCACCCACCCCTGCCAACAGAAAAAAAAATTCCCCCTTTGTCATTTTGCTCTCAGTGTCTCAGGTTCTGTAGCAATTTGCTACCCTAAATTCTGAGAACTTCACTCTTGGAACTCCATGCCTTTTGATGTACATTGGAAGAGAAGTGTACTAAGTCACAAAAAAACTAGGTCATCATCAAGGGCATGTTAAAATTTTAGTAGATAGTATCTTGGGGATATTTGCAAGGGGCTTGTTAACTTCTTGACTCATATTCTTTCCTTTTCAAACATAGCAAAGGAAGTGCTGCTTATCCTTGAGGACTCCTAACTGTACAAGATAGAGTGGGTTTGTTTAACTGATTGAGGTCATAATTGACCAAATAATCTGGGAAAAGAACCTAGCATCTAAATTTTGCAGTCAGATGTAGCTGGATTCTCTAACTCCAGTAAAAGTTGAGTGAAGCAGAAACTCTTGAAATTGGCTTCATTTTAGGAAGTTTTAGAAAAAAGTGTTAAAAACTTCACAAAAACAAGTCCCAGCTGAAGCTTAACTTGCTTGTTTAATATTTTCAAATTAAAGCGAATCCTCACAAAAAGTTGTAAGAGTGCATACGTATGTCCAAATTCAGCAGTTGTATTTGGCAGGAGGTGGGTTTGCAGTTTTGCAGTTAACCTGGTTTTGGTTTTGTCAGCTGTAGTCATGGTCACACTGCACAGAGTTCACTGATCAAGCCTAAACAGAACAATAGGAGGACTTTCTGTTTGGACTTGCGCATTCATAGAGTCAGAGAATCACTTGGGTTGGAAAGGACCTTCAAACACGTTGCCTCCAAACATTAACCTAACTGCATCAAGCCCACCACTAAAACAAGTTACTAGGACCGTATCCACACAACTTTTAAACTTGTCTAGATACGGAAATCAGATAATTTATTTCCATTTTGTTTATTCTGCACTCAGACTATCACATGAAAAGGTTTAGAAGTGCTTGGCCAGCACCACAGGAAAAGCCAGGTCCATTGATTTGATTTACCATTATGGCAGCTAAAGCTGCTTAAAAAACCTGCCATTTAATTTTGGGCTGGACCCTTCCACTGAAGGATCTCCTTTCTTGATCTATTTTTTTTGTTTGTGTGAAATGGTTGGTTGGTTTTTTTGTTTGTTTTCACCTCTTATGTATGTGTGAGAGACAAGGAGAGGAACTAGGTTACACTGCACTGCCAGACAGCCAGCTTAGCTCTGGGCATAGTATGGACTCTGCATTGTTAGTTCTGTAACACTCAAATTGTGTATAATGTATGTATTCCTTGGAGTCCTTTATGCATGGTATAACTTCTTATGCCTTGGACAAAGGTACTGGTGATTTTTGTTTAGTCCCCTGTAGCTGGTTCCTCTTGCTCATCTGCGACTTGTTAATACTGTAAAGTTGACATATTAGTGAATGTATCCACTGTTTGATGCTTTTGTTTTGGGAAGTAGTAGATAAAAGTATTGTAGAAGAGTTTCTATTAAGTTAATTTAGGACCAGCCTGCTCATATGATAGAAACTTATGTCGGGAAGAACCAAAATACATGCTCATTCTACTTAGAGACAAGAACAGTTCTTCAGTTCAGTGATGAACCAACGCCTGATGTATTGATTAAAATTCAGTGGTTTTTTTTAAGCTGGGTGACCAGTCAGTGATAATGAAATACGTGAGTTAGCAGATGTAAGAAAGCTTTGTACAGTCCCACTGCGACTGTTGGTTTGAAATCATTGTTGAGATACAAATAGTTTGTATTCAGTTCTTTGTTGTCTTTGAGTTGCTGTGGCTCAATTTAAGAAGTAGCTGAAAAATCTACGATCAGTGAGCTGTTTGGCTTTCATTTCTCCATTTATTGTTAATTTCTTTACTAATCAGCATTGCTATTTTTCATGTAAGTAGTAATTTAATAGAAAGTTGAGTTGTGCTCAACCAACTGCCCTTTGAAAACAGTTTAGCTTATTAATAAGTAGTAACAAAAGCTTCAATGGAAGAACTGGGCTGCTGTCAAGCGGGATTCGATACACATGGAACACTTCAGCAGTACAAAATTGCCTAGTAACGGAGGAATTTCACTCAGATATTTGCCAATCTTGCTCCTACATTGAGAAAAGTTTGGAAGAAGAGCTGATCCCTGAAATGGCGCGGTGCAGGAGGTTTATTGTAATGAAACAATAGTGACTTGGCCCGATCTTCGAGCACTTAAGGACTGCTTTTATATCCCAGTGAATGATTTCATGTTAATTTATATGTTTGTTGTGGGAGAGCTCCCAGAGGGGTGTGTAGGAGAAGCACTGAGTGTTTCCAACTCTATTACATTTTCTGGAAGCAATAATGGAAGGGCCCTGGAATTGACCTGGGTTGGCTCTGTTAGGAGAAAGTAATTCAGAGGACTGGATGAAAGCATAAAGCCTTGTACTCGAGAGGATTGCCAGCTTTTAACGTGGCTGTTTGGCATGAAGTCATCACAAGTACACTTGTGAAAACGGTCTGCATGGATGGATGCAGCAGTAGCCATTGTGATGCTGGATTGGGTCCTGAGAAGAATTGTTACTTGTTTGGGAAATGCTTTTTATAGGAAGAAGTTTGGTATTACTAGCTCATTTCTATGACATTGTGAAATACATGACTTTGAGACACATTCCTCTGCACTGTTTTAGGAACTGCTATGTAAGATTAAATCCTTTTGCTTACGATATGTGTGGATTTACTATTTTTGGAAGAAAATACTTGTACAAATGTTCCTAGCTTGTAAGGCACTGTAGAATGGCAAATGTTTCTAATGTTTTGTTGGGTTTGGGGCGCGGGAAGGTAGGTGTTGTTTGGTTTGTATTCTGTCTCAAATTACAGACTGCGTATAACCTCTTAATAAGGAGGCACCAGCCTTTAGTATCATGAGGAACACAATTTGTCATGTGCAATAGTGAGACTGACTTTGTAAACTTGCTTGTCCTGAATGCTGAGAAGGAATTCGGCCCTTCCAAGCTCATGATGGCTTGATTTTGCTGGGAAGCCAGCTTGTAGTTAGCACCACTGTCCCGTGGGAAATCGGATTTGTGACTTCATCTGGATTAAAGATGCAAAAAGAAATGGCTATTTTTAACATGGCTCGGCAAATTGAGCTGCATAAGCTCGTAGCAGTTGCATGGCTTCCTAAGTAGGTGAGAGTAGTGTGCTGTGGCGTGGGGGTGGAAATGAACAACCCGGAGCAGGACAGCTTGGTGAAACTTTTTGAGCTTGGTGCTTGCATCAGTAGGTCTTGAAACTGTGACTGGGAACTCTTGCTGTTGACTACAAAAGGACGTAGAAGTGGGTGACTGAAGGTAGGATCTAAGAAATGTTGGATGAGCTTTTATTCAGATCCTTAGACCGGGAGTTTATGAAATTATAGTGAGCTTTATAGTTTACGGCTGTGAATTTTAGAGTGCTGAATCATGTGGTAATGTTCATAGTATTTAAACTGATGATGAGTGTGTCTTGTGCTGGCATTGATAAATTCAGTGATGATGTAGTACGTACATCAAATTACAGAAAATATGTGAGAGAGAGATAAAGAGAAGCTGATCCATGCATGGCTTGCAGCTGTATCGGGCTAGCACCATCTTCTGAATGTTTAGTACATTACAGCTTTGTCATCACTAATATATTAAAGGAAAAAAACCCTACTCGCCTTTGAATTTCGGCAATCACAGTGCTGCAATATCTTTTTTACACTCCATTGAGATTATTAAAGTCTTAAATTATGCCAAAACAAAGGATATCTCAAGTTTAATTAGTAAGACATTAAGGTTATTTGTACACTTCTTTTAACCTCCATCCTAAAATGTAGATTTAAAATTACGAGGAGGAAAAATAGTGTGGGGGGAAAAAAACCCTACTGTTTTTTCCCACAAAATCTTGTAATTTGTCACTAGTAGTTTAGCTAAATAAATTTAGGCAGTTTTTGAAAGTTTTAGTAGTCTTGATAAAACCATTTTCATGTTGAATCAAAGAAGGGTGTGCTATTATTTTTCTGTCAGCAGGTCTTGTTTCAGGATGCTTGGACAGTCATTGAATTTTGGAAACTATCAAACCAGATAATGTGTAACTTAAAGAGAAGCATATTTTTTGAAGCTAGCCTCACAAAAGTGTGTTTGTCCAGAGGAGTTGTTATGAACATTTTAAAATATGTGTTGGGGTCATCGTGTTGTTAAACATATTTTTACAAATTTATGTATCAAGTAGTTCTGTGTTTCACCTGTGTGTCTCTGTGGAGGGTACGGTGACATCGGCAAGAGAAAATTCAGACTCTAAATGGCATTTACCATTTCTGGCAAACCAATGTTTTAATTGCTAAACACTGGCAATTAGAAAAAAGACACGTAACTTCAAACTTGCTTTTTTTCAAAGTGCGCGTTGGATGGCTGTGTTTGAGAAGGATGGTAAATCCAAAGAGTGAAATACTATTACTTGTAGAAACTTAGAAGCATGTGGGAAGAAATGCAGCATCTAGAGTTTCAGAGGTGTAACATAGTTATTACGTGTTTTTATGTGTATTGTATTTCAGTTTATGGTCCCTAATTAAGAGGATTGCCCCTTCTACACGATGGTCACCCTGGTGCTCTTGCTGTATCATCTGTATCATTTATAGTTTCATTAGACATTTCATGGCTTAATGCCAGATTGAGTGTTCCTGGGGGACTGGAGCTCCGGCTCTTGCTGGACATCCTGGATTATAGTCTGTGTGAGTATGGGTTTGGTTTGTTGTGCTTTCTCAGTGTTGTTCAGTAAACACATTCCACCCTTGCTTGTTTGCTGTGCTGGGCATTGTGATTGCCCAGTGATTTTTAGAATTGAATTCAGGTAGGAAGAAAAATCCATCTGAGGGTGTTCTCCTGACCCAGCCATTTTCTCTTTTCTCCTTGTCGCCGGGAAAATAGCTATTTATAATTATGTTAGAGTTGAAATTAACAGCTTTAACTTAATAAGGAAATAAAACTAAGCACCATGAATTTTCTCACTGGCAGAGAGATCAGGAAGCCTGAGCAAAAGTGTTAAAGGCGATGAAAGATGATTTAGTGCACAGAGCAATGAAATCATGTTTCAATGAAACTTCATGTAATTTAGGCAAGGCTTGAATTTTTCTTTTCATAGACGTATAATTTTTTCATTTTAAAATTTGCTGGGAAGAGAATTAGTCAGCAGTTGGTCTGTGCCTATAGACTGTCTGAAAGGGCCTTGTCAGCATCCAACTGACTGGATAAAAAGCAACAGTGAACAAACTCTGTTTCTAGGAGGGGCTTGTCATCTTGGGACACATTCTACTCTGTAAAAAGTAATTCAGTGAAGGTATGAAATTAGAGAACATTCAAGTCCTGTGAGAGGATGCTTTGGGGAGTGGTGTTAATTTATTGAAGCTGGGTTACTCTTTCTCCATTCCACTGTGCACAAAAGTGTTCCGTGGTTTTTTTTTTCCTTATTAAAAAACCCTCTTGATTTGTTAAGCTTACCCTAAGGGCGTGTTTATTTAGGTCTGTACACGGCAGACAGTAAACAGAGATATGTGGTAAAATCATCTGCACAGAGCTCTGTACTGCCACATGTGAATTCCTGGTGCCTGCGCATTTCAAGTTAACTTGATCATCGCGTTGCCACGCCGCCGTCTGCAGCCTAGATCTGACTCCAGTGTACTTAGTCACTGCACTGGCAGAGTGGCGAGAAAGCAGTCAACAGATAACTTCCATCGTCCTCTTGTTTTCTGTGTCCTTATGATCACCTTTTTAAAAAGCTACAAAATGGGCATAATTATGTTTTAATCCTAAAATAATAATACAAAGTGATTCAGTTGTGTATTTGTTTAATAATTTAATCTTCTCTGAATACTTGTTTCCAGAATTGTTTGTCTGCATTAGGCTAGGGATAAGGAGTATATAGGTACCTAATGGAAGGGATCAGATTCTAAGTAGCAGTGTAATGTGAGTCTGTTCAGTCCAGTGATAAATGGTTGCAAGAATTTCTGCCAAAAATGTATTAAAAAATGAAAATGAGAAATATCTAGCTGAGAAAAGCATTCTTATTTTCTCTTTAACTGTCTCTTTGAGTTACGTAAGGGCAATCGTCTGTCGTGTTCGTTTTGAAAAGGAACTTGTGTCTATTCTTTGTTTTCTTCGTAAGAAATTTTCCTCTGGTATGTAAACATGCCCCCTGTTTGTATTTGCAACGGTTAACACGTCTCCTTAAAATGCCCTGTCATATACTAGACATTGCACATGCTTGCTGCTCCGTGCGAATCCTGTATGTTTAGCTGCGTTTGGTGTGCTGAGATGGAGACTCCTGGCTACTCTTGCTGTTCTGTTGAAACCTGTTTTAAATCCTACAAATGTTAACATCGTTAAACTTTTGTCTTCTAAGGATGCACAAGACCCACTAACTATGTTTTATAGCTTTAGAAAAAATGCTGTAATACCTTATTGTTTAAGAGTATTTGAATGCTTCATTTAATAGGGAATGTTTCTGTGTAGAAATCTTTAATAAGACTACAGCTACCTCCGAAAGTACAAATCAAAGAGAACTTGTCATGATAAACACATTCTTATTGTTTCCTCTGTTAGAGCAAACTAGTAGCATCATCATCATCATCCTGGTTTTATTGTGTGAAATACCCTTATTCTAAGACACTTCTCACAGACTGTGTGTCTTCCTATGCCATTGTTTGAGAAGCTAGAGAATTTCACTGTGTACAACTAAGTGGAGATGCATAGAGAGGTGTGTATGGAGCCAATAAAACTTCACAGGCAAGATATTCTGCTCTTTTTTAGCTGGAGACCTAGTATTTGCTGACCTTTCCCATATTAGGCATGCATTTTCTTGTCTTATTTCTCTAGGAATTTATTTGTCTTTTGGTTTAGGAGGAGCTTAGGTAATAGATTTGATGTTCTTAAAGCTTCATTTTGTTCTTTAATAATTGAGCAGGATATTTGTTGGTAATTCTCATTTTTAAACGACCATTGCTATTTTTGTTATAAGAATTTTTAAATTATGGAATCTTTTATGCTTTCTGATCAAGTAATTTCTTGTTGTAGCTGGGAATGTTAAGTGCAATTTTTAAAGTGCAACACCAGCTATTACTCTGCCGGCACAAGTCTTCTAATACAATGTTTGATTTGTTACTGTGTCCTCATAGGGAAGCATCAGCAGTAGAGTGAGCGTGACAGTGAGAAAGTAAACACATGCTTGCAATCAAATTAATGTATTTCATCTGTCTTCAACTAATAACAATCTGTCATGCTATCTATCTGAAAAGGGGCATAAACAGTTTATTTTGTGTTTGGAATAACTTCCTGGAGGTAGTTAATGTGACATGTAGTTTGTCTGACATGAGTATAACCAGATCAACACTCTAGATGTTTTCTTGATAACCTAAAAAAATTACTGAGAAAATGTGTACTGGAATGATATTTATATTTCATTTTGCACTTCCTTAAAAATCAGAGTAGTGGCAGAGTTTTCAGGACTTCCATGGAAGAGTTTTCTTTTCTTGGAAGTTAAACAATTTTAGTGTAACTACAAGGAGCTGCATTTTTCACTCTAACATTTAGGTTTCAATATTTGAGAAGTGTATGCTGTAGTAATTTAAAATTGTCAGAACTAGTTTTTAAATGTATTAGTCTTAATAAATTAAATTAGACTAATTTATTACTATTTCTGCACAATGCTTGGTACTCTTACTGTGTCAGATAATTATTATTGTAAACATAAAATATTTGTTAGTTAATCTGTTTACATAGAAAGAGCTTGTGTCTAATTAGAACATGAAAGGGTACTTGCTTGGAGTTCTAAGTAACCCATTCAAACATTCTTTTAAAAACTAAGGCACAATAAAAGCTATGTCTGTCACTGGGAAAGCAGTAGGTTACTGGTAAACCGATCAATAAAAACCTAGGGTGATTTTTTTTTGTGGTTGCTCTTTTCCTTTTTACTTTTTTTTTCTTTGAGCATTGGCAGAATAAAAAACAAAACTGGGGGCTGTTGCTTAGGGCAGAAAAGACCTGTGAGGGTTCCTTCTGCTCACAGTGGTGGGGACCTGCTAAGCTTTGCTCTGCTGAGGTGCTGTGGGCCAGAGGTCTGATGAAACTGGGCAGTAAATCTCATAGCCCAGAATCCTGTACCCTGTGTTCAGCATTATTTCTGTTTTATTCTTTAGAATAGGGGGTATTTGGCTCATCTTTGACAAATCCAGCTCTTACTCCCTTTTTCATGTGCTTGCACTTATGTGTGAAACAAGCAGAACCTTCACACTGTGTGATTACGCTGACTGCACTCGTAGAGCCCTGTGTGCTGCGTGGGGAAATTGTGTAGACCTGTATTAGCATCTTCAGTCTCTGAGGTTTTTCAGGTGCTTAGGCTAGGTTTGCTCTTAAGAAATTGATCTGAAATTATAAGAAAAAAAAAAGTGTGAAAAAGAGGTTGTCATACACAGCCACCTTTTTTATGACCCTGGAGTATTTTAAGAGAAGAAAATACATACATAATTTTAAGCACATGTAAATCAAATTAATAAATTATTAAAGCATTTTACTTGTCATGACTGTGTGGGCTAATCATGATAGCTCATTATTTAAACATTATGTAATTGTATATCTTGTGTGAACAGCTGCAAATACTTTGCAGAAAGATTTATATTTCATTTTTCACGGCATGCTATAAAAGAATATATTTTTGTGCAGTGCCATAGATTAATACAGATCTTTATTCATCATTTTAAAAATACATTTAATTACATTAAACCACGAAATAGCCTGGTAACTACAAAACTAGATAGTTGTAAATTCATATCTATGTTAATACCAGTTTTAATGGAAAATACTGTCATTATCAATAAAAAATAGTCCAGCTTCAACAAGAGAACTGTCCCTTTGTAAGTGACTCCCTCACAGTTATCACAATTTCAAGCTTTGAAAGCGAAACACAGTCAGATTTGGGAGGAGTGACTTTCCTTTACTGAAATTCTCTGAACTCTCTTTGAAGTTTCTTCTCGTACATCTGGCTTAGAAAGTGGTGAGGCTAGCCATCACTGCTGCGGTAGTCTGAACCGACTGCGTACTGCCACACCGTTTGCAAGCGTGGTCTCGTGATCCCGGAGAAGCAGTAACAAACCAAGCAGTCAGACTGTGCATTATGCATGCCACTCAGCTGTGTGTGCCATCCCGAACAAGTACTGGCACTATTTCTTCAGCTGCTTGGACGTAACTGTGCCAGTTATATATTTGTGTGACTTCCAGAACTGTCTGAAAGGAAGATTCATGCAAAATTGATGTTTTGCGACTTAAAAAACTCCTGTAGTTTTGCATTGAGTTCCTCTCCAGTGATGTTATGAAAGGAGGAGCCTGATAGCCTGGGGAGAAGGGAGACAAATGGGGTGAAATAGCCGCCTTTAGTTTCTGCATAAATTATTTTATGATGTCTTTTTAGAGAATGTGCTGTTATTTGCTTGTATGACAATATCCAAATCAATATTTAAATCAAAATATACTACTATTACAATGTTGGCACTTTGAAAGAAACTAAAATCAGAACATCATTCTTCTAATTGATTATATGTAATTTTAAAGTATTTGGTGGTTTCTTGTTGGCACCAGCTATAACACTCTGGCAAATCGTGACATGTATTAATTATGAGACAGTACAGTTGTGGGATTGGTATCATCTTTCTTCCTTGAAGCAAACTCTGGTGAGCTAATTGTGTTTGTTCTAGGTCATTTGAGTGAAGCATGTGAGCTGTAGTAGTTTTTAGCTGTTTCACTGTTTTCCACGTACAGCTGGTGTAGTGGAATGGCATGATCATTTGACCCTGCCCAGTGGTGCTGCAAGGCTTGTGACGTGCCTGTTTTGCATACTGCTTGATGGAATGGTATGTAGGTATCTTAGTAGTGCAAAAGAAACAAATTTGGACTTCATTTACCAGGAGTGGTTTCAGATTCTCAAGTGAAAAGCAGCGGAATTATTCAATCAAGACTTAACTTCTGTGGAATGGTTGTGCGTGGGTAGATAGCAGACCACTCATTTGTGTTTTAACTGGCATTCCTAGTGTTTTTCTTCCCTTGCTGCCACCCAGTAAACTAAAATTCCAGTATATTGTCTTAATTGATCAAGTAAAATTAAATAGAGTTTGACTTTGAATAAGTATTTCTACTGTCTGAAATGCCTGCTCAGGATTTTTCTATCATTCGATATTTAGACTTGCGGACGGTTATTTAAACTAGAGTTTATTTTCCACTTGAGTTACAACTATCAACTTCTCACGGCAAGTACATGGTTTAAAGCACCAACTTAAAGGCTAATGGAAAAGTTTTTTGTATAAATCACCTGAAGATGTGACCTGGTCCTGACTTAAAATGACTATTTTAGCCTTGTAGCCTTTGAAATGTCACTTGCTCTCCACAGAGGTGTCTGTTTACACATAAATTTCTTAACTAAATTCTTCAGTGTCCTTCTTAGCTGTTTTTCTTCCTACATCTTCAGGAATGCCTTCAAGGGGGTACCCTTGTAGTTTTGGTGGGAGTTTCATACTCTTCTAGATACTGTTGTCTTTTTTCACCTCACTAGATCTCTGTGCAGTCTCATCTGAAAATCAAAACTGAACTCAATCAGGGAAGCCAAGGCCTTACCTGCTTCTGTGGCAAATCTTGATCTGTGCTGGTTTCACCTTCAAAGGAAGATTTTCAGTTGGATCTTTTTGGCTTGGTGGAAGTCATGTCTGAGGTCCTGAAAGTCCTACTTTATTTTTGCTGTGCCAGTATCTTGATGGGACACGCGTGTGTGCAGGAAAGTATAGGTCCATTAGTTATCGAGCAGCAACTGATCTTGCTAACCGACTGAAATGAGTCTTCACTTCAGACAACCTTGAAGGTCAGTGTTTAATTTTATTCCAAAGGGGAAACAAAACATTGTGTCCTGACTGGTTGGTTAGAAACAGTGTTGCAGAAGAGGAAAGGTAGGACAATCGAGATGATCATAGAATCATAGAATCACTACGGATCGGAAGGGACCTCGAGAGATCATCTAGTCCAATCCGCCTGCAACAGCAGGATCACCTAGACCAAATCACACAGGAACACATCCAGGCGGGTCTTGAACATCTCCAGTGAAGGAGACTCCACAACCCCCCTGGGCAGCCTGTTCCAGTGCTCTGTCACCCTCACCTGAAGAAGTTCCTTCGGGGGCTGATGTGGAACCTCCTACCCTCCTATGATGTTTGGAGGGTATCTGGCAAGCATGTTCTGTTTTGGTTTTGTAGTTTTTGCTTGAGCTTCTTGGTGTGTATCACAGGCATAAACAGGAGGAGACCGCAGCAGCACATAGCGTGGATGCCTTCTCTTAGGAAAGAGCTTAAAAGATGGTTCTGGGGCGCAAGTAAGCCCCTTCTCTGTCCTCATCAGGCCAATCAGGGAAGCAGTGCTATGATTTGTCTTTCTTTATCTCCTGTTGCTCACAATGTCCCTCTGCTGCGTCTGATTTCAATTTTCATGTGGTTTAAGCATTCCCACATTTAAGTGTTAATACAAACATACTCACAGATTCCTATACAGTCAAGGAAATAACATAATCCTTGGAAACTTTAGCTATTGCTTTGCAACGTTACACTTCAGCTGTTGGTCTCATTATGAAGACATTTAGAATTTTAGACATAAAGGAATACCCTCAGTGCCTTCTGTAAAATTTGCACATCTTGAGGTTGCTTTAGCTTGTCATGTTCTGAGAACAATTTATTAATGTAGGGAGCTGTTTGCATCCAAGCTCTGGACTCAAAGTACTGGTTTGCAACATATATGAACTTCAGAGAGTCACTGTTTGCAAACAGGTTTCTTTCACTTGTCAAACTAAAAATCCTTGTATGTCCTTCAGACATCCCATTGTCTAGCCATCAGTTTATGTTTTACTTCATAGAATCATAGAAACATTAAGGATTGGAAGGGACCTCAAAAGATCATCCAGTCCAATCCCACCACCACAGCAGGATCACCTAGACCAAGTCACACAAGAACACATCCAGGCGGGTCTTAAACGTCTCCAGAGAAGGAGACTCCACAACCCCCCTGGGCAGCCTGTTCCAGTGCTCTGTCACCCTCACTGTGAAGAAGTTCCTTCTCAGATTGATGTGGAACCTCCTGTGTTCCAGCTTACACTCAAAATGATGCTATTAATTTTCCTCTGGGTTGTCGTCTTTCTCGTCCACTTCGTATGAGGATGATTATTCTACCTTCTGGCATAGCAACTTCTCTTTGGGCCTTTCACTGAATGTGTGTGATTGATCTTTTGTCCAAATCTTGCAGATTCTTTCATTGAGGCTTTTGATAGATATGGTGTATCATAACCATGACCGCAGTTGAAATGTTCTCATTCTGCATCATAATTTCAATAAAGTGTTTTTCTTGGCTCATGCAATGTTATCTATTCATGTATAATATTCTGTCAACACAGTTTTCTAGGTTGGTAAAATCAAAATAGGTTTAAGTATCTGAGTCTTTCTGTCAAAAACTTAGTTGTCTTTGCCTTGAAACTTTCCATGGATTAAGTGCATTCTAGTAACTTCTTTCATTCCAAGATATCTCTTCCTGCTGTTAATTGCCTCATCGTATGAGCCATGATGGCCACCTGTTATTCTTTCCGTGAAGTCCTTGCATTCCATGTAAACATCATCTAGAAAAATCATTTTTCTCCTCCAAATCCCTCCTTTAAAGTGTTTTTGCTATGATGTCTGAATAAAGCTATGCAAGACTTACCTCCTGGTGTGCTAAGAGTTCTGCCTGTCAAGCTGAACGGCATCAGAAGTTTTTTTTTAAAAAAAAGGTTGCAGGTAACTATTCACTGTATTTTTGCTAATCTTTATGAACTGTATGTGATTGTGCCCTTAGCCTGCAGCAGTGCAAAGTAGTTTGTGTTAGTATAGTCGTCTTCCATCTGATGCAGACAGCAGCTTTGCCTAGTTAAATATTTCTTAACACTTGAAATCCTTTTCTTGTACTAGAACTGTACCTTCTTTCATTAAGAGCTAGCTGAACATGAATTTACTGTTGACTGAGAGTGTACCTGATGGTTATCCGGCCATCATCTGGCATAACGGTAACCATACGGTTCCTAGCGTGCGGCCCGTAATTCCAAAGATGCAGGGTGAAGTACTAGGAAGTGGGGAGGGGATGCGGAATTACAGAAAAACTCAGGAATATAATTTCATGGTGATTTTCACTTCCACGTTGATAGATTCTAAGATGTGTGCTGTCAATTTCTTTACTGTGGTAAAGTGTGTGTCCTGCTGACCACATACTATCCTAGATCTTGCCTCAGACAGAAAATAGAAGGCATTTGGCAATATGGTTTTCAGAATGGCAGTGGCATTTTCTTCCTGAAAATACATCCACCTTCCAGCATGCTGTTTGTGTTCTTTCACTCCCTGTGGCAGAGGGTTTGAGAGAGCTCACGGGTTCTGAGCTTGTCTTCTGTGGACTTTTGGAAGCATGGTCCTTCATGAGTCTAACATGAGTAAGAAAGCAAGCAGAGGAAACAGGACACCTGCAGGCATGCAATGAGGAGGGTTAAGGCCCACTAGGAATTACATATGACAAGGGGTTATCTAAGACACAGTAAGAAGGTTTTTTCCAGTATATCAACAGAAACAGGAAGGGAAAATGTGGGCCTGCTGGTGAATGAGGTGGCACCCTAGTGGCAGAAGAGACAGAGAAGGTAGAGTTACTGAATGCTGCCTTTGCTTCAGTCTTCACTACTAAAGCCAGCTCTCATGAAACCTGAGCCCTGGAGATAAGAATCAGGATCTGGAGAGACAACTTTCCCTCAGTACAGGAGGACAAGGTTAGAGTGCTTTTATCTTAGCAGGCCATCCAAAAAGCCATGGGTCTCGATGAGATGCACCCTGAGTGCTGAGAAAGCTGGCAGATGTTATTACCAGGGCACTTTGTATCATCTTTGAAAGGCCATAAAAAACAAGAGAGGTCCCTGAGGGCAAGAAGGATGATCCAGGAAACTACAGGCTGTTTAGTCTCACCTCGGTCCCTGGAAAGATGATGGAACATATTCTTTTGGTTACCATCTTTAACTATCTGGAAGAGACATGGACAAGGGGGCAGAGTGTATCCTCAGCAAGTTTGCTGATGACACAAAGCTGGGAGAAGTGGCTGACGCACCAGAGGGCTGTGCTGCCATCCAGTGTGACTTGAACAGGCTGGAGGGTTGGACAAAGAGAAACCTAATGAGGTTCAACAGGAGCAAGTGTAGAGTCCTGCACCTGGGGAGGAACAATCCCAGGCATCCGTACGGGAGAAGGGTAAACCTGTTGGAGGGTAGCCTTGAAGAGAAAGATCTTGAGTCCTGGTAGACTGTAAGCTGACCATGAGCCAAAGGTGTTCTCTTGTTAACAAGAAGGCCAATGGTGTTCCAGGATGCAGTAAGAAGTGTGTGACCAGTAGGTCTAGAGAGGTCATCTTCCCCTCTACACTGCCTTGATGAGGCCACATCTGGAGTACTATGTCTCAAGTTCTAGGCTCCCCAGTTCAAGAGAAACAGGGAACTACTGGAGAAAGTCCAGTGGAGGCCAATGAAGATGACCGGGTGCTTGGAGCATCTGTCTTACAATGAAAGCTTGAGAGATCTGGGACTGTTTAGCCTTGACAAGAATGAGAAGAGACCTTATCCATATCTGTAAGTATCTGAGGGGTGGCTGTACGGATGATGGCACCAAACTGTTTCCAGTAGTGCCCAGTGACAAGATAAGAAGCAATGGTCACAAGCTTGAATGCAAAAAGTTTCCCTGAGAAGTAAGGAGAAACTTGGTACAGGGAGAGTCACAGAGCCCTGGCACAGGCTGCCCAGAGGGGTTGTGGAGGCTCTTGCTATGGAGATACTCAAAAGCCATCTGAATGTAGATCTGTGTGATGACCCATGGAGTCCTGATTCGGTGGGGGCTTTAGACTTGATTTCTTGAGTTCCCTTCGAACTCTGACGATTCTGTGATTTTTGTATTTTATGTTTGTACATAGTAAGTTTGTCAAAGAAAAATAGAGAATATACCTTTTTTTATCCCCCAAAACGAAACTTACTGTTGTGTTTTCAAAGCTGCGCAAAGTGAAGATGTGAAGAGTAAAATGTGATATGGTTTTGGTAGTGTGCTGTATTTTATTCCTGAAAATGTTTCAACAGAGGCACGGAGATAGATACCTTTGAGAGAAAAAAGTTAAGGAGCTGTGATGTAGACTGCATGAGTTTTTAACAAAATTGCCATTGATTTTGGGTTTTATCACAGTAAATATTCTTACCATTTTTTATACGAACATGTTCTAAGTTTAGTATTAAGAAAAACTAGAATCATAGAATCATAGAATCATTAAGGGTTGGAAGGGACCTCGAAAGATCACCTAGTCCAATCCCCCTGCTGCAGCAGGATCACCTAGACCAAGTCACACAGGAACACATCCAGGCGGGTCTTAAACGTCTCCAGTGAAGGAGACTCCACAGCCCCCCTGGGCAGCCTGTTCCAGGGCTCCATCACCCTCACTGTGAAGAAGATCCTTCTCATATTGCTGTGGAACCTCCTGTGCTCCAACTTACAACCATTGCCCCTCGTTCTATCACTAGATGACTTTGAGCAGAGCCTGGCTGCATCCTCCTGACACCCACCCTTCAAATATTTATAGACATTAATGAGGTCACCCCTCAGTCTCCTCTCCTCCAAGCTAAAGAGACCCATCTTACTACCAGCGTTTTCATCCTCCACAAACGAATGCCTGTGTTAACTGCATGATTTTAGCCCTGTTCCTATAAACAAGGCCTTACTGATGTGCAAGGAACAGTCATGTGGCAAAACCTCCACGTTAACGAAGGTAAGCACTGTAAATTGGGTGTAGGAATCCCGTGTTAGACTAAAAATCTCCAAGAGGAAATCTCCAGAGTCGACAAATTAAAGACCTCCAATATCATTTTAAAATAAAGCCTTTTATGTAGCAGGAGAGCCTTTTTTTAGCTGATAATCGAATGACACGATTATGCAGCCTTACTAGATTTGCAAATTTACAAGTTTTTACAAGTCAGTTGGGTCCCTTCCTCAGGAAATCAGTTTTTTTTCCCCTGTATTTTCTCAAAGAGCCTGGTTGTGCTTAAATCCTTCTGAATATATTTGCCTTATAATTTGGCGGCATTGAGTCAACACCCTTATAGGAACTGCAATGCCGTAAAAAGAGAAGCTGTAGTTTCCAGTTACCTTAGAATGAGGTTTGGAGAAGCTGGAGTGCACACAATAAAACCTGTGCAAGACTCGAGTTCTGTGTTGTTTGGAATCAGCCAGGGCTTTTCGACATCAAGTACTATTTTACAGCTTTGCTGTACCTCTAGTAGCTGCAAAGTGATGAGAATGAAATGGCATGTGACTATTGTGATATTCATGGCACTGTTTTTAACCTTCTAAACCACACCTTTGTGGAATTGAAAGCTTCACAAACAACTAACTCAGCTTCGGTGGTTTTACTCAGTTCGCTTTTTACTACGGTGAAAGTTTTCTCTCAACCATGTTCTGCAGGAAAGTTCTTTGTAACTCATTTACATTTTTTGCTTAGAAAAAATCAATAATACAGGTGTGCTTGGTGAGCTCTGTTTTTAAAAGTGTTTAGGTCACACTGGAATCTCCACTCTGCATCATGTTTGCAAACAGAATTCCTCAGTTCTGTCGCAGGAATTTGTAAGTTGTTAGAAGTAAAAGTTACAAGTTGCTTGTTTATGTCAGGAATAAATTTGGCCTTTAGTTCAAATAAAATTTCATTTCATTCGACCTTGCAGTTTTAATTGTGGTTTCATTTTAGCTTTGCAAGTAAAGTTTATCTAATGTAATGTTTGATTCTGGCAAATGATTGAAAGAAGAAACTTGGATTTGCATGCACCTGTAAAGGGAAGGATTCCATCTGATGTGCTTCCAAAGAGTGATTTGTAAGACAGGTGACTAAGTGGGCTGCACTGTGCTAACGTTCCCTTTCCTCAATGTCTTTGTAGTTGACTTGGAACACATGCGCACCGTGAAAGCTGACAAGCACCAGCGATTTTGTCAGGAAAACAATTTCAGTAGCCATTTTGTGTCAGCCAAGACGGGAGATTCTGTAAGTAAGAAAAACAAAATCTTTTAAGGTATCTCGTAAAGGTGCAGCAGTTTTGGCTTTTTATATTTCACATACCTAACCATTGGGAACACTGGCTGCTGCAGGTCTGTTTTGTCTGCCCAGTTGCATGAAAACAAGTCGCTGCATGAATGTTTATATTCTTTAATAGTTACGGTGGCTTCTCAACTGATTTGCGGATGGAGATACAGATTTTAATACCGAAGTGGTGTAGATTATACCTCAGCATGAGACAGAGCAGAGGCCAGCCAGATCTCTGCTGTAGCTAAGTGCATTCCTGTATTGCAGCTGGAGCCCGGTCTACAGACCATCAGTGTAGAAACTTGCAGCAGTTGATAATGTCACAAGACCCTGTTGCAATTAAACTTTTTCATGTGGGTCCCGAGCTGCCAGAGACACTCCCTCTGTAGGTCCCTTGAAATGTGAATATTCCACGATTGGTAGTGTTTTACGGAACACATTTTTGAACAATCTTTGGATTTTGAGCTAACCCAGGTTACTTGTTTTCTTTGGAATTGTAAGATTAGGTTCTTTTTCACTTGATTGTATCAGTCAGATTAAATCATCCTCTATTGTTTTGTGTGGTTTCTGTCGCATGCCTCATGACTTGGTCATTCCCACTAAACAACCCTCTGTCAGTCTCTCTAACATTACTCGTGATAACATCATTTATTTTCATATTTATGAGTGGGAAGACCATGTTCAAACACATGGAACTATACTTCTGTAACACAAATGGAATAATTTGTTGTTTTAAGATTGTTGATAAAAATTCTACGCCAAACTTTTGAAGACAATAGTTTTTCTGCAAAGCCAACAATACTGCTTTTACAAATGCAGTGAGCCCTGATTCTCCTTAGAGATTATTTCAAATCTTTGGCATAATTTCTTGTTTAAAGTGTAAAATTTCATGCTTTTAATGCTGGAAACAAAAGAAAACATATATAAAACTTTAGAAAGGATGCACTCCTCATTAACTACACTGTATTGTGATCACAACTTTTTTGAGATACTTGATCACAGGAAGAAAAAGCAGTTCTTTTAATAAGGTTGATTAACCTTTAATTGGTGAATTACAGCAGCTCTCCACTATATACACTGACTGCTGGTTTTTAACTTGACATTTAAAACCAAGAGTAAATCTGAACATAGCTAGAAAGCATTAACCCGAGTTCTCTATTTAAATGCATACTAACAGAAGAAGGATGAGGTATAGTTTGTTTTTAGTTTTGTAAAAGATGTGAATTAACCCTTTCACTGTTACCACATGCTGGCCATTCAAAATCTATGCATTTGAGTAGTTGTGCAGGACAGACAGGGTGTTTACCCTAGACATTGATTTAAGGAGAGGCCATCCACGTTGTTATTGTGAATATAGACTAGAGGAGTTGTACCAAGTTAAGAAGAATTATTTGTTGCCTGGATCTTTCCAACAGAGTTGTGTAAATGGTATGTTTTTAAAATTTTCACTGCAAACCACTAAGAGTACATGGGCCTTAACCTTTTGAGGTTGGCACTGTGTGATGAAAAGCACTGTTTGTTAGTTTACATTGTGAGCTCAGTCAAATAACCATGGAGATAAAAATATCATGTGTAGCTTGACAATACAGCATTCAGCAACAGTCCAAGCTTTAAACTGCTTCTCTTTAACTTCTGCTCTCTGTCTCCTTTAAAACAGTAAGATTGTTGGACTGGGTTGGAATGAAGTAAAGCAGAGAGATATGAAAGACTGCGTGGCCAGGCAATGTTGCCTGTCAAACCAAAGCCTCACCCTGTCAGGCTGCTGTATGCCATATGACATCTCAGTTCTTTCCTAGGTTCAGTATAACTCTCCTAGTAGTTTGTAAGACTTTTGAATGAGCGTATCATTGCCTGGCTTTGGCATTGCTCATGTTCTTCAAATGTGAACAGCAAAGATTTTGGTCGTGTTGATGCACGGTTCTGTTCTGAGTTTCAGAAGCCTACGGTGGTGTTGCACGATGTGCTGGCAATACATTTTTGTGCTAAGCATCAGTGAATACCCTCATTCACGTTTTGTAGCACTGAGGTGGTATGTGAGAGGTGGCTTGTAGAAAAGCTTGTTTAAGCTTAGGTCTCTGGAGGCAGAGTTCACGTGTTGCTTAGCAATGCAGCACACTGTTCATTCCTTGTGCCATTGTCAAGTTATATTGTCTGATTCTTAAACAAAATTGAATCTACCAGCTGAGGCTCTTTTCAGATCTTTTTTCCTCGGGTAATAATTTTCTATCTGTCGTATTTTACAGTTGAAGAATGCCTTGATATATTTCAAAGCTCATCAAGGATGTCTGTTTTTAATGATTTAAGTGCAATTTAATTTTTTTCCCATAGGTCTTCCTGTGTTTTCAGAGAATTGCTGCTGACATACTTGGTATCAAATTAAACAAAGCAGAATTGGAACAATCACAGGTGATTTTGGACAAATACTCATTTTTAATTAGCATTTTATGTAGTATTTTAAGAAAAACTCATTGCAAATTAATTACTGTCCCTTAAGGCAAGCTGGATCTGTTCTGAAGACAGTTACTGAGTTTCACAATTTTTAACAAATATAATGATATTTTAATTTATTCATCTAAACTTGCTGAAACAACAAAGCATGTGTTAAAAAAATCAGGAAACTTTTGTTTGAGAGCTGTTTCTTTAATAATAGTACTGAACATTGGTTTAGAAGTGGAAATTTCTATATATGGAATGTACAGGTAGCATGGAAGAAGCTCGTATGTACAGTACTGAACACTGGTGTCAGACAGTTGGGGTTTTTTTAATTCTTCAGATATTTGAAAGCAAATTTTATGATGCTGTAAATTTCAGTAATAGAAGAAATATTCTGTGAGTGGATGCGTTCTAAATCAATCTTCTTTATAGCCATACTGGCAAAAATACTATTTGTCTGTCAGAGATTCAGGAATCAACTGTGTCAAATCCCATGCTTGGTTAGTCTCAGATTTTGGTCTTCATTGTATGCCTGTTTAAGACACAACCTCAGTAGCACTTTCCTGCCTTGGGGAGGGAGTACAGGTGTTGTAAGATCTCTGTTTTCCATTCTATTCTGAGGTGCCAAGGAGAAATGAATCCCATTTTGATTGAGTGTACCCCATCTCCACAGCAGATAGACCTGCAGAGTCACGTTTGCATAGTTATTACAACTCCCTGGCATCTGCAGATCCACTCTCCCAGTCACAAATAATCTCCCTTTAAAGGAGCTGTTTGGTTTATAGATTTATGTTTTGTTCTTTGTGTTACGACTGTTGTTGTCGGGGGTTTTCTGCTGTTTCCTCTGCAGTAAGGGAAGGCTTGGCAGAGCGGAGAATGTTTCTCAGCAGTAGGTGGGAATGTCATCAAGGAGTTTGTTCCCCATTCCCTTATGTCGGTTAGCAGCGAGTTAGGGATGTGAACATGGTGGTTTCACTGTGATCACCCAGCACAGCCCTGCTCTATGTCCTGCTCTGAACTGTAGCACAGCTTTGTTGTAGCTCATGCTGTTCAGTCATTGCTGGATGCAAGATAGTTCTAATGAGAACTTTGTTTTAGGACCTTACAAATTAATTGGGGAAAATATTTTTTTCTCTATCTTAAAAAAAAACTATATTAATAAGCATGTGAGAACTTGTTTACCTGTGTCTACCAAAGTTGAAAATCACTTTGTTTTCATCAGTGAAAGTTAGGACGTTAAAATATGTTAATTGTCCAAATAGACAAGCAGGCAGTTTTCTCATATGACCCCTTTTTCCTTACCACCACCTCCTTCTTCCTCATTCCTGCTTCTAAAAATAAATTTCCTGCCAGGAAGACTCTGCAGAGGTTCAAACCAAAAATTTTATACAAACCCAGTTTCAGAAACCTCAAAAGCAAAGATTATGCTGCTGAGGCAACCTTTATTATATAATGACATTTGAGAATGTGATACAGTTATTTTAAATCTACTTACTGAATCCAAAGTTAGCTGTTCTAGTGGTGTAATGTCCCTGGAACTGGTGATGACCACCAACACTAAACGGGTACTACAAACTTAAGTCGATATTTAGAAGAAAGGCAAATCACTTCATACATACAGCTTGGTGTCCTGCTTTTCAAAACTTACAATAAACATGTAATTTCTGAAAGTGTTTTGTCACAGCTGTATTTATAATCTGTGTTGAAGTGTCTAACTGGAAAACTGTATTGCAAACAGTAAAATGGTAAAATGCTCTTACAGTACATACTTAACAAGCAAAGTTAAGGAGCTTCAAAAGCTATAATTTAGAGTTAGAGAAATATTGAGAGTGTGTTTTCAGTTATCTTTTCCTACTAAGGCACCATGACTAAGGCTCTTTGACTATTTGCATATAAATAATTGCTCACATGAAGAGTTGTTGAATTCTTCTTTGGTTAGCTAGCACTGGAACACCAGTCATAGACCCCTCTGTCCTGTGTGCTGTTGTGCTCCAGTAATCAGGTATAATCATGCAAATTCATGTGCACATACCTTCAATGTTAAAGAGAAAATGTTCTACAGTTATTCAGAAAAGTGTAGCTTTCTAAGGAAAGTATTTTTAGGTTGTCTGTGAAGTAAGCAGCTCTTTATAGTCCTGACTCAAGAGTACATGAAACTCCATGTCAAATGAGTATCAGCTTTAAGTAGGTGTCCTCCTACCTTAGTGTTGTGATTACAGTCTTTGATTTTTTCGAGTAGATCACTGGAATAAGCAAGCAGACCGAGCTGATGTTACCAGTAGCGTAGCCTACAAACAGTAGGATTTAGGAAGTGCTAACCGTGGCCCACACATTTCTGTTCATGTGATTCCAAACATTAATAATGGAAAAATTAAAATGAAAACCTTCCTAAAACCCAAGAACAACAAAAAAACCCCACCTAACAGATGAAGACATGAAAGGAAGCAAGGCAGTAAACAGAGATGGACCGGGAAGAGACGTCACAGTTATTTCGGTGCAGCAGGAGTCACTGCGTGGTACCGTACTGTGTGGAGAGGTAACGAGCAAGACTTTGGAAGCAGCTGGCTGACTTTGTCAGGCTCTGCTAATTGAGCTTAGTTTCCATCTTCTCTGATGCCAACTAGTTCTTTGTTACAAGTAAAACATTTGCTTCCTTGGAGAACGCTGTTCTGAGTGGGCTGCAGGGGTTGGCCTCAATTTAGGAAGGACATTGAGGTGCTTGAGCGTGTCCGGAGAAGGGCAACGAGGCTGGTGAGGGGCCTTGAGCACAAGCCCTATGAGGAGAGGCTGAGGGAGCTGGGATTGTTTAGCCTTGAGAAGAGGAGGCTCAGGGGAGACCTTATTGCTGTCTACAACTACCTGAGGGGTGGTTGTGGCCAGGAGGAGGTTGCTCTCTTCTCTCAGGCAGCCAGCACCAGAACAAGAGGACACAGCCTCAAGCTGCGCCAGGGGAAATTTAGGCTTGAGGTGAGGAGAAAGTTCTTCACCGAGAGAGTCATTGGCCACTGGAATGGCCTGCCCAGGGAGGTGGTGGAGTCTCCATCTCTGGAGCTGTTCAAGGCAGGATTGGATGTGGCACTTGGTGCCATGGTCTAGCCTTGAGCTGTGTGGTGACAGGTTGGACTTGATGATCTATGAGGTCTCTTCCAACCTTGATAATACTGTGATACTGTGATACTGTAATGTGAGTTAGTGAGAAGCCAAATTGAATTATATTGTGGTGTCTGACTGTGAATTGTTGCTTAAGGTTCTTTGTTTGGAACCAAATACCCATGTCACTTCTTAAGATGGAAAAGATGGAAAATCTCTACATAAAACTGGAGGAGGAAAATGTTATTCTTTGTATCGTCAGGGAGATGAATAGAGGGACAGTGTATTGAGACAAATTTATTAGTCTGCGGTGGAAAAGCCTTAATGAAGTTTTGTGTAGATGCTGTTTCCCCAAGGCAAGAAACTGGTCTCTTAGCTGGAAGAAGGTGGTGGTAGATGGTGTTGCTCTTAATAGTTTTTTGGTTTATCATGGACTTTTTGATGATAGATACAGGTCCCTTAGTATGGTGGTGGATTCTTATGGGTTTTCTTCTTCTATCTGTACAATGGGCATAGGGCTTCATTAAACTGTGGAACACTTACGTGAATGTGTTCCTTAAAATTTGTAGGCTTTTAATAGTGTAGTTCTTGGACTATAAAAGTAGATGTAAAGACAGATGGATGCTAGGTAAATGCTCTAAAGAAACAAACGCAGTAAAATAGTAAGTATACAGGGGTTGACTTAGATTTAATCTTTAAACAGAGAGTAAAATACGCTGTAGTTCTTATAAAAGTATTAACACGCTGGATTGCACATTGGGATCTTTCATATTTTGTGTCATTTGAGATTTCCTCAAGGTTACTACTTGAATGTTTGTCAGAGAATGTCAAGTATCTTCAGTCTGTCTAGGTGATAACAAAGTCTAAGATGAAATACTGAGTTTGTGTAAAACGCCAACAGTGAAAAACTGTTACTCTTTATTTATTACTTTTTTATTTTGTTTGTTACCTTCTATTTCTTCATTGTTGCCGATTGTGGAATTTTGCGAATACTCTTCAAAAGTTATTTCCAGAACTTTTGATTTGACGCCTGAAGGTCATATTGCTCTTGTTTAGACTCAATTATAGTTGTCACAGTCACTGGGAAGATCTTAAGAGGAGCTTGCGTGTGATTAGAAAGAAGTGTTAGAAATCCTAAATGTATTGTCATAAAGTATGTGAGTTTGTGGGGCTTGACCCACCACTTTTTTGATCAGTCACTGGGGTTCCTGGTGTTGAAATGACCAGCACAAGTTCTGTTAATTGACTGCAAATATAAACCATGTGAATGGAATTCTGCACCGTGTATTGTTTTAGAAAACAGCTGCAGTTCCAGATATTAATGCAGACCGAGCGATTTGTTATTGCCATTTGGCTGGAATTTGTCACTCCCTCAGCCAAATCAGAAAGTGGAAGGTGATCCTGTGCCTTGGCCACATCAAGGTGCAGTCGAGCACCTTAGCTTTAACTTCTGCTGCTAGTTGTTTTTAAGTGAAGCTGCCAGACTTTGTGCTGAAGCGGATGAGGTGCACGCACACGTTGCATTCCACCAGCGCTCCTTTGGCAGCAGTGATCTCCAGCAAAGGAATAGGACAGACTTTTGGGGGTGGTAAGTTTTTAAATTGCCTCAGGTAGAGCTACTAAACCTGTCTGTTAGCGTGCTGAGATGACTCTTAATGAAGCCTTTATGTGGACAAAACTGCAGTGAAACAAAGAGCTAGATCAGTCTTTCTGTGCGACTGGAAAGTAGAGCACGTTTTTAGAAATGAAACAGTTCCAAAGTAAGAAAACTGCAGATTCTGACTTAATTTCACTCCTCAAAATACTCTCCCTTTTAAATTGCAAGAGTCTGATAAAATTTGAGGACATAGCTCCTTTACTAAGCTGTCTGGGGTGCAGCTTTGTTCCTTGGCATTGGCAAGAGCAGTCCTCTCTTTAACTAAAAGCCAGTTCAGCAAACTAGGAGGTGTGTGTGTGAGCTTTGTGCAATAATTTGGCAGATAAGGAGTTCAGAGCACCTGTGCCAAAGAAAGTTATTTCTCCTTATTGACAGTGCTTTGAACCATGGCAACGATATGCTCGACTTAGAAGCTGATACAAGGAGGCTCAAGTTTGTAAATCACCATGAAGTTAATAAAAGAAATGCTGCAGCGGCATTTTTTTTTACTCTTTATTTAGAGACATTCCTTTAGAAAATCCAACTCATTTATGTTAGTCAGTTTCTTGCCTAAGTGTGCCTAAGAATGGGTCACTAACCTGCCTGTGTTTACAGGATGGGATTTAGACCAGTGTTTTGAGGAACAATTAATTGCCTACTGATTGCAAGACTTCAGCTCTAGTCAAAAGATTGGTATGAAGAAACTAGGTCCCGTGAGGTCAGATAACAGTGTTTAATGCTAAAACTCCTACTACAGCCTTACATGGGATTTGGCAACCTTTCCCTTGATAACATCAGGCCAGGAGTCTAGTAAATCATGAGTGTTGTCCACTAGATAAGATAATATGAATGGGATCAATTAAACTTTGGGAGAGTACGCCAGCAGCTAATAAATCCAGACGCCTTACCAGCCAGTTCAGTTCTTGTTGCTTGTTTGACACACAGATTTTGTTTACAGAAATAATCTTTAACATATAGTGTTTGTATATTCATCTAAACTAATTTATATGTTGTTTCATTTAAAATAACAGTATTCATGTATACATTGATATTAATCTTGAAAATATATTGTGTAAACATTGAAGTATTGAAGAAAATAATGGGGAACTGGTTTAGGGTATCTTCCATAGGAGACCTGCTCCTCTGTTACATCTTTGCTGGAATTTTCTGTGAATTTTATGCCCCTTTGCACAAATACTCTGTTAATAGGGAAAAATTGGGGGTCCTGGTGGACAACAAGATGACTATGAGCCAGCAATGTGCTCTTGTGGCCAAGAAGGCCAACAGCATCCTGGGGTGGATTAGAAGAGGGGTGGTTAGCAGATCAAGAGAGGTTCTTCTCCCCCTCTACTCTGCCCTGGTGAGACCACACCTGGAGTATTGTGTCCAGTTCTGGGCTCCTCAGTACAAGAGGGATGTGGAGCTGCTGGAGAGAGTTCAGCGTAGGGCAACAAAGATGATAAGAGAGGTGGAACACCTCCCTTATGAGGAGAGGCTGAGGGAGCTGGGTCTCTTTAGCTTGGAGAAGAGGAGACTGAGGGGTGACCTCATTAATGTCTACAAATATTTGAGGGGTGGGTGTCAGGAGGATGGCACTGGGCTGTTCTCGGTGTCATGTAGTGATAGGACAAGGGGCAATGGTTGTAAGCTGGAACATAGGAGGTTCCACATCAACCTGAGAAGGAACTTCTTCACAGTGAGGGTGACGGAGCACTGGAACAGGCTGCCCAGGGGGGTTGTGGAGTCTCCTTCTCTGGAGATGTTCAAGACCCGACTGGACAGGTTCCTGTGTGACTTGGTTTAGGTGATCCTGCTGTTGCAGGCGGATTGGACTAGATGATCTTTCGAGGTCCCTTCCAGTCCGTAATGATTCTATGATTCTATGAAAATAATTACAGTCTTATTAAATATTGGAACGGGTTGCCCAAGGAGGTTGTGGAATCCACTTCTCTGGAGATGTTTAAGACCCATCTTGATGCATGTTTTTGTTGTTGATTTAGGCTTTTAGGAGGTTGTGCTTTTCAGTAATTTGTATCCTGCTGGGGCAGGAGGGTTGGACCCACCCTTTCCAACCCTAATAAACTCTGGAAACGTTGTGTAAAAACCTTTCAACAGATTTGTTTGTCTTTAAAGGAAAAATGTGAATATTTTTATATGAAGTAACGAAAAATCAAAGCTCACACCACCTGAATGTGATGTTGTTAATTTATGTAGCTGTTTTTGATTACATAACTGTGGCATGATAACTGTACGTTATAATGGAGAAGATGCACGTGCGCACATAGTGCACACGGTGCTGTTGTTGATAGAAAGCTGATTAATGTAATATCTAGCTAGCTTAGACTTACAAGAATAGGCCATTGTCATGTTTTCTTCCACTGGATTGCCTTGCCTTTTCACTCTGTCCCTCCTCTTACTCAATTTTGGTTGATTGCATGTATGACTGTTTCACTTTGAAAGAGTGAAGAAGCCTTGAGAAGCAACCCCGAGCTAACGGCGATGCTTTCTGCTAGCTGTGTTGCTTTTGTGTCGGCATAAGGCCTTGTTTTGCTTCTGCACAGTCTTTTTATGCCATTCATTATTTTCTGCTACTGATCACTCTCTCAATTTTTTTTCCTTCTCTTTCCCTTTCACATTCTCCTCCTTGCCCTCTATCCATTATGTTGATAAACGATTAACAGCATGTTGTCAGGGCAGAACTAGTGAAGTATCCTGAAGAAGATAACCAGCGTCATGACACTTCCAACTGCCAGAGCAAAGTCTGCTCAATGCAGTAGTTCAGGTATTGATGGAAAACGAGGTGGTTTTTTTCTTTCAAGCTTCTCTGCTTTTCCATGAAGTGGCAACCGCTGTAGTAAGTTCTATTGACAAGACCAGAACTTTTCTCTGTAAGCACTTGTGAGAGTTGATCATTAATTTGGAACTCTCTGTACAGTCACGTGGTGTTTCTAATAACCAAATAGTTCATACAAACTTTGAAATACTTGATGTTTATTAGGAAGATCCTTCAGTGCTTTATATTCAAAATGTTACACAGCTGCCTGAAAAGGACTTTGACACAAAACTGGAATCTCGTGTCCTCCTTACATAGGAGAGACCAACAGCCCCATCAAATGCTCTGTAAATAGAACGGGTAGGACATGTCAGATGTGTATTAGAAAATAAACATTTATGGTATGCAGAGATTCTTTTTTATTTTAATTTAGTCTTTAGTCTGCCTATCCAAACTTTTTTGAAATGTAGTTGCATTTGAAATTTCCTTTGAATTCTGTCCATATTTTCCTGTGAAGTGCTTGGAATAAAAACCCAAAGACAAACTTGGCGATAATTTCCAATTACAATGTCAGCATGTATTCTTAAAGGATGGATACACTAGCCTTTGCAAATACTTTATAAAAATATGTGGCTTATGATTTTGATACAAAACAGTTTTGATGGAAGCCAAAGTGCATTCACTGATTTTTTTCAGAAGGTCATGTTCTGTTTGTGAAATTGTGAAAACCTCCCAATGCACTTCATTCTGCTTGGTGTGGATAAACTTAGAGAGGCTTAGAGTGAGAATTAGCACCTGATAAAACAGCCTTACCCTTTAAGTGTCTTATGAAAAAACCCTAAACAGTGTTTGTTGTGTGTAAGTTTCTCTCCTTCGTATTTCATAGTAAAATACCTGTTGAATGCTTTGTCAGTGTGAAGCTTGTATTTGCTGATTGTTACTGTGTTTTCTTTCACGACAGCGAGTGGTGAAGGCAGATATTGTCAACTACAGCCAGGAGCCTGTGACAAGAACCGTTAACCCTCCCAGAAGCTCGATGTGTGCAGTTCAATGACCATTCCATTCTTTGTTCTCTTCCCTTGACACGGGCATTACCAGGAACTATATTTAAACAGTGGCCATGACAACAATGCGGTTAGATTTTTTTAGTGGTGTACCATGGTTTTGTACGTTGAGAGCGGAGCAGTTTTTGACTGGCCAAAATTCAGACATGAGACCACACACTTTGAAAAATACAGGCCTATATTCTTTAAAATTATATTTAAATAAAGCATTTTATCTGTGTTTGTATGTTTCCTCCTATCTGTGTGACTGATACCAGAATCAAAATGAATGTGGAAGTACATTCAAAACACTTGTAAAGGCATCACCATGCAAAGGTATCTTGCCAAAGTATTTTTAGAATTTTTTTTCTTGTGTTTTTCCTTCTGTGATCTGAATTAACAGTGAACAAAATATAACTTGGAAAAGTTATTGCTGGAATAATTTTAAGTATGTAATATATTTTATCTAGGGATAATTTGGAGAGTATTGCCTCAATATATGCATTGTGCAAATTGCATCCAGCAAGAACCAGTGCTTGAAATGAAATAAAGTGTCATGTAAAAATATCTGCCTTTCTGAAGTCTCAGGTTGTCTCTGTGGATGCTCTGAAAAATGCTAGAGATTTTGTGTGTTTTTATTACTTCATCAGCATTGTTGCAGTAGTTGTGCTCATATGTCTTCATGAATATGGATGAACCTCAGTTAACAGTGTGAGATGTAAACGCTGAGTGATATTTTCAGCATGCGTTGCAAACTGTTGATAGATCAGTTTGGATCAGTGCTTTCCAGTAACTAACTGAATGGCTTTTGTCCTGGTACACTTTTCTTTCTAGTTTACAGTAAAGGACCAATAAAAAGCTATTTGCTCTGTGATGATGACATACCTCCTGTGTTGCCTCTCTAGCAGTTTCTTAGACATGCAGACCTCTGCTGACATGTCTGAGTAGAAAGCTAAAGAGAGGAAAATAATTAAGCCAACATGATTCCAAACTAGACATGTTTTCCCATTCTAATACTAGCATGTGTTTTCCTGGAAAGTAGATTTAGAAAATCTGGAGACTTAGAAAATCAATGAGGCTGAGTGAGGAGGCTTTTATATGACAAGTGAAAATGGTTAAGTCCTTCAAGTGAGGCTTCCTATTAGGCTGTTCAGGCAAGTGCTTTACAGCTGGAACTAATAAACTGTTAGTAGTTTAAAAAGACAGTTAAACTAAAACAAACAAACAAAAAAAAAGACTGCACATGGCCAAAATGTGCTATTTTTGTTATTTTTGCATATTCCAGATTCATTATAAAGGTAAGTTAATTTTTAAATCCATTAACATACAGCTTGACGCATGGTTTTATAAGTGCATGATAAAGTATTGTATTAGTATTGTAATATTTTATCATTCGAACCTGGGGAATTCTGAGAAAGAAGCTAAGATATTGAACAATTATGTGGTCTAAGGTAGGATTGACTTTGCATTAAATTATTAATTCTAGGCTCACAGTCTGTGTTCTCACTTCTGTCCTATGGAGTTGTCCCACTGCATAGCTTGACCCAATTGAGTACAACTGAAAGATGAACCATCTTCCTCTACCACCAGATGAGCACTTCTGGTCAGTTTTCCTGAAGTAGCTGGTAAGCTTATAAGTTTATTCCCTCCAAAGCATGTGGTAATTTTTTTTAACCCTCACATTACTTGGTACATTTGTGTCCTGAACTCTCCCTATTTCGTGAGAGCTGTCCCCTCTCAAAGAGCTGAGCACAACTTAGGTTGAATGGGCTGCCCACAGAGGTGGTTGAGTCGCTGTCCCTGGAGAAGTTCAAGCTTAGGCTGGATGAGGTGCTGAGTGGCATGATCTAGATGTGAGATGTTAGGATTACTGGGTTTATTTGGATTTAGGTTGGACTGGATGATCTTTAAGGTCTTTTCCAACCTTATCACTACTGTGATACTGTGATACTGTATGAGGCAGCTTCATAGTTCTGCTTCCCAAGTCATGTGTGGCATGCTCTTAAAAAATGAGTGATTCTTTCTTTTAAATTTGGGTGTCCTTGCTTTTCAGAAAGAAATGCTTTTTGATAACTTGATATGCACAGTGTTACCCTGAATGATAAAAAAAATGTTGCTTTCACATTGGATGTAACCATAGACTTGTTTAGGTTGCAAAGACCTTCAAGAAGTGCTGCAATGTGAAGGTAGTGATGCATATCTTGGGCTGGGAAGTCCCAGCTATTTTACAGATGGATGTCTCATGGTGATCTTTTATTCTCGGTGCCTGTTTTTGTTTGTCTTTGACTCCTACGTCCCTATTGTGGTTTGTTTCCATTGATCTTTTCAGCATTTTCTATGTTAACGCCTCACCTCCTCCGAAGGTATTTTTGTTTACATTTCCAAGCTGCTCTCATCCTTCCTCCTCCATGTGCATGATTATTATTTACACTAACCAGGAGTCTCTTGTCTTCTGTGCCCCTAGCCCCTCCTTTTACTGCCCCTCTTAACCTCCTCAGATTTTCTCTATTGTATACTGACTTCCACTCTCCCTTGCCTTCCCCTACCCTTCCCACCCCATTTAGATCCATTACCTGTCCACAGTTTAATCCTTACAAATGAGCTCTGCTCTTTTTGCTCAGCCCTGGACCCCACCTTCAGCCTTGGGATTCCAGCTGCAGTCTAAATCCTTAGAGGCGGTAGCTGTCTTTGAAGTGTTGCAGCAGCTGTGGTTGAAGATTCAAGGTTGCCTTTGCTTTCTCTGTGGCCCAAGTTCCATCAGTCTGAGCAGAAAGGTCAGAGACAATTCTGGAGGACCGAGTGATACAGAGAGGGGGTAGGTGCTGTTCTGCAGAGAAGACAAGGACTCTGGAGAAACAGAAGTAAATTTAGTCAGAGAGGTGTGTATGGGAAGGCAAGCGAGCCACTGCTCTGTGCCTGCTCTCCTCCATACGATTCACATCGGTGGAGCTTAAGCATGTGCTGCCATATTAATGCACTGAGAAGCTTTTCACAAGGTGAGAAGTGGTTGAAAGTAATTCAACAACAGTAATGAAGTTCAATAATGCAATACATTCCAAAACTGAGGCAACACATTCCAAAACTGATGACCCCAAGCTGGGAGGTTTGGCTGATACGGCTGAGGGCTGTGCTGCCATCCAGAGACACCTGGACAGACTGGAGGGCTGGGCACAGAGAAACCAGATGAGGTTCAACAAGGACAAATGCAGAGTCCTGCATCTGGGGAGGAATAACAAATTCCACCAGTACAGGCTGAGAGGTGATCTACTGGAAAGCAGTCCTGTGGAGAGGGACCTGGGGGTCCTGGTGGACAACAGGTTAACCATGGCACAGCAATGTGCCCTGGTGGCCAAGAAGGCNCGCCTGGATGCGTTCCTCTGTGATCTGTGTTAGATAGTTTTGTCCTGCTCTGGCAGGGGGGTTGGACTCGATGATCTCTTGGGTCCCTTCCAACCCCTAACATCCTATGATCCTAAGATCTATGAACATATGCTTAACGTCCATTGAGATGGAGAGCAGGCTGAGGTGGGAGGGAAGCATGTTTTTTTCTGAGCCTGAGGCCAGATGAAGGGAAGAGATGTGTTCCAGCCCTGATCTTACCCAGATCCTTACTGGCTAGGTGATCTGCCTGCTCAAGCTGTTGTAACTAATCACTTCAGGAACAGCTCTGCAGCTGAGTGTTCAGCTCTTTGCTGGGGTCAGTCTCACGTAATGTGGCGGACACCAGGAGGTACCTGGTGTCTGGCAGTATGTTAGGTTTCCAGGGCTTTTAAAACACGTAGCTAAAGTGTTGTTAGTTGTGTATACCTTTATTTGTGATGGGGTCAGATGGAGTATTTTTTGCAAATAGCAATGTGAAGACATTTTCAGTAACAGCCAGCTGCTGTGAGTGCCAGGACCTGGGGTTAATTCAAGATCTCCTTGCTGAATACATCAGGTTTTTGACAGTTCGTAAAAAGGCTTCTTTTAACCAGAATAAGGTTAAAAAACCCCCAAAACAATACAGTAGCAAAGGCACCTGATAATGAACCTGGTAATCAAAATGTCATTAACAATTTCATGATGAAAAATATGGTAGTAACGTTTAAAGTTGCTGTTCTTTGCTTTTTAATTATGGTGGTTATGTACATAAACTGAAATGTTTCTCTTATATCACAGAACATTAGGGATTGGAAAGGACCTCGACAGATCATCCACTCCAATGCCCCCTGCCACAGCAGGATGACCTAGACCAAGTCGCATAGGGACATATACAGGTGGGTTTTAAACGTCTCCAGTGAAGGAGACTCCACAACCACCCTTGGCAGCTCCTTCTAGTGCTCTGTCACCCTCACTGGGAAGAAGTTCCTTCTGATATTGATGTGGAACCTCCTGTGTTCCAGCTTACACCCATTGTCACTTGGGCTATCATTAGATGCCACTGATTAGAGCCTGGCTCCATCCTCCTGACACCTACCCTTCACCTACTTGTAAACATTAATGAGGTCAACCCTCAGTGTCCTTTCCTCCAAGTTAGAGACTCAGCTCTCTCAGCCTTTCCTCATGAGGAATATGTTCCACTCTCTTCATCATCTTTGTGGCTCTGTGCTGGACTGTCTCCAGCAGTTCCGTGTCCTTTGAACTGAGGGGCCCAGAACTGGGCAAAATACTTCAGATGTGGTCTCACCAGGGCAGAGGGGGAGGAGAACCTCTCTTGATCTGCTACGCACCCCTCTTCTGATCCACCCCAGGATGCTGTTGGCCTTCTTGGTCACAAGGGCACACTGCTGGCTCATGGCCATCCTGCTCTCCTGCCTGGTACCTGGGGTTGTTCTTGCCCAGATGCCAGACTCTACACTAGCCCATGTTATAGTTCAGTTAATGTGACCTTTACACAGAACTTGTAGCAGAAAGTACTGTTGAGAATGTGTCCCTACTTCATGTGCTGTTCTGATAGCAAAGTTTTAGGTGTCACTTGGAAGAGGAAGTGGTGCAGAAGTCTTCTGTACCTGTGCCACACTTGGGTCATGGCTCTGAGCTAGCCCAACAGCTGTAATGACTGAAAGCAAAATAGAATACCTCCTAGCTTGCTGTCTTCAGTCCTTCCAAGTAGGTCTTTCTCCGTCTAACAAGAACTGTGTTGTCCTGTTTATGTTTTGTCATTGACAGAAGACTAAATTGCTGTTTTAAGCATTTTGTTGGGAAAAATTCTGCAGGAGAATTTTTTCTTTAGTGCACTGGCATTCATCTCTGTTGAAGATTGAGTTAATATGAGGGGCCTGATACATGAATTTAAAGCAGCATTGACTTTTATAAAAGCTGTATTTACAAAGCCAATGATCAACTGATTAACTACTTCTGCCTCTGGAGTTGGAGAGTTATTTCTCAAGCGAGGAGGTTATTCTACAATATTGTCATCTTTTCTTTCTCAGTTCAAGCACTGCTTCTTAATGCAGCATCTGATTTCTTTGGGCTGTCTTTATTTAAAATGAACTCATAACCACTTGAAATGTCAAAATAGCTGAATGCTGCTGAAAAGAAAAAGCCAGAGTGTGTGTGTGTTTGCTTAGAGGTAACGGCTCCCATATTAGATTAAAAATCCAGTCCAGATAATTATCTGTCAAAGCAAATTTATACTCTGATTTCAGATGCTATGAATAGAATGCGATTAGAATTTTATGTGCTGCAGTTTTATTTGCAAAACACACAGGTTCTATATAAAACCTCTTTATATAAAGTACTCTCTGGAAGCCTTAGGGATCCCTGTTTAACTTGCAAATGCCGAAGTTTGATCTTTGCCAAATAGAAGATAGTGAAGCTCCTGAGTTCCGTGAACTGATTGCTATTTTCAGCTTCCCATAGAGAGCTGACTGTTCAGCCAATTTAAACTTCTTTTTTTTTTTCTACTCCACTTCATCTTCGTTCATTTTGGCACCATTTTGAGCTGGAAAACTTCCAGTTAGCTAATTGGCCATTTGCCTTGTTTTATGTGGGGGTGATGTCAAGTGCTGAAATAACCAATTGACTGAAAGCAATCTTGTTTCGAAGGTTGGTCAGAACCAGACCTCAGAAGGTACCAATTTTGGGTTTGTTTTGTATTTAACCGCTTATCCTTGTGGACAAACCTCGGAGAAGAATATAGATTTGAGGTCAAGAGCTTGTGTTTACTCAGATGCCACATTTAGAGCACTGAATTCTGGAGGAAATGGGAATCCAGATCTTTTTTCAGTTTTGCTTTCAAGACTCTCCCTACCTCTACTCTCCAATGTCATATTGGCAATCCGTGTTTTTATGAAAATATTAATTCAAGTCCCCATTTAAAAAGCAAACTGTGGGAATGATATACCTCATTTCAAGCATGTTTGCCTTTAGAATGAGTTTTTTAGTTGTTGTTTTTGTGGGGTTTTTAAGATGAAGGGAAAAAATGGCTTACGGTATCACTGGCATAGGTGACGGTGTTTCATAGACACTGAGGATCTCAGTGTGATCCTCTAAATGTGCTATTTTCTGCTTTCTACCTATTGAAAATATTATTTAAAATTATGGTGATTATAAACACAAAATATCAATGACTTTGTGTCTCAGAAAACCTTTCATACAAACTGCTGCAGGCGAACATTTTTTCTTTGCTAGCTGAACTCCATTTCTGTCCTTTCCTGAGCTGATCCAGACCAGGTAGCTTGCAGGATCATGACCTACTAATCCTTTTTGATTTCTGGTGAGCTTTTAAAAACAAAGTAAGCCAAGACACATCAAAGGAGGATTTAAAAGACACACACTGTGCCCTGAGAAGTAAATGTTGCTTTGGAAAGCATTCTCCTTTACAAAGAGGTGAACGCTGTGGTTCAGCGGTATTCACCAAAAGCACTTAAGCATATGCTCAAAATTAAGCGCATATTTAAGTTTCCTTGAAGTCTCTGCTGTTTAAGTACACACTTGAAGCTAAATACATTCTGGCATACTTTGCTGACACAGAAAGTCTGGCACCGTTGAAATGAATGCCTTTGAGGCTAGAGTTCTTTCAGGAATTGTTGTTTCTTAAATTATCTGTGCACTGTAAAGGGTGTAAAATAAAGCCAATAAAGAATGAAACCAAAGGTGTTTCTCATATATTCAGTTGCTTTCTGAATACTTTTTTCCTTTATGGATGATACAGAAGTTGCAAACAAACCCAAAAAAGTTGAAATGTGATTCAATTACGTGATCAGAGCATTTGCTTGACATTGGATGAGTTGTGTTTTTGGAAGTAATGTTCCTCAGACTCATAATGAGTCAATGAGGGAGCTGGGGTTGTTTGGTCTGGAGAAGAGAAGACTGAGAGGGGACCTTATTGCCCTCTACAACTACCTTAAAGGAGGTTGTAGCAAGGCTGGTGTTGGGCTCTTCTCTCAAATTGGTGATGGTAGGACGAGGGGAAATGGCCTCAGTTGCATCAGGGAAGGTTTAGATTGAATGTTAGAAGGAAATTCTTTACTGAGAGGGTGGTTAGGTGCTGGAGTGGATTGCCCAGGGAGGTGGTGATGTCGCCATCGCCATCCCTGGAGGTGTTTAAGGAACGGGTGGATGCGGCGCTTGGGGATACGGTCTAGCGGTTAGACACTAGGAGAAAGGGCTGGACTTGATGACCCTGGAGGTCCTCTCCAGCCATGATGATTCTATGATTCAAACAGAGAAGAATCTTGAGGTGCTTGGTGCGTCTCACTACAAACCGAATACCCACTTGATAGTACAGGAAGAGATATCAAGCTCCCATTTGTAGTGTCTGAATTGCCCATCTGACATGGAGGATAAACAAGAGCTGGTACTTCTTGCTCAGATTTGGGGAAGTATTTGATCACCATCTTGGAAAAAATGAACTGTGATTTCTGGGCATATGCCAGTATTTGCCAAAGAATGGTGAGGCAGTGTTTAACTGCATAATGGAAACTGGGGAGAAAATTTGACATCCCACTCATCAACCTGATTGCTTTTTTATCTCCCCACTGTCTTGGAAAGAGCAAAGTGTAAAGCAGCGTTTGGCACCAATGGGCTGTCTGTGCCATTTAGCAACAATTTGCATGTAATTGCTGACAGTCGTACAGACAACCCATCTATAACCGTGAGTCAGCTCACACCCTAGCGTAAACGACAAGAAACCTAACCATATCTCCCCCAGGAATATATCCTCCAGGAACAATGCACTGATGTGAGAAAGAAAATGGAAACATTTCAGCTTAAGCTCTTTCCTGATTCTATCACCCAGAAATTCAGGGAGGCAAACAAGCCGCTCCTCACCAGGCGACACATTCTCTACTTCAAAGCCCGGTTTGTGTTTGTGCCTGTTGCATTTGAATACGTTACAAGCAAGAGCCCTAACAGAGTGTTCCCTGGTGGCTGTATATTTTGTTGGTTTTTCTCTACAGTTCTGCCAGCCTTTCTGACTAAATGGCCAACTTCTGTCAGAGTTTAATTCTGTCTCCGCATATTCCCACAGCTGAGGTGATGAGGGGACTTCAGTCCCCTCTGTCAAGAGTAGCTGGTGGCCAGCTGGGTCCCCACTAGCAGGGACTGAAATGACAGCCAGTGGTGACATTGAAGTGCAGCTGAGCATCTGTGGGAGAAAGATTTTGCCGAAGGAAGAAACATGGGATTGCCAGATGTTGCAATCACAGCAGCGTAAGTGAAGTGATTGAGATAAAAGTAGTTAGATTTGCACACATATTGCCATCAGTTGGATTTCTTCGGTCATCTTCTGGATAAAGCAAAAGCTTGATGATTACAGGCTTGGGAGAGAGTGTCTGGAAAACTGCTTGGCAGAAAGACCTAGGGGTATTAATTGGTCATCAATTAAATATGAGCCAGCAGTTTGCTCAAGTGGCCAAGAAAGCCAGTGGCACCCTGGATTGTATCAGAAATAGCATAGCCAGCAGGAGTGGGAAAATGATTGTCCCTCTGCACACTCAAGTGATTGTACCTCCTGGTGAGGCCACACCTCAAGTTCAGTTTTGGACACCTCAAGGCTCACGAATACTCCTCAGCCTATCCACCTCATCCCTTAACTCAGCCACCATGCAGAGCAGGTCAGGCACCTGCTCACAATGCATGCAGGTGTTTCTGGCACTGCTCTCTTGCAGGGGTGGAAGACTCAGGCATTCCCTGCAGTCAGGAGTCTGAACAGCCACATCCATTGTCAGGGGGATTGTCTGGGCAACTGAATCCCTCCTAGCAGCTGCTTTAGCCCTCGATCGGTTAACTCCACCATTGCCAACAAGGGGAAGGATGGCAGAGAGAAGATTGAAAGCAAGAACGAAACACGACTTAACAGAACAAAGCGACGTCTGCAGCCCTACCTGCTTGCCCTGCCTGCGCGAACTTCCGTGCAAACTGCCTTGCTATGATCCAGTTGCGATCCTGTTTGCCTACTCCTGGTCGCCGTGCTCCAGGTCACCGTGCTCCCCGGAAGCTCTTAACCTTACATACTGGAAGCCAAGCCCCTGCCGAGACTCCTCCCTTCCAGCTGCTGCGAGGCACCTTACTTAAATACTTCCAAGTGACTACTCATGAATTCTTCTGACCCTCTGTGCGCGCCAACCTTCATTATTCAGTAGCTGTTTCTATCTCAGGACACGTCTGTGGCTTTTGTGAACAAAAGTGCAGTTTTCCTGAATCAGTTTCTTAGGAGTTTCTAGTTTCTTAGTCTGGAGGAGCACGCGTGAGGCCAAACCTCACCCCAGAAGAGTGGAACAAAGTTGCTTCCAGTGTCTGTGGGTCATCTGAGCAGTACCATACTCCAAATGTGCTTTGAGATATTTGTGTGAACAAGTAAGTACAAAACTTTTCAAAATTATGTGACAACTGCTAGATCATGGTGTAGGTGTGGATCCCTGTGGATCTGCCTCTTCTCCCAAAATGTTTGTGCTGTCAACAGAAATGTGGTAGATTATGGCAACTGTAGGGTCCCTGAACCATTAGCAATGATCTGCTACTCTTTGTCATTCAGTGCATGAAAAGTAACTTGCCTGGTGGCAGAGGGCTACAAGCAAGCTAAGTTCTTAGAGGCATCCTTATTTGTATCTGGGCATTAAGCTGTACTTGGTTTGAAGGAAGCTGTATTTTGTGGCTTACCTCTATTTTACAGCGCCAGAAAACTGCTACCTTGGCAGATTTGTCAGTCATGAAAGTTTTCCTGCAATAAAGTACTGAATTAGAAGGTATTATGATCATGACCACTGAATCTGAATCAGCTTCGAGAAAGATGGTCCTTGCGCAGACACTGCTGCAAAACCCATTACAAGAGGACAGTGTCAGTGGGTAGTGATAATTCTGAGCCTTGTGGTTGTTTCTCTATTCGTCCTCCCTTCAGCACGGTGGAAATGCTGGCCAATGAAAATCAGTGCATATTGGTGGTTTGTTTGCGTGTTTTCAGGTTTGGTTTTTTTGTTTGTTTGTGGCTTTTTCTTTGTGGTTGGTTTGTTGGTTTTTTTCCTGCTGTAGGACCTTGCTAGTCGATCCACCAAGAAATGAAAATGATTTTGCAGCCTGGATCCTGATGTTACAAGTAGGTGCTTTTGACAGAGGTTGGCAGGATGGCATCTTTGGCCATCTCAACTGGAGGAGGTGCACCCCTTATCTGTGTCTTGGGACTGTTTGCAGGGTGACCATGCTGCAGGGCTGCTGCGGGCGCAGGAGTGTCCTGTGCTGGCATTCTGTGATGGAGTTCAGTTTTGACTGGTACTTATTCAGACGTGTGTTCCTGTGTGACTTGGTCTAGGTGACCCTGCTGTGGCAAGGGGATTGGACTGGATGATCTTTCGAGGTCCCTTCCAATCCCCAATGATTCTATGAGAGGCATCCAACAGTACTATGTAGGTTTCTTGTTGATGCTTCCCCCGTGCAGTGTGACGATGCCCCTCTTACATTTGTGTGGGGTGAACCTGGTCCAGGTGTATTTTGGGTAACAAATAGATTCAGGTTTACAAAAGTTATCCCAGCAAGGTTAGCTGGCTGTTGAGCAGGGAGGTGGGAAGATGGGTGGAGAGTAGGTACGCAAACCAGCTGTCGTCGTCATTTCCCCAAAGGACTTGGAGGTTCACTGTAGTATCAGCCTACAGGACTTCAAGTCCTCCTTCCTCTCCACTGTCAGTAAGGCTTCACAGTTCTTTATACAGCCAGGTTATAATCTAGACTGAGGAAAGGATCCATCTTAAATAAATGTGGAAGATGGACACAAGAGAAACATTTTTTACAGCTAAGGTGACACTGAGCTGAGGCACAGAGGCACCACTGGCCAGTGTCAGGTGAAGACAGCTTCTCGTGGAATCACAGACCTGGCAAAGTGTATAGCTCGTTATGACCTGCGTTCCTCTGGCCATGAAACGTTTTAAAGGAAAGTGATCTTTTCCTCAACCTTCTAACCACTACCTGGCCTCCTCCTAACATCAGTTCCACCGTCAGTCAGTCTGCAAACACACTTTTTCCTGGCCTTGCAAATACAGAGTTCATGTTGGTTTTTTGCATGTTGCTGTCAATGGCAGAAACACAACAGGTAATAATGGTTTTCAAGAGTTTCCCCCTTTCTTGCCAAGCCACCTGCCTCATCAAAGAACATCTGACACCAAAGACAGACCTGGCTGTGTACAGGGGATATTTCAGAGATGCCTCCAGTGAGACACTGAATACCAGTGCATCTGATTGCAGGGCTAGGGTTACCTCAAGTTTTGAAAACTTATCTCTTTCTTTCTCTATAAAATCTGTGCATTTTTTTTTGTAAATTAAATGAAGAAAGATTATTAACTTAAATATAACATGACCTGCCCCTTTTCTGTACCTCTGTAGTGGTTTCTTGAAACAGCAGAGGAAGAGAGAGGTGATGCACCGGGATGCCCTTTCAGCCTACCTGATATGTGTTGCTGAGAAATACTTTACATTCCTCCCTGGATTTTCTGGCACTTGTTTTCACAGAAGGACCAGTTACTGTTTTAATGCACCTGGCTTTTCTTCTTCTTCATCTGATGGTGAATAAATGACTTGAGGAAGGGGGTGTAACCTAATGTCGAAGACAGCTTCATTCTCATTTGAAGATTTTTCTTGTAGTTTTGCTCCTGGAGCAAAAACTTCTCAGGGTGAGAAAAGCATGTTCTAAACAGGGCTGCAGCTGATGCTAATGAAGTTGTGCAGCAAAGCCGAGGATGCCCCTTTGTATGAAAGCTGCAGTCCCTAGTAACTGCCTGTCAATTTCTATTTGCAGCACAAGTATGTTACATATGTAAATGCTTATACCACGTGAATGATGCATTTGGTCAATTAATTGAGAGCTGAGCATTCCTCTCCCCTTTGTGGTTTGGATTCTTTGGTTTGTCCACGTTTGTGTGGAGACATGGAAGAATATCTTTATCATATAGTGCTAAAACCTCGGGAACTCCTGAGGCTTGATGCTATTCCAACGCAAGTTCAGGGCTATTCAGATGATGGCCTCACTCGAAGAGCTGCCATCGTAAGCAGGAGCCAGGAGCCAAGTGTGGAAAAATTAGGGCGAAGTGAGATACAAAGGGCACGTTAACACGTGGGAAGGGGAAGCTCTGTATGTAGGTTAGATTTCGACAAAGGCAGCAGCCCACTCTTCCAACGTCTGTGATGCGTGGTGCCACTGATTTTTCTCATAACAATTACTCATCCAACTGGTAAAGGCTGTGTAGCCTTTCTGCTTCCACCTCTGAATGAGGCTTCCTGGATTTCCAGAGAGTGTCTTCAAATTCCTACTTTTCAGAAGGGTGCATTTGTATGGAGTTGTAACTGGCAAGCTCCACAATAAATGTTCAACGCAAAGAAGCTGTGTGGTGATGGTGTAACACCTTCCAAGTGAGAAGCATGCCTGGTGACATTTCCTGAGCCAACACTGCTAGGATCCTTCCAATCCCTAGCGATTCTATGAGTGATAAATGATGATGTCTGGGCAGATACCCAACTGGAAAGAAACTGACCAGGCATTTAAAAGGACCAGCTAGCTTCAGTGGGTGGAGACCTCGGATCAGCGCTAGGAGACCTGGACTTGTTTCACTGGTAACCCTCAAGAACCACATACCCATTGTGTGGTGAGATGTCAAGGTCTCTTTTCCTTCAGATCAATACTTCACAACTCCAGGAGTCAGCTGGCAGCATGACAAGGAGGTTTATGTCCCTCACCCCAAGAGTGCCCAGTTTAGAAAGTGTTAAAACCATGGACAGTGCAAGCAGTTATAACAGAAAAGTGGAGGCTCTTTGAGTCAAGGTTGTTTCTACAACCTGGTTGTAGAAACCTGGTGTGGCCTTCAAACATTTGCTAAATTTTAATAAATAACAGAAGCATAAAGGACTAAGGGATTATCCCTGCAGCTACGCAGTACTTAATCTCCTACTCCATAGAGTCAGGAGATGAATTTCATAAGAACTGGACTCCTGCCCTTGATTACTATTTGGTTGCTATCTGCACTCAGTCACTGACCTTTCAATTTGTAATTTTTGAGTGAGTCTTACATCTGATGACTCTTGAAAATATTTTAGATCTTTTTTTTATCCAGACCAGCTGAATAAACGTTTGAGAAAGTCACTGGGATTTGATAAAGCCTTTCTCTTCTGTCAGTTTGCTGCTCTTAATATTTTTAACTTAGTAAAAAAAAAGTTAATTATTCTTTTTTAACTTGGGCTGTTTATTTGGTTTTAAAGTTGTAAGCAGGGAAGAATTTGTCTGTCTTGTTCTCTGGCGTTAGGAAGTGAGGGGGCTTCCTCTCAAGACTAAGTGCTCCTGGTTGCTGCAGGACCGTTAGGAGCTGGCCATGCAAGGCCTGTTCTTCTGTGGAGTGTTTGACAAAGGAACAAGTCAGCTTTGCCTCACACCTCAGGGACTGGCCACCAGCGCTGATAGGGCACAGTGGAAGGCCATCACCTCTGTGGAGTCACGGGATCTTTTGGTCTGCGTGAGTGCTGTTGACCATGTGAGAGCTTGATGGGCTCTCAGCTGTACTGCTGACCTGAGAAGGGCTTCAAAGGGACAACGAAGGGGACTGAAGGAGCGCAGACAGTCTTCCAGTCTCAAGCATTTGTGTTGAGGGCAATCGGTCTTGTCCCTGAACATCTACACTCGGACCGTGGGTTCAGAGACGCAGACAGTGCCAGCGTTTTCTAAAGTGTACAAGGTCTACAGTAACTGCAGTGGGCTCAGTGCTTCAAAGGTATCTGGTCACAGCTTTTCTCCACAGTTGAAAGTCTTTTTCTCTAGATGCTGGTGTCTTCTATAAACTCTTGGCAGAGCTGCTGCAACTTTTTGTGCAGTGATTTATGGTCTCACGTTATTCCCTGCATTCATAGAACCTTTGCTAACCTTGGGTTACTGGAGCTGGTGATTCTTCTGTTGAGTGGGTCAGCAGGAGCTGGAGATGAACTTTGTCAGAAGAGGTTCGAGGAAGTCAGGATTAAACCCCACCTTTGTTTTGCTCTGTTTTCTTCCTGGAGTTCTGACTTGGATGGAAATCTCATTCTCTACGTGTGGCTGAGACTGGAATTGCTCGAAGAACTGGGTGACAGGTAGGAAACTGTGGAAGACAACAGTCTGCCAAAGGGATTGTGACCAAATGGAACGACAGAGGATGGAGACAGGGGTGTTGTCAAAATACATGCATGGCTGAAGCTCTTAGTTACTACAGGAATGTACAACATCACATTCACCATGGAGGAAATTAATCCTGCCCTCACTGAAAGGCTTTAGTGTAGTAAATAATAGAATAGACTGCACTTTTCTGGGTGAAGGAGGGGAAAACAGAATGTTGGTGAGGGTCATGGGTCTAGGGGAGGGTGTCCCTGCCCATGGCAGGGGGGTTGGGCTAGATGATCTTTCAAGGTCCCTTCCAGTCCCTAATGATTCTATGATTCTATGAATGGAACCAATGTCAAAGTCCATGCACGTGAGCCAGCAGAGCTATGGTGAAACAGGCACCTTGAACTCTGGGTGTTTGCTGGCTTCCCAGTGTTTGGTTTTGTAGCCTTAATGTTCTTCCTCGTGTGGCTTTTCTGGATGTAATGTAATTAATATAATGTACATTGAGTGTAATATTCCAGGTATAGATACCTACCCTGTGGTGGAGCCGAGGCTGCTGAGCGATGTTTAGTAGAGCTTCAAGCAAGTAATCATTGAGTTGGGTTTTCAGTTAGATTGAACTAGCTACATTGTAAGTAGGGACATTTCATCTTCTTAAAATATGTCCTTCACGATTATTCCAGGTTACCACAAGTGGGTTGTGCTGGGAATGCTCTCATACTCTTACAGCTCAGTCAGTAGTCTATGTAAATTCATTTTAGTCTGTGGGGCTTTCTCTTACGCTGGCTGCCGCAAGTTATTCATGACATAGGATCATTCGTTGGTTTTGCACATTATCCTTTTCATTTCCTTATGGAATATTTAAGGCTGAAAAATAAGCTATTTTCTTCTCTGTTTCAAAGTTGCTCAGGCATTTGTCATGGTTATTTCTGTGCTGTGAAATAAGAGGAGGTTTTTTGTCCTGTAAATGCAGAGCTTGACTGCGCGTACCCGTGGTTTGCGTGAGATAGCCTTCAATCCTCACATAGTCTCCCTGGCCGACTCCACGTGAGCAGGAAGTTGTGAACATAAGTGCTAGCTGGACCCAAGGTCTAAGCAAACAAGCAGGGAGAAAATACCAGTGCAGTGAGTCAGCAGAAGAAATAATCCACAAGGGAATAGTATTTGCAAATAAATTTTGATGTATTTGCCTAGCGCTATTAAATAAAAGACCTGGAAAAATTAACCACCGTGATTATCTGACAAGCAGGCAAAATTGCCAATAGTCAGTACCAGTTAAGCTTGGAACTGGTTAGTCATAGCAGACTGAGGGGTAAAAAAATTAAAGTACCAATGCGAAATGCCAAAAATAACTGCAGTTAAAACAGAACATTAATATTTTTTTCACTTTCGCTGGCCTCCTTGCCCCTCCTCATCTGGAATTAATTTTGATTTGATTTGCTTTTAAATAATCTTTAAGACATCAAGGGCGTTAGGGTTTTGTGGCCTTAGTGCACAAGGTCTGCTTTTCACATTGAAGTGAAAAGAACCTGGCTTTGAAGTGCGCTCATGGTGCAGAAAGGAACACCCCCACCTCCTCTTTTAAAGCAGAGACAACCTCAGATGGTTTTAAGTCTTGATAGGTTAAGTTTAAAAAATGTTCCGGACCAGTTTAATTTTCTTTAGAGCTTTCTGTTGGCCTTGACAGGAGATGCTGCTGACTCAGAGACAGATGGAAAGATCTACTTAAGAGTGGAAGATTTAAGTGAACTTGGTGCTCCCGCCCAGTGCCGCATTGCCCTGTCTGCATGCTGCTGGCCCTTCATTCTCGTCAAATCCTACGCTTCTTAGAGCGCAGAACTATGACGATCACAACCAAGAGACTGTGTCTTTTTGCCAGACAAACTCTATTCCTTCTTTAAAGACTAAGACTTACTGCCTGTCATTCTTAAAACGACTCTTAAAGCACCCTGTGGCAGCAGTGTGGTAGCATGCTCTTCTAGTGAATAAGGCTTGATGCTAAAGGTTGCCTAAACACTGAATCTGTTAGGCATTCCACTTAGACATGATGCTTGTTCTTAGGGAAGGGAAGAGGTGCAAGTTTAATTTTCAATTTTGCTGAAGCTGGTTAATCTGGCCGATAGGAAAATGCGTTTACTTGGATGATCGGCAGCGCTTCTGTACAAGGTGGCAGCTTTGGCCACCTCTCTGCAAAGCCTGCAGGAACCTCAGCAAGGAAGCTTGATGAGACCAACAGTTTGTCAGGTGACCCATGCCTCCAAGAGATGATGTCAGGGTGTTTCCAGGGATGCAGTGGCTCTGAATGTCTCTGCCTTCTTGCTAAGTGGTCATACAGGGCTGACACGAGGAAGACAGGGGAGGCAGGGTGACCTGATGCATACCATCGCACCGCAGCTTGGGTTACTGGAAGAGTGAAGCAGGGACTTTGATTTTCCTTCCTGCCCAGGAGGTCCAGGCTAGTCTAAACTGAGAGGCTTTTGGCCTGTACACCCAGAGCTGTTCTCTAGCACCCTGCTGTGGGTGTGTCAAGCCCCAGCACTGTGATATCAGGGCTCAAGAGACTGTGGAGCAATGCAACATCCTGGCTTAGGGCTGCCAGGCACTGTCTCTGTGGGCAGGCAGTAGTGTGGTGTGTTCTGCAACAGGGAAGGGCAGCAGTGACATGGTCCTGTCTCCTGTACAGCATAAGTCATCTGTTGGCACCTTTCCTACAATAACACAGTCTCCTCAGGTTAGATTTTGTTTTCGTATCACAATGTGTTTGCATTTCTGTGTTTTTAAAATTTTTCCCCAAAGTTAATGGAAAATATGAAGTCACAGAAGCATCTTTGCTTTGAGAACGTGCTGAGATATCAGGCTGGACCTGTGCTTGTCTGCAGTTTGGGGATTTTCACTCTTCATTCATCAGTGCTAATGTGAAGCGATTTGTGGCAGTGCAGGGCTAGGAAGTTCTTCCCTTTAATAAGAGAAATAATACATCTTTTCAATTAACCTATCCTTTACTTTTTGTGGTTGAGCATGCTACAGCATTCACATTTTATCTATGTTAGATAGTTTTATGAGGAAGGGAGGTATTGTAACGCATAAAAATTCCTTTGTCTAACTTTGCGAAACTGTGAGCTACTGCCTGAAAGAAAACACGTCGCTGTTGGTTTGTAGCCGTCGGTCAAACACTCACGTGGAGTTTGATCCATCTGTTAGGCTGTACAAATTTTTAGAAAGATTAATTGAAGCATGTACGTTGCATCTTGCTGAGATTTCTCTTTGCCTGACCGTGGCTGTCAAATAGATAATTACACTGATTAAATTTGCCAAAGAAAAATAATTCTGACCAGATGTGCGAGCAATTGTTTTGAGTTATAGCAATTAAAGTCTTCAGTTGAGGCAACAGCTTAAGGAAGTGTTGAATTTATTAGACTTAATAAAATCAGTGTGTTTCCATGAAACCACCCATGAGATTTTACAGCAATGAAAATATTTAAGACATTAGTTACATTTCATTACGATAGTTCGTCCCCCCCCTACTTTTCTCTCAGTGCCTAGTTCACCCACGTTTGGTAGTCACGTGTTCAGGTGGGCAATGCCAGACCTGTGGTACTAAATGTGTTACACAGGGGTGACTTTATGGGTTGAATTCCTTATTTATTTAGTTATTAGTCCGTAACTATAGCAGAATACGAAGCTACAGGAATCTCATGGGCTGTCTATGGAGAGCGGAAAGCCTCACAGTCTTTTGTTGTAAAATCTTTCCATAAAAGACCAATCTAGACTTATCAGAGAGCATTTGATACATCCTTAATTTTGTATCTTGACATGGTTTACTTATCAGGCAAATATTAAGAGCATTAAGTCCACTTAAGATTCACAAGGACTAAAACTTGTGTTTATAGTGTACTAGGGAGGTGCAATGTGGGTGTGCGACAGCACAGGAGTGTAGTAGGTTTGGGGGGACTGAGAATAAGGAACTTAATGTGTGGGCTTTGGTAGGTGAATTTTTCACTTTCTAGTACTGTGTGAATTACTTTTGTCTTCGGGTAGTAAGGTGGATCGAGAACTGCCTACAGGGTAGAAGTCAGAGAGTGGTGGTCAATGGGACAGAGTCTAGTTGGAGGCCTGTATCTAGTGGAGTGCCCCAGGGGTCAGTGCTGGGACCGGTCCTGTTCAATCTATTCATTGATGACTTGGATGAGGGATTGNGTCTATAGCTTGGAGGAGAGGAGACTGAGGGGTGACCTCATTAATGTCTATTAATATTAGAAGGATGAGTGTCAGGAGGATGCAGCCAGGCTCTTCTCAATGTCATCTAGTGATAGGACGAGGGGCAGTGGTTGTAAGCTGGAACATAGGAAGTTCCACATCAACCTGAGAAGGAACTTCTTCCCAGTGAGGGTGACGGAGCACTGGAACAGGCTGCCCAGGGGGGTTGTGGAGTCTCCTTCAGTGGAGACATTTAAGACCCACCTGGATGTGTCTTCAGGAGGAGAAAATATCCAAGATCTGCCACCACATCATAGAGCAGTGCAATGGATAGGAGTTCAGATTGCTTTGGATTGGACTTTTGTTTCTTCATGCTAATCAGAAACACATCTCTACACTTACCATGGGCAAGAATATCTTGCCAAAAGGAGTTTTCTTTATACATGGATGTAATCAAAAAAGAGCAAAAGGTTATTCAGCTGAATAGTGAGAAGGTGAGAGAATATGCAAATGACAATAACTGTATTCACATTTGTGAGTAACTCCTGTGATTGCATTGAGACTGCTTGTGGTAGTGAAGTGTTTGTCTGCACGTTGTGGCTGCGCTCATGTATTCTGCTGTCGTGTTTGTACAACTATATGAGGTGCAGGAAATGAAGATGTAGATAGAAAAGATTGTGAAGCTATCACAGAATCACAGAACATTAGGGATTGGAAGGGACTTCGAGAGATCATCCAGTCCAATCCCCCTGCCACAGCAGGATCACCTAGACCAAGTCGCACAGGAACACATCCAGGGGGGTCTTAAACATCTCCAGAGAAGGAGACTTCACAACTCCCTTGGGCAGGCTGTTCCAGTGGTCCTTCACCCTCACTGTGAAGAAGTTCCTTCTCGCATTCATGTACTCATCTTGTTGATTTTGCTTCATTTCAGTTTCCTGTATGTAAAATCAACATGAATCACTAGTAGAGGAATCAAGCTTCCTGTACTTTTGCGTTGGGAGGAAAGGGGTAATCAGAGCCCAAGGCTCTGACTCAAGATAAAAGTGTTCATTTTACAACACAACACAGCTGTAGAGAAGGCAACACCAAATGATGTAGAATCTCAGTGTTCTGAAGTTGGCTGTTTTGTTGTTGTTTCCTCACCCCCACCTCCCCCCTCCACCAAATCGTATGCTGGAAAAAAAACCTTCAACATTTTTTGCTGAAAAGTTCTAGATTCATCATGAACTCAGTTTGGCCAATTAAAATCTCGTGTTTCTGTTGGGTGTCTCTAGAAAGTGTAAACAAACCCATTGTCATGAGCAGACTTAAGAAGTTCATCAGAAGCCATTGACTTCTAAGACCTAGAAGTTTAAAGCTGCAAATTTTACTGGTGATTACCATAGAAATTTGGATAAGAGCAGATGAACACCCTTGTGAGATCTGGCCTGACTGAATTGCAGAGAAATAACTGAGACTGTGCATAAACACAACAGATTGTAGGTGTCTTCAGCTGGATGCGTGCCTAACGTAAGAGCTCAACAAGAGTAGACTTAAGAATAAGCTGCTCTGCTGGGTATAGTGATTTGGGAAGTGTAGGGGAACGTGAGTGCGTGAGCAATCCAGTCCTTATGCTGGAGGACCTTGTTAACACCGGAACGCAGCAGGGAAAGGTTCATAGGATCATAGGATGCTAGGGGTTGGAAGGGACCCAAGAGATCATTGAGTCCAACCCCCCTGCCGGAGCAGGACAAAACTATCTAACACAGATCACAGAGGAACGCATCCAGGCGGCCTTGAAAGTCCCCAGAGAAGGAGACTCCACGACCTCCCTGGGGAGTCTGTTCCAGTGCTCCGTGACCCTCACAGTAAAGAAGTTCCCCCTTGTGTTGAGGCGGAACCGCCTCTGCAGGTTTTAGAGGCTGCACAAGGTGCAGGGCTGGACTGCCTGCTGTCTGCAGGTGCAGGTAGCTTGTTCCAGTAAGAACACGGGAGGCGCGCCGTCTGTCCAATAGCACTGCCCGTGAAGCGGGTTGTGTGAAGCCTACATAAGTTAGTGGCTTTGTTTAATAGATGTTCATTCCTGGGTCATTTTTGTCTGCGTCACTTCGTCCTCGGATGTTCCCGGGCTTTTGTGAGATCATATTGAAAAAAAAAAATGTATGTGAAAGCTTGCTAGATCTCCCACGAGAACACCTCTCCGCTAACCCTGGACCCCAGGCGAGTAGTTTATAGCTCGCCTTCAGGAAAGCAGGTGCTTACATTTCTGACTGTGTACAGTAGCAGAATTTTAGATAATTGATTCAAACACTTCAGCTCCTACATCCTTTCAGAAGAATGCACAGTCCTGCTCTTAGGATGCTCAGAACACTGAGGAAAACATCATCTCTATTGCAATCCAGCACTGGGAGTGCAATATAGTGTTTAGTCCTACAACTGGTTTTCATCAAAGCAATTTAAAGTCCTGTAGCTGTGTCCTTTTAAGGGAAGTGCTGTATTGGGGTCTAGTTTTGACAGTTGATTTCAGCACTGGAGTAACTCCACCTTGAATAGTTTAATGATATGTTGTAATCTATCTTCATCTTTTGAGCAAAATTAATCTCCACTGAACGTCCTGATCAGGGATGCATGTCACCGAAGCTTCACCGTATGTTTGTGTTTGCAGGATAACCACAATTCCCAGACACTGTTTTGTTATTGTGTAGAATTCAGGGGTTTGCAGTCCACTTGCTTGTAAGCACAACGGTGAAGTTTAGCCTTGTTGGATAACCTCTTGCTGAATTGCTTGATGCTGTTTCTGGACGTGTAAAGCTTTTCTCAAGGTGATTTATGCTGGGGGATGTGGTTTGAGGGTGACCTTGTAGAGTAGGGTTGGTGGTTGGACTCGATGATCCCAGGGGTCTTTTCCAACCTGAATGATTCTGTGATTCTGTAAAGGAGTTGGAGTCAAATGGGTTTTTACAGTAAGGCTGAGAAACTTCTATTCTCAACTTGTATTAGAAGAGTGACTACAACTAGAGTATTTCAATGTGCTCAGCAGTACAGTTAAGACAAATTACTTGTTTTTAGTCCTGTCTATCATAAGGAATTTTACATGACAGCTGGCTGATGAGGCATAAATTGGCATTCTTCAGTGTAACTGAGACGACCCTTCCTTACTTCCAGTCTTTGCAGCCTCTCTGCTAATCTGACAGCTCAACAAAGGTCACCGGTGTCTTTGGCTTTTAAAAGAGTTCAGGTGATCTAAGTCAAACAGCTCTGTGTGTTCTTCTGTGAACATCTGGCACTCGTCGTGGTATGTATTGTTGCGTGCTTTGTTTCACATGTGCCAGTATTGCCTTAAAGCTCCTAGAAGACCAACGTTTATTTTGGCTGCGTAGTCAACTATTTAGAATGCACGAGCACATAAAACTGCTCATTTCCACCTAGACTCCTGCAGCTGTTTGTGTAAGTTGTAAAGCAAAGAGGTAAAACTAGACACGACTGTAACTGTAAGATGGATTCTCTGGTGCATCTGCAGTGGGCTTGCAGCTTGGGTGGTTGCCGGTCACATGTGTAAAGGAAAAGGGATTGTTTCACACTGATATCCATCATTAGTAGTGACTCAGGACAAATATTAATACTAGTGAAACTGAAGCTCCTTGAGTTTTGAATGGGCTAGTTCCATGTAATAAACTACTTAAAACTTGATGAATAGCTTTAAAATTGTAGCTTCTTGAGCAATTAAATTTCCATTAAATGAATCTCTGCACCTTGTTAATCACTAGAATGAATTCTTTAAAATGCAGTATGTTAAGATGAGACCACTGATGGCAGTAAGGGTAAGCCTGCCGCTGATTAAAATGTGGAATGTGTTTCTGGCAATGTGTGCGTGTGCATCGTCTAGCAGAGATGTTTCTGAGGTGCTATTTTATCATAACGGCTTCTGAATAATTTGTGACTATTATAGATTCTCTAACTGGGGAAGAACTTTTTTTAAAACACGTAAGAATCTCCCCCAAGATCATAAATTTATGCAACTTCGATCAATGAGTTGAACTCTCGGTCTGAATAAGATTCCTGAAAGCAAAAGTTTAAGTCATAGAAGGTCTGTTAGTGGGTCACAAAGGAGAAGCTATTCCGGTCTGTGCCACAGAAATTCCTATGTAATGTCTCGGTGTGAGTTTACTCAGTGGTCTGCAATGGAAACTTCAGGTGGTGAGTCCCTTGTTTGCTTTCACGTATTCATCCCAAATTACAGAACTGCTCAGTTCTGTGCGAGACTCAAAGTGGAAACAGTCCCTTGCTCGTTGAGTTTAGTGCTTAAAGGTGGAAAGAGAATATGCACCAGAAGGCCCACTGGAAGGATTAATTTTCAAGTTACGTGCTTAGACAGATGAAGATGGAACTAATTCAGAAGTGAAGGTGGCATCATATTTATCATAAACTCCAGTTTTGTTTCTTTTTTTGTGGAAGGTGTCAAGTTGTCTGTTGGACCAACCATTTCAGAGTTACAGGCCCTACAGGACCTGTCATCTTTGGGTATATTCTAATTCAAAAAAAAGGAACTTAGCCTACTACAGAAACCTGCTAGCAATTCCATGTGCCCGGGAGAAATTAGTTCAGGACAGAAGGGACTTCAAGAAGGTTCTGCTCTGTCTAGCTGGAAGTTCCGTTGCCTTTAGGATAGTGCAGAACAAAGCCACTGTCAAAAACTGGGTAGCTGGAAGATGCTGCTGTCTGGGCAAAGGAATGAGATGGTTGTTCAGTGGTGCCTTGTAGGTATGGAGAAGCTCTTTTTTGTGTTGGAAATCATATAAAGGTGTCAAGAGAAAACAGGAGCGGGTGTTTGTGTTAAACAGATCGCAAGGGAGAGGCGTAGAAAAGTTATGTGTGTTCTAAGTGCTTCTGCATTGTCCTCACACCTTCAGAGCTGTTATCTTGCCTCTTGGGTGAATAATATTTAGAAAATACTTATAACATATACAGTCAGCTTGATGTTTAGGTCTTTGAGAGCCCAGGAAAGAAAGGAAGTTGCAGCAGTGTTAACAAAGTTCACCTCTTGTAAACTCGGGCGGGAAGAGCTGCGCAGGGATATGTTTGCACAGTGCTCCGTGCAGTGGGTTCCTGGCTTCTGTGTCTTGTTGTACTACAAATAGCAGGCAAGAAACATAACTCCATTATGGTCACTGTATTTTAGGACTGCAGTTCAGACAGTAGGGATCAAACCCGTGGTAAAATGGGATTTTGGTCTGGTTTTGCGCATACCTCATTTGTAATTAAATACTCAACCAGGCCAGGAGAACTATAGCTGTAGTAGGAGCAGATGATTGCAGTTCAGAGGCCAGATAGTTAGTGGAAGGCAAAATGGGCTCTGGGGTTTCCTTTGTTTGACCCACATACATTCTGTAAACCATACAGCTGCAAAATTGCCTTGGTTTGTCCAACTGCTGCCTCCCTCTTCGCTCTCCCGACACAGGGCACACGCACTAGAGCTGCGGGGTGGGTAGCACGCCACGCTCAGGCTAGTGTCACATTCGTCTTGTCATGCCCATGCTTATTCTCTTCAGTACCTTCACGTAGCCCTCACCCCTGCTTGTCCTAAAGCCTTATCCATTTTTAAGTGCTTTTGGGTGCCTAACCATACGCTTTCTTTACTCATACTGGAGAACAGGAGGCTGGCTGGAGATCTGATTGCTCTGTACAACTAACTGGAAAGAGGCTGGAGTGAGGAGGGGGTCAGCCTCTTCTCCCTAGCAGCAAGCAATAGGACTAGAGGAAAGGAAGTGCCATGAGCTGCATCACGGGAAGTTCAGACTGGATATTAGGGAAAATCTGTCTGCTGAGAGGGTCATAAGACAATGGAACATGCCACCCAGGACGGTGGTTGGGTCATTGTCCCTGGACGTACTTAAAGGATATGTAGATGTGGTACTTGGAGACTAGGCAGTGCTAGGTTAATGATTTGGCCTTGATCATCTTAAAGGTCTCTTCCAGCCAAAGAGATGTCATGATACTGGAGATGTACTGAAAGACACAGGACAGTGTATTTCTTTATCAAGCAAAAATGTGTTTTATTGATTAAATGAGCAGGTAAAATCTTGGTGAGGTAGCGCAATCAAGCTGTGAAATAAGTTTGAAAGCATTTCCTGTTCCTCCACACGTATGACTGGAACAGGAGTACTTCCTTTTTGGTGTTAGACAGAGGTGAATGTTTCAGTGACAGTCTCCATTTGGAGCAGCTCTGCTAAAATCCAGCTGCTGCTTCTTAGGAATCACAGAGAAGATCTTAGCTCTGCTATTCTGCCTGCTCCCCTTGAGTGGGAATCTCACCAGCTCTGCCCAGAGGAGGAGAGCAAAAAGCAGCAGAAATGAAACCCAGAGTGCGTGTGAAAGAGGAGAATCTTGCTTAAGGCATCTGAAGTATCGTGGAGGGCTTAAGATAAACATTGTTTTTGTGTTTGGAGTGCAGCTGTGGAATATCTGACCTCAGGCTCAATAGCTACCAGAGACTTTTAGCTTCATCATTTAATGGTATAAAGTTTCAAGAACTTTGATTCTGCACTGCTAACGTTTCAGATGCAGTGGATGCTGCCTCTAATTCTTTAGCTGAATTTGCTGGAGGGCACAAACTCAAAATTTTTTCCTGTGTTTTATTGGGCAGGAGAAACTGACTTGAGCTTTACGTGCAGATGAGTTTTAAATATCACTACTTAAATTCTGTTTCTCCTACAGAAAAGAATAGCAGGCACCTGGTAAGCTGAGAATGCTGACCTTCAAGACCACTCTTTCAGTTTTCATGGTGCTTTCTTGTCTGCATTTGTCTGTGCCTTCTTGTCTGGCCCTGGAATTGCAATGTTTCTGTGGCAGGGGTCGTTCCTGTGCTCCGGGTCAGGCTACACTAAACACACTGATGTCCACGTTCAACACTTGTTTTCCCTGCAGCTAATTCAAATGAAAACAAAAATGGGTTTAACAACACCTCAGGAACGGCAGTCGGCACCTCTTACCCTGCAGATGCCGATGATTGCCATAACCTACATGTTCAGGCCGAATCCTCGCGGCGAAATGGCACTTCCGTCCGTATTTCTGCCCTGTCCTTCTCGCCGCGATTCCTCGTGTTACAGGAGACCTCAATTATGTTCTCTTCAGAACTGGACAGAAGGATAATCCCTGTTTCAGCAGGATGCACGGCCTGTAGAGACACATTTTACCACTGCAGAAGCAGTATTTGTGGTACTTTGTCCGTGGCTTCAATTGGCTTTTCCAGTAGTCACCACGCAGGAGCGATACTAGCTGGTAGGAGGACTTCTCCGAGAATGGCCATCGCCTCAAAGGGACCCAGGTGAAGTAGGAGCTCCGGACAAGCTCTTTCAACACTGGACACTCTCTGCAGCATAGATCCTACCAATGACTCAGTATCTCAAATGCTGCACTCTTTGAAAATGTAAGTCGGTCCCAGTTTTCTGTAAGCAGGTTGACATCTTTTCCCAAGTAACTGAATGAAGGAAGGGATAACTTGCTTTGTGTAACTTAAAACCCACTCTGATAGCGTTGCTTTCGAAACTGAACTCCAACTTGAGCATTTCTGTCTTCGTCTTTCGTGTCAAGATTCTGGTAAAGGGGCAGAGAAAAAAAAACCCAGGGAAAATATATGTTGAAACCAGAGTTCTCTCTGGAAAAAGAAATATATAGGTTGAGAATAACAAATAGGATTAAGAAGGGCAGAAATTCCTATGAAAATGTCAGCATGGACTACAGGTCTGTGTGATCAGGTATCACAGTATCACACTATCACACTATCACAGTAATGATAAGGTTGGAAAAGACCTTAAAGATCATCCAGTCCAACCTAAATCCAAATAAACCCAGTAATCCTAACATCTAACATCTAGATCATGCCACTCAGAACCTCATCCAGCCACTGGAGACAAGACAAGGGGTCATAGTCTTAAGCTCTATCGGGGAAGGTTTAGACTTGACACTAAGAAAAAATCTTTCACTGAAAGAGTGATCCAGTTTTGGAACGGGCTGCCCACGGAGGTGGTTGAGTCACCATCCCTGGAGGTGTTCAAGGTTAGGCTGGATGAGGTGCTGAGTGGCATGATCTAGATGTTAGATGTTAGGATTACTGGGTTTATTTGGATTTAGGTTGGACTGGATGATCTTTAAGGTCTTTTCCAACCTTATCATTACTGTGATAGTGTGATAGTGTGATACTGTGATACCTGATCACACAGACCTGTAGTCCATGCTGACATTTTCATAGGAATTTCTGCCCTTCTTAATCCTATTTGTTATTCTCAACCTATATATTTCTTTTTCCAGAGAGAACTCTGGTTTCAACATATATTTTCCCTGGGTTTTTTTTTCTCTGCCCCTTTACCAGAATCTTGACACGAAAGACGAAGACAGAAATGCTCAAGTTGGAGTTCAGTTTCGAAAGCAACGCTATCAGAGTGGGTTTTAAGTTACACAAAGCAAGTTATCCCTTCCTTCATTCAGTTACTTGGGAAAAGATGTCAACCTGCTTACAGAAAACTGGGACCGACTTACATTTTCAAAGAGTGCAGCATTTGAGATACTGAGTCATTGGTAGGATCTATGCTGCAGAGAGTGTCCAGTGTTGAAAGAGCTTGTCCGGAGCTCCTACTTCACCTGGGTCCCTTTGAGGCGATGGCCATTCTCGGAGAAGTCCTCCTACCAGCTAGTATCGCTCCTGCGTGGTGACTACTGGAAAAGCCAATTGAAGCCACGGACNTGAACTCCACCATCTCGTGGTCGCTGCAACCAAGGCAACCCTCAACCTTCACTGCTTCAACCAGGCCCGCCTTGTTGGTGAGGACAAGATCCAGCAGCGCTCCTCTCTTAGTGGGCTCTTCCACCATCTGCATCGGGAAATTGTCACCAATGCACTTAAGGAACCTTCTGGACTGTGGGTGGCTGGCCGAGTGGGTCTCCCAGCAGATGTCTGGGTAGTTAAAATCCCCCATGAGAACCAGGGCCTGCACCTGTGAGGCTGCTGCCAGCTGGCTGTAGAAGACTTCATCAACTTCCTCACTCTGATCAGGGGGCCTGTAATAGATGGCCACAACAGTGTCACCCATGCCAGCCTGCCCCTTAATCCTCACCCACAAACTCTCAGCTCTCTCCTCTGCTGCCCCTGGACAGAACTCAATACGTTCTAGTTGTTCTCTCACATAGAGGGAAACTCCTCCACCTCTCCTTGCTGGCCTGTCCCTTCTAAAAGGATGTAGCCGTCCATGGCCACATTTCAGTCATATGACAACTCTAGATCTACCGGGTAAGAAAAAGTTACTTGCAAGTGTATTTTGCTTGCTCACTGGTTTTCTTGCAGTATGTGGCTTGTATTCCTTACTCGCAAAATTCACGTTGTCCCTTGTTGCTTGCACTAGACAGGTAGCTGAGTACAAAGGACTGTCTGGGAGCGGCTGAAGGCTGGAAAATTCATTCTACCTTCAGGTGAGCTTTTCTGTGAAGTTGCTTTGATGTGCATTGTGGTATCCCTCTTCTGCTCACAGCCAGGGAAATGCAGAATTTGGAAGCTCATGGAAAGAAAATTGGAAATTCCAGGGACTGATATTTAAAGGAATGCACTCAGTTCTTCTCCAGGGAAAATGATGTTTTGTACCTTAATAGTTTCTCCATTTTGTAGACCCAAACCATTTGGGCAGTGTGGTCGTTTCGTGTCTGTTTCTACTTATTCTCTAGCTGTGCTAGCCTGGCTCTCATGCTTTTGGACTCCCAGAATAAAAATCTTACAAGGGTTCATTAATCCTTTCATCCTATACCCCTACATTTTACTTTCATGGCATTTGAACTGACGTGTGATATAGCTGCACCCCTATCTCTGTATGGACCATGATACTATAATCCTGTAACAGTGTTCTGGGGCAATGGTGTTCTGATTAGCTTCCAGTGCTGATTAATACTTTCCCCCACCTCCAAATGGCAGTTGTTTATATAGTCACCAGTGCTCTTAATTCTGAGAAGCCTTCTCTTATCAGTCAAGTCCTTTTTCAACACCTGGGCCTGGCAATGGATTTAATGCATCAATGTCTAAGAGCTATTTTAGAACCATTTACCACACCAGTGCTTACAAATATACATGTTAAACTCTCCAACCAAATCCTGCTTCACAGTCTCCCTATTCTAATCCCTTCCGCTCTCCCTGTACTTGTCCCATTAGAGTATTTTAAGGTAACTCTGTGATTCAGACTGCTGTGGGATCTTGGGCCTTTCCAGTTTCCTACCTATACATTGGCTTCCACTAGAAAAAAACCAAAAATGTTTTTTACTTGCCTGAGGCTACTTTAAGCTTCTGTCTACTCTTGGCACTATCTCAACCCGAACATTTAACAATGCTGCAATCTGAGTTGGCCAGTAGATGTCAAAATAACCTGTCCTTTGAAACACTGTGCTGTGTTACTGGTGGGAAAGTGACAGTCCTTTGTCATGTTCAGGGATTGTGAAGGCAGGGGGAGGGAGTGGGGCTGGGGGGAAGAACTGGATTCTTCCTGCGCTGAGCAGAACAGAGCTATGGTGGTCATCACGAGCATGAAGATGCTGGAGCAGTAAGCTAATGATAAAGAACACAAACCCTGAGACTCTGGAGGAGGGAGTGCCTACTGGTTTGCTGATGCAGGTGCCATTTTCTTCGCCACGTGGCCAGGGCATGTGGTTGTTGCTATCTTGGCTATGTGATTGTGTCCCCTACAGGCTGCCATCGTTGACCATCTTGATTCTAGATGATCCTGCTGAGGCAGGGGGATTGGACTAGATGATCTTTCGAGGTCCTTCCAGTCCCTAATGATTCTATGATTCTATGATTCTAAGAGCGAGGCTCAGCGGGCGTCTTGTGTCCTTGCCCAAAACCAGAGCTCATGCTGTGGCAATTTATTGCAGGTTTGTCACTGCTCTACATAGTAGTGTTTTATCTTCTCTCTCAAGCCTAGTGAAACCAGCAGAAAAGCCGTGTGCTTCCCTGACTGCCTTTTCCTCTCCCTAGGTAAAGGTTAGCAGAATGGACATTGGCTTCTTAGTAGTCTGCATCTAGTGCTGCTATAAACCGAGACCAACGCTTCGTTTTGCTGGTCTAGCTGGCTTTGTTTGCAGTCCTTCTGTCCCACCGTGTTTGCACTCAAATATGATTCTTCTGAATGTCCTGTACTTGACAGCAGACTCAAAATGATGAGTTCTCTCCTCAGGGTCCAACGTGGCTCCTGCTGTAACGGAGAATAGTTCAGCCACTGCATTTGGTGTCTCACTGAAAAGTCAGGGAGCCACAGCAATGGGATGATGAACAATTCTTACGTTCTTTGAGCACTCCAGCTTACAAGACAGAAACATAACAGATTGTTTTGTACTGACTTCAAAATCAGCTGCTCACATAATGTTCAACATGTGTTTATTCTTTTGAGTTTGAAATATTCCTACATGCTGCAGTCTCAGTTTAGTGGGGTGAATGCAGACACAGGTTTGCTGCACTACAACTTCACGTTTGTACAATTCCAGTTTAGTAGTGCGAAGGAAAAACTTTCCCTGGGTCTGTAATTGCAGATTATAAATCCCCCCCCTTTTTTTTTTTAATTCTGGTTTACTGATGAAACAGAGAAAAAGCATCAGCAATGAACAGAGATTTAATCTGTCTGCTCTGGGAATAGAGTCTTATCTGATTTTCAGCTCTCCTCCAGGTGCTGTATCTGAGTCTGTAAATGGATGACATGGTCTTTGTGAGGGGTGCTGTTACTACTAAGCTGAATTTGTTTCAAGTTTGGTCACCCCCATGTGGTAGAACAGCCTGCCTTTTGGCTTTTCATGAAGTTGATGCTTTGGTTACCTACAGTAAGTGAGAGACCTAATGACTTTGCTGAATCTTCATGGAGGGAAAAAATAAACCAGCATTTATTTGGAGTTTTCAATGAAAGAGAAATTGAGAGTGGAGAACTACAGTGGCATGGAAAATGGATGGATATAGACTGGTCATGAAAATACAGTCGGGATGGAAATTGGATAGTGAGGTGGATTGTGAACTGGCTGCAGTATAGAAGCCAGAGAGTAGTGGTCAGTGGGACAGAGTCTCGTTGGAGGCCTGTATCTAGTGGAGTGCCCCAGGGATCGGTGCTGGGACCGGTCCTGTTCAATCTAGTCATTGATGACTTGGATGAGGGATTGGCATGCACTGTCAGCAAGTTTGCTGATGACACAAAGCTGGGTGGTGTCACTGACACCCCAGCAGACTGTGATGCCATTCACTGAGACCTGGACAGGCTAGAGAGCTGGGCAGGGAGGAATTTAATGAGGTTTAACAAGGGCAAGTGTAGAGTTTGCATCTGGGCAAGAACAACCCCGGGTACCAGTATAGGTAACTGTACTGACCTGTTGGAGAGTAGTGTAGGAGAAAGGGAGTCCTGGTGGACAGCAGGATGACCATGGGTCAGCAATGTGCTCTTGTGGCCAAGAGGGCCAACAGCATCCTGGGTTGGATCAGAAGGGAGGTGGTTAGGAGGTCGACAGAGGTTCTTCTCCTCCTCTACTCTGTCCTGGTGAGACAGCATCTGCAATATTGTTTTCAGTTCTGGGCTCCTCAGTCCAAGAAGGGCACAGAACTTCTTGAGAGAGTGCAGCACAGAGCCACAAAGATGATGAAGGGAGTAGGTATCTCCCTGATGAGGAAAGGCTGAGAGAACTGGGTCTCTTTGGCTTGGAAAAGAGGAGACTGAGGGGTGACCTCATTAATGTTTGTAAATATGTGAAGGGTGGGTGTCAGCCAGGCTCTTCTCAATGTCATCTAATGATAGGATAAGGGGCAATGGATGTAAGCCGGAGCATAGGAGGTTCCACATCAATATGAGAAGGAACTTCTTCATGGTGAAGGTAACAGAGCACTGGAACAGGCTGCCCAGGATGGTTGTGGAGTCTCCTTTTCTGGAGACATTTAAAACCTGCTTGGCTATGTTCCTGTTTCACTCAATCTAGATGATCCTGCTGTGGTGAGGCGATTGGACTAGATGATCTTTCGGGGTTCCTTCCAGTCCCTAATGTTCTGTGATTTTGTAATTGGTATTTGAGAGCAAAGGCTGGATCTGGCAAAAACAACATCTGAAGTCATGTATTCCTTCTCTGATGCCGTGAAGGAACCTGCATTCATGTCACAGGGTTGCCTAGTGCTGGGTGCCATGAGGGTTTAGGTGAGCAATTGGTTGAAATCTGTTTGTTCCTGTGTGTTAGAGGGTGCCACAGTGGCAGAAATGTCACCCTGATACATGACATCCAACAGTTTGTCAAAAATACGGTTGTTTATTTTTTGGTTTGACTGGTGCCAACTCTTCAGGTCTTTAATGCTTTGTGTTCTTAGGTGATTGTGATGGAAAATTTATTTTCACTTATGACACTAAAACTGGTAGAAAACTATAAAGTACAGGGGAAAAAAATTCACTCTGAGGAAGTCCAGAAAATGCCCTAGGCAGGAGGTGAATCAAAGCACAAAGATCCCTCAAAGTGTGTCTCTTCAACGGGACAGAGTGATCAAAGCAGGACTTGGTTTGAACTGAAGAGATCTAATTGAGAGCTCGGAAGATGTCACACATTTGAGGATCTGTCAGTCCCTTGATCTGGTGACTATTAAATATTCTACTTTAGTAAGATGTAAAATTGAAATATGATGTCAATTGACCTCTGTCTTTTCAGCTTTTACTTATTTCAGATGACTTTCTGATCCTTACTGTCACACTGCAGCGACAATAAAAACGCCTTTTGAATGCTTTGTGACAGCTGCCAGTAATAACACTGTTTACAATGGAGCCAACAAATATTGAAATTTGAACAATTTGTAAAGTCAGTAGAAAATGTGTAACCACATACTCAGGCAAATGGGCTTTTCTTATATAATAACCACCCTGCTCTTATAAAAAGCAGATGCAGTTCCAAAGCAACAGAGAATCTGTGTGCTATGTATTGGAATACGCTTCCTTAAGGAATCATCTCCTTTGCATTTGCTGCCTGTGTCTCCTCCTGTTTCTCAGTGAGATTGTTTTCTGGTCCCAAACCTTGGCCCCCATCAAAGGTGCACACCACCCACCATGATCATGCTCCATTAAGTTCTTGTGTTTAGAAAAAAAAAAGTTATATGAAGCTTTTATTTATCAACCTTCCCCCAAAGAGCTTCATGCATTTCATCAGGGAACTGCAAAACTATTCATGGCTTCAGAACACTGGAGTGCTGTGAGCAACTGAAGAGGAGCTCAGTAACCATCTAACGCTGCTGAGCAATCCCAGGGGGTGTTTGGGACAGGAAGCAGAAGATAGTGAGCTGAGGTAGTTGATCAGGTTCTTATTTAAAATTAGTTGGGATTTTTAAGTGCTCTTGGAAGAGCCTCACATTAAAGTCTCATTTGAATAATGTTATTTTTGAAAGAAGTATAACTTTACATACTGCTGGGTAGGGGTTCAGGCTGGTCCCGAGCAGGCATTTTACTTTACAAAGAGAGGTGATGTTCAAAAATACTTCGTTATCACAAAATGTCTCACTTGTTTACATACACTGATTTTATCAAGATGGTGTTCTGCTGATGGACAGGGAGAAGCACACACATACCGTTGTGCATAAGACGGAGAGTGCTGCTTCAAGGCAGAATGGTGCCCTCTAAGCACAAAGTCTCATTCTCTGGGTTTATCTTAGTGCTCTCCATCCAAATAGAGTCACAGCTTAACGTTGCTTATTACAGCCGTCCTATTAATTAAAAGAGAGATGCCTTCACAGACAACTTTCCCACTTCTTTCTTTCACAGCCAGGAATAGTGCAGTGTGGTGTGGTCTTTCGGACATGGCATAGGAGACTTTGCTCTTGCAAACAGCTTTGGTGTGTGTCAGTCTGAGCTCCTTTATCCTGCGCTGTGTATGCCTGGAAAATTGCTGCGTTTCCTCAGCTGGGTGTTCTCATTGCTTAGCGTATTGCCTGCAGCCGCTGACAAGAACATCGCTGTGGGAACAGGGGAATGTCCAAAGCACATGATGTTCTGGCAAATCCCAGCTGGCAGGCAGCCCTCTGAGGTCACAGCAAGCCAGATGTGACGTGGGCTGCTCTAAATCAGACCATTGGCAAGCTCAAAGGACCAAGAAGTTTTGTGCTACATCCACTTACCCCCAGCAGATACTGGAGCAGATGAGGTTAGAGGCTAACGTAGTGCTTCTTAGCAATTTTGAGGTGGAACATCGATCACCGGTTTCAGTGAAGAATTAAAACAGGGCATGCAGTCCATTGGCATGAGAAGCTAGATAAAAATGTGTTCTCTCGTACACGAGAAAGCGATGATGCTTGAAATCATTCACTTCCTCCACAGTTTCAATCCCAAAACCAAGGGGCTGACAGCAGTGCTGTTTACAGTTTTATTTAAGCTGGAGTTAAATGGGACTGTTCTTGCGGCTGGCCATCAATAGTGATGAAGCCACTCTTCATCACTATTGATGGCCACTTGATAATCAGAAAATGAATTCTTTCTGAATCTCATATCCGGGATTGGGTCCTGTTGTCCTAGGTTATTTAGAAACACAGAATAGGGAATTACTTCTGTGTGTTTAGTGGCAAAAAAAGACAAGACAGGGCATTGATCAATAAGCATCAGAAAGTGAAGTAATTAAGGAATCAGAGGAATCATAGGAATAAAGATGATCCTCAGGATGTCAATACTCATTTTCATGATTATAGGTGAAATTGTAATTGCTGGGGCAAATCTATAGTTGGCTTTCCAAAGGCTGTGCAATGTATTTAAAACAAATAATGTGGGAATGAAGACTCCACAGAATTTTGTTGTATTTCCTATGTTGCAATGTGTTAGTTTTGATGCAGACAATATTTTTCTTAGGTTATAAGCAGTTACTTGCCATATATTATCTCAGTTAATAAAAGAAGCCCTGATTTTTTTATGCAATTTAGCTTTCTTTGAGTTGTTTAGTTTAGTTGTGTTTTAATCACAACCCTAGTCAAGTGGTGAAGAATAAATAGTAGATAACAATGATGAATGAGGTTGAGTATCACAGAAAATAGGTGTCTAATTCAGCTTCTCCTGAAAGCCAGGAATAGGTTCCCGTTGACTGTAGGGAAAATCAAGAAATGATCTTTCAAATCAAGTCGTGAGCTTTATGAAAAATGAATGTGCATAGCTAAACCCACATAAGCCCTCAATTATAAGGCACAGTAGCACTGTACTTCTGAATCCACAGAGGGGTTATTAGTTGGAAAGGAGTGATATTTGTCTGAGACTAGGAGAGTGTTCCTTCTATGTTATGGGCAGGGGGGCTGGAGTGGATGATCCTTCAGGGTCGCTTCCAATCCCTAATGGTCTGTGATTCTGTGATTATTGATTATGGGTAATTTAGGAAGACCTGTGTGGTCTTATGAAGGACAAAATAAGTTATGACAGGCATAAGTACGAGTAGATGAGGCTGTAACTGCACGATGTACAGCACAACAGTGACGTATGACAGTGCGTTATACATAGCTTTTTTACTTGCTGACTGGAAGGACTCTAACAGTAGTGAGACAATCATTTTATGTGAGAAGAGAACAAGAACAGAAAGAAGTGTTTCTCAGTCTAAGAGTACTTCCTATTTGCAGTGTGTAATGCTACTTGTTTTGCCTCTGTCGTACACTGTCTAGACTGTAAATGCAACTCCAGTTGCATTCTTGGTTCCTAGAAGAGATGCGATTGTTTTCTTGCCATGCGTTCTGGAGCTTTTTCCCTAACCACTCTTTCTGAAACACTTTTGCTTATAGATGCAGAAAAATACTCCACCTCCCATCTATCTCTGCTGTACAAACTATCTCGAAGTACAGGTTGACAGAAAGCAGAGTTTGTATATAACCAACCAGTTCCCATGCTGAGGTCTGCACTGATTCTAGGAGAGAAGTTGAGGTAAGTTTTTCCCAAGAGGTCTTTGACAAGTGGCAGAAAATTAGTGGAAACAGCAGACATGAACAACGAAGGCATGAAGTCATGGACATCAAAGAAAGATTTTGATGACGCAAAACCCAGGTAATGTTTTGATGATGTAAGAAAGCAAGGTAAGTGCTTTAGACACGTGCGTTACAATCTGGCCACAGTGCAAGTTACTCCGACATGAAGTGGAGAGCATGGAAACTTGACAGAGATAATAGAGTATGCTAAACTGGTTGTTCTTCACAGAGAGAAAGACCATCCAGTGTTTTTTGACAACTGGAGTGTGCTGGGTTCAAGACCACCATTTAAGATAAAGGAAAATAAAGCAAACCAGTGAGGTCTCGATGGCATCTCAGATAAATTTGACAGACAATGGATAGCTTAGGGAAACTGGAAAAGGGTTTGTTAACTCTATAACTGCATACAGAAAGGAAGAAAAGGTTAAGCAACTTAGTGCACAAACTAAACACTGTGTCCCAAATGCCATCACATATTCTGAAGAAAATACAGTGGGAGATCACTATCGTATCGGTCCTTGAGTCTTTTTTCACATTAGAGATCTGGGGGAAAAGGGCACGTCAGTCAAGTAGAGACGAGTACCACCACCCTCTCTATTATTCGTGCATCACCCCCATCTGCGGTACAGCGAGACCCAAAGTGTTTGCAGACTGGTGAATTCTTCAGTTCTTCAGCATAGCTTCTCCAGCTCAGTGCTCTCAGGACGGCCTGATTCCTCAGTGCCTGAACTGCATCCCTTGGTGCAGGAGCGTTGCTTTCAAAAAAAGGACCCCAGACTCTGTCTTTCATGCCCAAAGAAAGGCATGGGTGGTGTCGCTGACAGCCCTGCAGACTGTGCTGCCATTCAGTGAGATCTGGACAGGCTGGAGAGCTGGGCTGAGAAAAATTTAATGAGCTATAACAAGAGTAAATGCAGAGTCTTGCATCTGGGCAAGAACAACCCCAGGTACCAGTATAGGCTGGGGACTGACCTGTTGGAGAGTAGTGTAGGGGAAATGGGACTTGGGGGTCCTGGTGGACAGCAGGGTGACTATGAGCCAGCAATGTGCTCTTGTGGCCAAGAGGGCCAACAGCATCCTGGGGTGGATTAGAAGAGGGGTGGTTANTGTTGCAGGCGGATTGGACTAGATGATCTTTCGAAGTCCCTTCCAATCCGTAATGATTCTATGATTCTGTGATTCTGTGCCCAAGGTTTAATGATTCTCGAGTTCTTCTGCTTTCTTCAGCTAAGCACGAAGGAATTCTCCCCCAATACTTAAGCACCCCGGTCGTTCTCAGCAACAGAAATGACAATCTCTCTTCCTGCTGATCAGTCTCTCTAAAATGGCGGCGAGCAGCCGCACAGCCCCGGCCACATGCGGGATCCGAGGTGGAGACCGACCGCATGGCTGTGTCAGCAGGGCCACCCCTCCACACTCTGCACGTGGCCAAGAGGGTTTTCCAGGACCCTCTCCTTTTCTCTCTCTCTCCTGTCTCAGCTCCAGGAGGAAGAGGAGTACCCCAGCTCACTGCAATGCTGAAGGGCCGCTCCGTGGAGGGGTGGTGATGATAAATCTGCACCAAAGTCTTGCTTCTCTGGTCCATGGCCGGGGGTGTGAGGCATCAGGTCCGGGCCGGGGTGGGGGGAGCTGCGCGGAGCCTCTGCATCTCCTCCCTACGGCGACAGGACCTGGGTCCTCCGGGACCCACTGGCAGCACGGTGAGTCACGGCCGGCACCGGGCCGGGGCTGGCACCACGCGGGGCCGTCCTCCTCCACCTTGCCATTTACAGGAGCAGACCAGTCCTGGCAAGCACCCTCCCTCCCGTTTCTGACGGGGAAAACAGTGGAGGGAGCTGCTGGAAACTGCAGCCGAGCCGCCTTCCCTACCCCCACCACCCTGGGAACTGGGGATGGGGGTTAGCAGAGGGCAGCAGCCCTGTGCTGGGCTGGAAGCCCTCAGCCAAAAATAGGAAGGACTTGAGACCACTGGCCCTTTTATATGCTAATCTAGCAACACATCTTAGGGCAGGTCTTGAGACAGTGTCACCTCCCCTGGGACAGGTAACTGGGGGGAGGGGTCCTCTGAGAGTAACACAACTTTTTGTTCTTCATGAAGGCACAAATCTGCACATCTGAAAATTCTGGTAATTTTCAAACTACCACATGGAGGGACCTCTGAGGTTGTAGACTGAAGAGAAAGTGGAGACCAAAACCACGCAAAAATAAGTATGGTATGTGAAAATAGCTGAAGGAAAAAGACAGTCAGAGGATGGAGTGTTGGGATCCTCTGTTGAAAGTGAAAAGGAAGGAGAGAAGTTCAATTATGTGCTGAATGCCCAATCAAAGGGCAAAAAGCTAAGAAAGGCTGGATGTAAAGAGAAGCATGACAGTTGTTTTTAAGATCAGATGGAAGTTGAAGGACAGTGAAGGAGGAACAAGAATATCTGGATTCAGATAGGAGGTGTCCTTCACTGTGTCTAGAGGGTTGTAACTTCAAGGGAGAAGCCAGACTGGACTAAATGAAGGATGAGGTCAGCAGTAAGACCCTTCATGGCAACAGCTGAAGGGACAGGACGGAAGGGTGGAAGCCAGAGAGTGTTTTGAGCCTTGCTTGTTTGCATGCTGTAGAAGAGTAAGAAATGTTTCTGTCAGAAGTGAAGGAAACTAGTAAAAGAGAGAGGTTAGGGAGTGGCAGGGAGGATGAACTGGATACTGTCTGATGGTGGGAGTTAGAGGGGTAGTAACAAGTCATGCAGACGTGTGGCAGAGTGAGAGAGGAATAAATGTAGTATTAATAGGCTTCCTTCCAATGTGCTCTCATTTATCTCATGGCTTTGCTTTGTAACATAGCTGATAGCCTCCTGGCTCGAGCATCACAGACAAACCTCTGCACAGGCCATTGACTCTTCTGCTGCTACGCACCCAGCGCAGACTGTGCTCCAGTGTTGTGTCCAACACTAACGTTAAAAGAAGGCTCTGGTTTTTATTTTCAAGGACTCAGGCTTTCAAGGCTTTGGACTGAGTGCCAAAAACAATTCATCAGGAATGCTTTACAACTCAGCAATACAAAACCTGTTAGGATACAGATCACCCACAAGACAGGGTTTGGGGAGGAAATATGTAGAGCATGGGTTGACCTCAGCATGATTAATGGTTTTTAACACATTGAACTCTGTTGCATACAATGTGAATTTCACACTGGCTCACCCATGGTTGTTTATTTTTATTTTTTGAAGGAGGGGAAACCTCCATTTGTGAAACTTCCATTCATATAGAAGTTAATGGCAGCCTATGTGTAATAGCAAAATATTTATATTGAGACACAACTGTCCCAGCTGATTTTACTTCTCAACAGTTTGTTCCCTTCAAAAGCAGCCTTAAAAAACTTTCAGCCTGTGCAGGCTTTGTGTCAGTCATCTCTGTTGTGAAAGGATCCTTTATGGGATGTGAAGCTCATTTACTGGACTAGAGCTATGAATGACATCTCCTCTTTAACTAAGAATTTATCCAGTCCCAGCTCCTTGGATTAACAATACCTTGAGTTGGAAGGGACCCTCAAAGATCATTGAGTCTATATTTGGTCCTCACACAGGGCAACCTAAAAATTAAACCATGGCTCTAAAAGCATCATCCAAACTCTTTAAGAACACTGATAGGCTTTGGCGCTTGACTACTTCCCTGGGGAGCTTATCCCAGTGCTTTTCCACCCTCTCAGTGAAGAGCTATTACCTAGAGAAGATGAAGTAAGTTTGATTTCCCAGGCTAGCACTGGCCAAGCGATGGTCAGTAGGCCTGATTATCCTAGTGAGACTCATACAGCCCCTTCCTTAATTGTGTGTCAGAAAGTGAAAGAAACCCAGTTACTGAAGTTGTTTTTGATGCCTTACATCAGAATGATGTCTCGTATGCCTCTGTGTTGCTAGATATTGTAGCAATGGGCTCCACCCATTTGTACGCAGCGAGTGAGTTAGCCCTTTCTCCTGAGTCTGCTTACACCTAGAACCTTGGTCTTTTCAACTGGTGGGTTTGTATGGACAGCAGTGTCAATAAAACAGTAGCAAGCGCTCCACGGTGAAGAGACTCACAGTCTTCCCTAATCCAATCATTCCGTGTACCCAGTGTTGCTGACTCCATGCGACATCATTTCCAACTACAGACAGAGCAAACACCTTCTTCTGGATGCAGCAAGTCCTGCAGTCACAAGTACTTAGTCACCTGTACATAGTGCATGGGATTTGCTCATGATGCTCTGTGGCTGAAAATGAACAGGGGTGAGCTGGCAGTTGACGGGATCCTGCATTTTCTACATCCTTCTGGGATGAGACCACGTAGCGTCTGGAGAGCTTTCACCTTGTGAATCCAGCTCTCCAAAGCTTTTCTGGAGTGCGTGCTGGACATGTGACTTGGTGTCTTGGTGCCAGAAACAGCAGGTAATTGAGGGCCACCACTACTAAGCTGATTTATCATGCTTTTGACAGGAATTATGAGGTCTCAGAGCCAAAGAAATCCTGGTCTTGTACTAATTTCAAAAGGCTGAAGAGATAATAATTCTTTCTGGGCTTAGCTGCAAAGGGGATACGCTCTCTTTGCAATATTGAGAAGGGAGAATAAACCAGGAAACTCTTGTTAACTGTGAATCACGTTTGCAGTCTGCTGGAGGGCTGTTTCTCTTCCAGAGGCTTCTGAATCAGGTTAAAGAACTAGGGCCCCATCCTCCTTCAAGTCATTTCTGCGTCACAGCAATGAGAGAGAACCAGCAGCAGGCAAAGACTTACTGTGTGAGAAATGCTCTGGTGAAAAGGAGGAAAGTTGCACCTGTTTTGTAAGTACCTTTAACCCAGAGTTACAGATTTTGTCTGGCTGACCCCTTATGTAAGCAAAAAAAGTCCAGACTTGTTTCTGTAAGCTCACGCTGTCATCCGTCTCCCGGTAAGACAGTCTCCATATTTCACCATGGCTCTGACTAGTGTCACTTGTTCAGCTGGAGCTAAGTTTAGAAGCATGAACTTATTGCACAAGGCTTATACCAGCTAGTTTGGTCCTTTAGCAGCTGGTAACTTTGACAACTCACTTCATGAAAGAGGGAAAAAAGACATTTTGTCTGTCCGGGCTACTTTTTTTCTTCTTGCAAGTGTCAGATTCCAGCATTTTTTTCGTATATGCATCACCGTTTTCAATAATTGCTTAAGTGCAAGTTCAAAAGTTAAATATTTAAGCTCCTTAGAAACAAAAATGTTTTTGGAAACATTACCTAACATTTTGGAGGGCTTATTGCCTGATCTTTCTCGTATGGAAATCATGCAGTCGAAATCTGAGAAGCGGTTAAGCACGGGAGTACCCACTTCTGTGCTGAAGGTGGTGATTTGGAGTCGTCCCGTTACGGCGCAGGACTGGAAAAGTATTACGTGTCGCATGGGAAAAAATACTGGTAGTTCTAGAGTACTTAGTTACTACCATCATCAGTGGAGCATATCACATACCTGTTTCCTACACAAACCATCCCGATCTGTATTTTATATGTCAGATGCAATCTAGACAGAAATATACAGAAACAGTATGATCTTAGCTGGGCAAGGGCAAAGGGTAATTGTGCCTCATCAGACAGAGCTATTTGAAATTGTTTTCCCTAGCAGCAAGAAGCAGCATGTGAGAGCCTCCAGTGTCCTGAATTTTACATCATCTTCTGCCTTTCTACGTGGAGGTTTCACTCGACTGCATGTTCATGTGAAAAGAAGAGGTTGCTGTTTAAAGAAAACACAGAGCACGTCCCTGGGTGCAAGAGGAACTGGTGGAAATGTACATTTTGGCAAGAAAAGAAGAGAATGGAGGCGATGAAACAAGAAGTCATGGTTCAGAGGAGGTAATTGTCTTGTGATGTCTGTGTGCCATGGGATGGTTTTGAGGAGAGACCATAGTGCAGGCGTGATCATAGAATCATAGAATCATAGAATCATTACGGATCGGAAGGGACCTCGAAAGATCATCTAGTCCAATCCGCCTGCAACAGCAGGATTGAAGCTCATTACAGGTGCAGCAATTCATTGAGGCAAGTTGTTGCTCTGTAGAGCTCTGACACCAATCGAATATCTAGCATCTTCACTTACTTCACTGGAAGTTATAGATAATTTCTCGTTGGATGTATCTGGATTGCACACTTATTATTTGAAAACAACAGACTAGAATGGAAAGCAAGTGAGCTTGTCTCAAGACTAGTTACTTTGAGTAGTGCAATTAAAAAAACTAGAAGTATTTTTTTTCTTTTTAACCTTTCTCAGAAAGAAGGGATTATTTTTTGCTTGGCGTCAATGCAGTTATTAGGTTTGTTTTGAAACGTAGTTGAATTGTGAGTGGAAGAAGATCCACACACTGAAAAGGTAAAACAGCACGAACCGCTCAGTCGACCTGTGCGCTGTTGTCTGTTCATTGTTTGCAGTCTCATGGCTTTTCATTCTGTTTTGGACTGGCTAGCCACTTGATGGCCTATGTGTAGCACTTTCAGAAGATGGATGACTGTTCAGAGAGGTTCTCTTCTGTTTGTGCTTAGATGTCCTGACTTGGTAAGTCTTTGCTGCTTTCTTAAGCAAAACAAATGCAAAAGTGGAATTCTTCCTTTGAGTTACCTGCTGTGAATCGGGTAGAGATGTGATAGGTGTTACAGGTGAATGGACACTGTGGATTCTGAAATATCCACCCTTTTTGCAAACTCTTGTAACAGCCATCAGAACATGCAGGACCATTGTGTGGATTCTGGTGCACCTTTGTAAGCGGAGAGTGGATACGGTGGCATAATCAAGAGAACACATCTTTGCAGATAACAGAGTGCCGTGCAGGCGCCTGGCACGAATCCTGTTTTCTTCTGGCCCAAGCGTGGCCCTTGAAGTGAGAGTAAGGGCAGTGACATGTGTCTGTAACCTTCTTCCCTCCATGTGTCATAGTCTGAAGTCACCCAAAATCAGGATTTGAATACTGCTGAGCCCTTGCAAAGGGAGTGGGTTCCTTGTTGATGCCAAACTTATATGTGTATGAGAAAAAGATGTTTCTTCCAAGAGCCTGATCACACACCAAGAAACACTCAAAAGCAGATTTCAGCCCTGTTTTACAGCTGTGCTTTCTCCAAAATACTGAGCTTCCTTTCCTTGTACTCTCCCATCTACAGGCTGATTGCTTTAGCTATTAATTCAAAATGCTCTGCTGGCCCACTGTGTCTGCTTCTGGAAAAAGAAAGGAAGAAGGAAAATAACTGAAACCTCAAGTAGAGGATTCACTTCCATTATTGAGTTTTACAAGGTGATATGTGGCATATAAAAGTCCGTACTGGTAGCTTGGGGTCACATGCTTGTTTCTGCTCTTTCTCATCTGGAATGAACTTAGACTGTCTGTGTCATGGTTTGGAATGGAGATGGTTTTTCCCTTTCTCTTAAATTGGTGATTACAGGATGTGGCAGTTCCGATTATGCTGAAAACGGCTATAATCGTTATCGGGCAATAAGCATTCAACGCATTTTTGTAAGACACAGAGTTTAGTGGACGTTTTCCAATATTTGGGAAAACAGCTCGGAGGAAAACGGGACGGCTACAAACTGAATTGGGGCTTTGAGTGCTGAGAAAGCTGGCCGGCTTGATTGTGGCACGAAGGCGAGGATTACCGTGGCGCTCGCGCAGCGCAGGACACGTTCTCGGTTGACAATCAGTGCGGATGTCTTTTTCACGTCGAGCCACGGCGCAGGTGGTGCAGGAGTGCAGACCTGTCACGAGCGTCGCTGCGGTACAGAAAGCAGAGCAGATGTGCAGCTGGATGCCCTTACGATTCTCCCCCTCAGTTTTCTCGTCGGCCATGTATGGGCAACTTCTACCGAGCGGGCTCGCCAGAAGCGCTCGGTGTTATGCGCCCACCCCTAAGGCACCCGAAAGATGATGCTCGTGCAGTTGAGGCGAGAGCTCTTATTTATTACCCTGAATTTATAGCGCTTTTTAAAGCGCTGTAGATGGGAGTGAAGATTCTTAAGTTGTTAACATTTGATCTCCTGTTGTAATTAATCAGAACCGCAATGTAGCTTAAATAATCTGTTTACATAGTGTTGTCTAAGGGTTTTACTTACAGTCTTGCTTTGGAACTGTCTGTGTTGAATTGGATTAAATATAGTGTGCTCCTTTTCCTTTTGATTAAACACACTTCCACCGGATATTCCTCTCACTTTGGTTTTTAAATTGATGATTTTAGAAAAGGTAGAACTAATTCTGAAATCCTGTAAGCATTTTGTCGGTCCAGTGATGCCCATAACTCACTCACTTGAAATGCTGCAGGATGGGAATTAGATTCTTGGATTAAAAAGCTCCCTTTTAAAATAAACAGGAGGAAACATCGGGGAGAGGCAGAAATGTGTAACTTGTTTAACGTTTAACGAGCCTCTTGATCTGTTTTCTGTTGCCATGTTTTTTAAGATAAAAGCAATTACAGTAGATATGGGGGTGGTTTTCATGCACTGGGGTGTGAAAGAATTTTGATTCTTTACAGAAGCAGGAGTGTGAGCGCTCACTTGTGTGACTTTTTGATCATTTTTCTGAGTACCTCTGGGGGAAATCCAGACCTCACTGAAATCAGTGAGACTTTTCTCACTGCCTTTAACAGGGCCAGGCTTTTGTCTGTAAATGTTCAAGCTTTCAGTCACTGGCCAGCTTCAGAGGAGCTTCATTTAAGCTTTTCATTTTATTACTACAAGTTGCCTCATCCTGGCCCTAGGCTGCAAAATGACTCCCAAGGAAGTTTCTTTCTGGAAAGTACATCGCTGATGATCCTCGCATGGACTCTTGTTAGCTGAAGCACATCAAGAGTTTGATGAAACACCGTGGGCCTAGTGATAAAGTTCGAATGTGAGCTAGGTGATGGATTATATTAGGCTGAGTTGAGTCCAAACACTGGCTTGTAAATCTTGGCCAACCAGTGGGAATCTTTTGCGTGGAATCCTAATGTTAAACAAAAGGTCTCAGTCCATATTGAGACAATGGTCTAACAAAACTAGCAGTGGCAATGGATCATAGAATCCTGCAGAAGAAGAGATCTGAACTCTGTCAACCTCTAACAGAATGAAGGTTTACTACCTTTGTTGAGAGACACACACACAAGTGATGCAAATACATTCACCTTGATCCCCTGAGGGGCTCCAAAATGATTTGGAAGAAACAATTTACTGAAGTCAATATAAAGGTGTGGAAATTTAGGACATGCTTTTCAAAGTCTAACCTATTGCAGATCAGCGGATCTTGAGGTTCTTGGTGCCTAATTTTTGTCTGAAAAATTGGATCGAGACACCAATGTAATCTGTCTTCTGACAAGCAAAGGGAAGGAGGAGATGCAGTGTTCCTGTGCATTGCCTTGGCCTGATTTGTGGGCTCTGCTGTTTGGAAAGTTTCAAATCCAAGGTAGGTGCTAGAAATCACCCGAGACACCGAATAAAGATGCCAAAGTATTGGTTTGCAGAAGGTAACCAGGATAAATGTTTTTCCATCTGTCACCCAGTCTCTGCCTGGGACTTGGTTACGCAGTGTGAGGTTCTTAGTTTGGGTGTCTCAGATTGGGCTGTGCATAGGAAGCTGGTGCTGGAGATACTCAGAAGGACAAGGTGACCTGGGGGCAGGAGAGTTAGGCAGTGCTGTGCCCACACAGTGCTCACAGTGCTTGTGCCTGTGTGTTGTACCTGTTCAGTTTACGTTCTTTCTATAAGGATTGTCCATCCTTGTTTTCAGATCTCAACTGGAATTTGTGGATTACTTTTTCTGGAATGCTTTAAGGAAAGCAGACTGAAGGAAAAGTGAATTCCATAAATCCTTCTCCTGCATTATCATAGAATCATAGAATCACGACGGATTGGAAGGAAAAGGAAGCTGTGTTCTGAGAAAAGTCAAATATCATAGTTTATCACAGTGGTTGTGTTCAGATTTCAAATTACTCTCTTAATACAGTTACAAATCTGTTACACAGTCATGGGGTGGTTGCATATTAGAGTAATCATGGAATCATAGAATCATTAGGGATTGGAAGATCATCTAGTCCAATCCCCCTGCCACAGCAGGATCACCTAATGTTTCCCAGAAGTCTCCACTGATCACAGAATGTTCAATAATTCTGGGGTGCATATGTAGAAATGTGAAATTGTTTGAGATAACATTTTCTTACCCCACGTTGTACTGGAGAGTATGTCTTCCTGCATGAAATGTTATGTTTAGAATGCAAGCCTTCAAGAAGACACATAACTCACTTCTACTAGCTTCCTCTGAAAGCTGGTGGTGTGTTTTGATTTAAAAGTATTCAAACCATTTCTGCGTCTGCAGAAACTACCCCAGTCTCCACCACAAGTTGCCCGCTTGCCACTCTAGTCTCAAGCTGTTGCAGCAAATAGAAAGGATATTTGTCCTCTGGTTAGCCTCTGTGCAGCTTCCTACCTTGCTCTGTGTTAGCCACACAGTTGGTGGTTTACAGCAAGGACACCTCTCTGCAGATATTGTAGGCTGCTCCCATCCCTTTCCTGGATGGCACTGGAGTTTCCAGGTCTGTGTGACTCCCGTGGCTTTTTTTCCTCCTTTGCTGTCTGTGCCTTTGACTTCTTGGTGTCAGTATTCCTTTACCTACAAGAAGCAGCAAGGGGCAGCTCTGTGAGGAAAGACAAGGTGCTGCTTGTGAATGAAAGGCGTTTCTGATAAAGGAGTGAACGGTGTGAAGCGGCTCAGTGTGTTACTCCAGAAGGGGTTTCCTGGGGCCAGGAAAATCGAGCTCGTCCAGACTGGCTCTGCTTTCCTTTCTCCCCCTCCTGTGAGTAATGTGGATTGTTTATTTCTTGATCCCTTCCCTTGCAGAGAACAACCAGGCGTTCATTTCTCATCTCTCTCAGGCCTCTCTTTGTTCCTCGAAGAAGTGGGAAGGACAGGGGAAAAGGAAGAACTGCAAGGAAAACCATGTTCACTCCTTTCCCCTGCTGGATCACAAGCCAGTGGGGGCAGAACCAGACGAACTGCCTGAGCGGGGGGAAGAGCAGGACTTTAGTGTGCAGAGAAAATGTCTCTCTGGCTGGGGCATGCAGCCCACCCCTTCTGTCAGGCTCTGGGCTGTGACAGCCCCTTTGCTGTTGGGTTAGATTCCTTCGCTGCTGCCCTACTGAAGATTTCAGATAGGACTGGTTTTAAGATAAATTAGAACCTTAACTTCTTTTGCATTTAATTGTTCTCAGTAGTAATTTCATCCCTCTGTTCTTTTATAATTTGTAAGTAATTACTGAAGTTGATGCTCATCTGATAATTTACAGTTTAAAGAGGAGTTTGAAAATAAATGACTCATTAAATGGGAAGATACTATATAATCTTCTCAGACTTCCCAAGTTTACTCTTTATATTTCACACCCTTTTTCCTATTTACTTTCTGTCTCTTTTATTGGAAGTGTTTGTCTCGGGAAGGTCAAAGCAAAATCCTCCCTGTGTCGCTCATCAGCTTTAAGATGAGTGCACATAGCTGGAACCAGCTCCACTGAGGCTCTCATGCAGAATAAACAAAGTCCTGACTGAAGGCTTGACTCATGATAGACATTTAATGACTATTGTAGTGAAAAAGTAGTTAACATAATCTCCACAAAAACAAAGGTGTAAATTCGCTGTGGATTCAGCAACACATCCAACTAGAGGCAAATTAGGCAGCCACTCACAGGACAAGGCTGATACAGAGCTGAGGGGCATTAGGAAGAACGTTAGGCAGTGATGATGCAAGTGTGATGGGCAGGTCAACTGTGTCACAGGGAATTTCTGATGTTACAAGGTCAGGCTCTTCGGCTCGAATCAGCCTACAGAAAAGGGTCCTTCAGTAGGGTCTTGTGTGTAGTCACCACTGAAGTTTTGTGGTCTCTGTCACACTGCCCCGTGGTAAAGTCATTTGGTCTCACGTGTTCCTGCATCACGTAGGGAATCACGGGGGTTGCTTTGGAAAGGAAGGTTTGTTTTCTCTGTAGATAGGGCTGGAGAGCAAGGTTGTGCCCGTGACATTCCTGCGCACCCTCAAGAGAAGCGGGTCTGTTTCCCTTCCCTCCCTGTGTGACAGGACAACACTTGGCAGTCAACAAACCACCCTGCGTGCTGCTGCTGTTGTCATGCAGTGGGGCCGGGAAGCTGCTACCACACAACAGCCAAGACAAAATCAAACAAAATGATTAATGGCTTGGAAGGTTCTGTGCCCTGGGGAGAGTAATCAAAACCATCCCAAGAGAGCTCGGGGGTAGGAATAGGCCTGTCTATTACAGTTACTGGGTGACAGAAAAACACCTTTGCATGAGCTGAGCCGCGTTCACAGATGCTGTTTTAGGAGGTGCATTTATTACCCTTTGCTGTTAAGAAAGGTCTCTCTTGTAAAAGTCTGATGTCTCTGCGAGAGAGGGGCTGGGAAACGTGCGTGGTACAGCTCAGAGACCTATAGCATTCACAAAGTCCAAAAGAATGACACTGTTAGGACAGTAAAGGAAAGATGCTGTGGGAGCTGTGGGACAAGGTGATCACAAGAAAATAAAACACATTGGTTCTCAAAGACTTCAAGTGAGCGAGAGTGGTTCAGACTGTCATTCCCCGTGGCAGTTAAAGATTAAAATTCTCATTTTAGTGCTTTATTCTAGTCAATACATTGGGAAGGTGTACGTTTTGTAGCTCTACCTTTGAGATTACAGTAACAGATTGGAATGGGCTCAAAGATTTGGTACTAGGTAGAAGAATAAGAAAGACTGCATCTTTTTGCCTAGTGGGAAAATATGCACAGATGATCTGAGAGAAGGGAATATAGTTTAAACTGAATTTCTGAGGGGGTATAATAAAATCTTTGAATGTGATTAGATTACAGTGGCCTGGAGTTTTATTCAAAGAAGCTTCTGAACTCACTGCCAATTTTAACTGAATTTAAATGCTGCTTTTCTCAAAATGATGGAGTTCTTGTTTACTGTGAGAAAGCTTAAGCTAGGAAGGACATTAGTACACCTATGGAGGGAAGTGTTCCAGCTCACATAACCTGACCAAGTGGCTGGCACTGTGCAGTGTTAGGAAACAAGCACAGTGTGTGCTGCCACTGGCTTGACCTGAAACAGATGGATGTGGGAGGGATGGGGAGCAGTGTGGATTGCGGGGAGATGGGTTTGTCGAAAGAGTATGGAAAAGAGACTTGGGCTGTTGCCGTGCAGAGTGGGCAACGATGCAATCCACAGATCTGTAGGAAGCAGGGTTTATTAGCTGCACTGCTTTTGGAACAACTTGTTTAAACTTCCCCCGTAGGTAATTAACTTTCTAATGACATTGTGAGGTGGGCCACCTGCAGAACCCTTGGGCAGGGGGCTTCACAAGCGTGTATGGTTCAAAACAGGGCCTCACAGAAAACTAGGCAAAAGTGTGTTAGAATAATATTTACATTCAGTAGCATTAAGTACATCTGTTTGTTATTACTAGGAGGTTGAACTGGCTAAAAATCTTCCACAAGAGAGTGACCCAGCAGCAGAAGGCCAGGTACGTCTGACAGCTTTTCTACCGCTACCAATAGAGCTGTTTTCAAAAGCATGACATTGTTTTCCCTCTCAACATCAATTTGAATAGAAAGGAGATGAAATTTTTATTGCTGGAATTACAGATGATTCAGCTCTGTCTCTTTAGGTCTCTGGTTTCATGTTTATTTTCTTTGTTGCTCCTAAGTTTAAATGGGTGTGAAGTTTTCATACAAACTAAGGGAGTGCTGCTCTGGCTGAAATCAGTGCAAGCCAGAGATGGTTAACCTGTCTGAACTCTCAAGGGTGATAGATGACAGTCTTAAACCTAATAAGTTTTTGATTCCCTGTAACGTTATTCAGTGAAAAACGACTGCATCTTGTTTAGGCAAAGACACACAATACAAGATTTTTATTTTTGTAACTTTAGTAGCCCTGAACATGGCTTGTTCAAGACATCACAGGTAGGCGTTGAGTTAATCTGATGTGTGTTTGATTATACACATTAGGATGCTAACAAGGATTGCAAACGTCTGTGTAGTTGTCATGATTTAAGCTACCAGGATTCAGCATAACTAAGAGCAGAGTCTGCCTGTTTCAATCCTATATCTTAGATATATCTTATGCATGTATACACATAGAATAATGTTAGAGAGGTGAACTGTTCCTGCTTAGGGTTTAGAATCACAGAATCATAGAGTTTAGGAACTCTACTGGCCTGCAATTCAGGCTGTTAACTTCAATTTCCCATTCCACCATGGATTTGTTCAACCTCGAATTTAGTCACCATGCCTCTACCTTGTAAATGTTATCTACTTATTATCTTTCTCTTTTCTAGTTCGATTTGTAAGAGCCTGAAAGAGAAGGAAAAAAAAGATGTTCTGTATATGTGTGCTTATGAGGCAGCACATCAAATCATGGAGACCTCCCACTTTTGCTAATCACCTTTCAGATACTGAGTATCTGCAATTTACAGAGAGATTTCTAACTTGAAATCTGTTATTGCAAACTCTTCTTTAACCACAGACTATTGTTGCCATATTTGAAGGGTGGTGTCAGGAGGATGGAGCCAGGCTCTTCTCAGTGTCATCTAGTAACAGGACGAGGGGCAATGAGTGTGAGCTGGAACATAGGAGGTTCCACATCAATATGAGAAGGAACTTCTTCACGGTGAAGGTGACAGAGCACTGGAACAGGCTGCCCAGGAGGGCTGTGGAGTCTCCTTCACTGGAGATGTTTAAGACCCACCTGGATGTGTTCCTGTGTGACTTGGTCTGGGTGATCCTGCTGTGTCAGGGAGATTGGACTAGACGATCTTTCGAGGTCCCTTCCAATCCCTAATGATTCTGTGATTCTTCTACATTAAAAATTTCTCTGTCCAGCCCCTCTGCAGGTTTTCTTTAGCTTTCCATTTAGATTCACACTAACTGTCAAGAGTTCCCTTGCTCTTTGATCTAGTGTCTGCTGTCTCCAGTCACAGAAAGCTCGTGTCATCTGCTGCTTTCTGGCTAGTTTACATCTTAATCACAGAATCATAGAATCATTAGGGATTGGAAGGGACCTCAAAAGATCATCTAGTCCAGCACCCCTGCCAGAGCAGGATCACCTAGAACAAGTTGCACAGAAACATGTCCAGGTGGGGTCTTCAAGGTCTAAATATGCTTATTGTTACGTTACGTATTTGTACTGCATCTGTAAACTCTTGTGCTGTATGCTCTTAGGGATATAGGTTCTTCACATATCGGTGTTTTGTTTGCACTGCCTGTTGAAAGCCTGGTATAAATGACAGAGCGTCGTTCTGCTGCCCAGCCACAGACATCCATGTTGTTAGAATTCCCTAGTTTGTGTGAGATAGCTCTGTGGGACCAGCAGGCAGCATACAGGAGCATTTAAGGGCTGATGTGCCCTTGAAAAGGTGTGTCCCTCCTCCTGGAGACCAGGGGATAGCCAAGGGTATCTCTGGTGGCACTCAGCACTGTCACTCGCTTATCTCAATTCATACAAGTAGACATTTATTAATGATGTGACTTACTACAGTTAAAACCTGCATCATGAACATCCATCCACAAGAGAGGAAAAGGCAAAAAATCCTTTTGATTTGACCCAGTATGGAAGAAATCTCTCTCAGTTATGCTCAAGGAGAAAGGAGCACCTGGAACTAAACTATCTCCAAAGAGAGTGAGCATCATAGCAACAGATGTGAAGAGCTGTGTGCCTGGGACTTAGCGGCAGAAGTAACCAGCTTATCATGAGACTCAGTGTGTTCTTTTGTGGTTTAGGAAAAGAAAGTAGGTATGACCAAAATGACTGTCCTTTGGGAAGATGGAGTCAAAGGGCACATGCTTGAGAGCCACAAGTGTGAGCTGTTCAGAAAACAAACAAAGACCTCTAAACTAAAATGTGCAGGTGACTGAAAAGGTCACTCTGTGAAAAGCACAAAGCATGAAGCAAAGGAAGGTGGTGAGGTGTGCTGGAAACACTGGCCTCATCTCCGGTGTAAGTGCACCAGATGAGGAGCAATGTGGGTCAGTAGACTGCACACTGAAGCTGGGATCCCCCAAACTCCTCCAGCCTGGGACAGAGCTGCTCCTGTGATGACTAGTAACGTGGGTGAGCAGTGTGTTCAATTTGTGCTGGTTTCTACAGCTGTGGCATTTAAACAGTGCAGAACTTGGTGTTTTATAAGCTGCACGGCTGCCTGAAAAAAGGAAGCAAATATTCATTAGAAAATAGGAGACCACCTACTTCAAACCTTGCAAGTACCAGCATTTCCTACATGAATGCAAGCAGTGCCTCACCCTTTTGCACCTAAATGTTTTTCTGTGGTGTGTTTCTGTTGGAAGTCATTTAGTTTCAGGAAGGTATGGACCTGGTTCTCATCTTTCTTCTGCTGGCTTCCATTAGCACACAAGAAGATAGGTGAACTGCTCACTGGAGGATCTGCTCCCCTCCACCTGACTGTCGGCTGAAAGCCTTTCTGGGCTGGCATTGTGCTCGCTGGTGCTAGCCCTAGGCAACGCTGCGGTGTGGTTTCTGTGACTGCTTTCCATGCTCCCTGAAAGTGGGTGGCTCTGCTAAAACCAGGCATCCTATTGCAAACCAAGCTTTACATAAGTCAGGTGAACCGGGCTACGCTCAGACCTATCAGTCCTGCTCTGGCATGCTTGCTTTCCAGTGTCCTAATTTCCTCTCTTCAACTTTTTCCTCAGTTTTATTTGTTTCCCCCCCGGGCCTGTTGTACTGTCTGGGTGGGTCTCACTTTGCCATGTCTGGTCACTTACCTGTTGCAACCCACTTGCTGGCTCCCACATGTTGCTGAAGTGGGTTTAAAGGGGATTAAGTTACTGTTTCTGGCTGTGAATTTGTGTGGTCACTTGGACACGTTTACTAGGATGTGACATCTTAGAGTCCTTCAGAGCCTCACCACTCTCCCTTTTCTATTTTCTTTCTTCACTGTGGCAGACCTCACACAAGGTTCAAGGAAATGCACGTAGCATCACATCTTTACTAGAGGAAAGTGAAATATCTTCTTCCCAGGACCTGGTGTTCGCTGCCTTTGGTGCATCCCTCCAGAGGTACAAGAAACAAGCATTGTGAAAGGTAAAAATAACCCAGCCCATTCCATTGTAGAAAACAGATACTGAATAATTCCCGATGCCTATCCTTGTTTTGTTTTGGGTTTTTTTTTAGTTAAAATTGAGGGATTTGGAATTCAAGTAGGATATTCAGCTATGAGTGACCAAAACCCCCCCCCGGTTTCCAGAGGTACTTCTCAATGAGTGCTCCCTGTTAGATTGATTTCCTACTAGTTACAGTGCTCCTTTGAGAACCCAAGTGTTGTAAGCATTTACTCGGTCGTGTTTTGGTCAAATCTATTTCTCTGTGAGCACTGTGGTTGATTTAGATTCTACTGTATAATCTTTTTCCTGATGCCTTCAAAGGACCATTTCTTGTACTCAAGAGGATGATGACTTTTCGTGTGATTCTTAGTAACTGATAAAAATCAAACAATATGCAGTGAGTTTGTTGTTGTACAAACAGGGTTATTTACAAGGATGATCTTTCGAGGTCCCTTTCAATCCCTAATGATTCTATGATTTGGTATAATTGGCTTTGAGAATGAAGATGTAAAGCAGAGGCAGAGATGAAGAGTCTGTGTAGTCTGCTTGATTGTTTCAAGCCAAGTAAACGTACCTAAGCAGCACCCTTCGTCCTCCCTTCAAGTGGTGTTTCGCATGGTTTGCACACAAGTATAAGCAGCATGGCCACGTGCTATAGTAGAAGCATGACCTTCAGGGGCAAATGTGGCATTATACACAGTAAGAAATCATGTAGCTTTGTCCTTTGTAGGCTGTTTCAAACACTCTGCTTTTCTGGGTTTTCTACAGCTGTGTTCTGCCAATGTCCTTGGAAGCCACATGAAGTATAACAAGGGTAAGTGTGGAGTCTTGCATCTGGGCAAGAACAACCCCAGCTACCAGTATAAGCTGGGGATGGACCTGTTGGAGAGTAGTTTAGGAGAAAGAGACCTGGGGATCCTGGTGGACAGCAGGGTGACTATGAGCCAGCAATGTGCTCTTGTGGCCAAGAGGGCCAACAGCATTGTGGGGTGGATCAGAATGGAGGTGGTTAGCAGATCAAGAGAGGTTCTTCTCCCCCTCTACTCTGCCCTGGTGAGACCACACCTGGAGTATTGTGTCCAGTTGTGGGCTCCTCAGTTCAAGAGGGATGTGGAGCTTCTGAAGAGGGTTCAGCTTAGGGCAACAAGGATGATGAAGGAGGTAGAGCACCTCTGTTATGAGGAGAGGCTGAGGGTGCTGGGTGTCTTTATCTTGGAGGAGACTGAGGGGCGACCTCATTAATGTCTATAAATATGTGAGGGGTGGGTGTTGGGAGGATGGAGNCCAGTCCAATCCCCCTGACACAGCAGGATCACCTAGACCAAGTCATAGAATCAGTCAGGATTAGAAGGGACCACAGGATCATCCAGTTCCAACTCCCCTGCCATGGGCAGGGACACCCCACCCTAGATCAGGCTGGCCAGAGCCCCATCCAGCCTGGCCTTAAATACCTCCAGGGACGGGGCCTCAAACACCTCCCCGGGCAACCCACCCCAGGCTCTCAATCCCTGATGATTCTGTGATTCTTTTTTGCAGTGTTGCATGAGACTGAATTCAGCCCTTTCCGAAGAACCCTGGTAATGGAATTATGAAATGAAAAAAAACCCAAGAGAAGCTGCTGTTTTCTTTACAAACATTCTGTGCGATGCAGCACTACGTGGATGCCAAGGTAATGGAAAGCAGTGGAGGTTCTGCTCCTGAGTGGCAAAGTATGTCAATATTTGTAGTAGTATTTTATCTGAAGAGCTGGGCAAGTTTTGATAGAATATGTAGTGGCTTCCTGGAGCTGCTGAGCACCCAAAGAACTGAACCAGCATGCCATGAATTTGAAGTGACTTTCACATCTAGGACTGTGTGTGTACAGGCAATTACTTGTGTGAATGCACAGAGGAAAACAGAATGTGATGTCTGCTAGGCAGCGAACAAACTTGAATTATATCATTCTGTTTCCCTCAGCCAGGAAGTCACCCAGCTATTTTTAAATCCGTGTCCGTGAATGCAGTCAGACATAAGGCTCCTTCTTGAGGAAAAAAAGGACAGGAAAAAATGTGAAATATCTTGAAATTTCCTACCCCTGTTTATCTCTTGCTGCCTGTCCCTTTCTGTCAGAGGGTTTACAGGTTTTTCCAGCCTGAAGGCAGGAGTCCAGGAGTTCTTTCCAGAAGTCCTGTTTTTTAAAGGAGACCCTATACAGCAAGTAGTCAGTCACTGAATTTTTCAAGTGTTTTTACCACGGACACTATCCGTCTCTTGGTAAGTTCCTGGGAAGTTTGCTAGTATTTAGATCCTATAGGATGGTGATGACAGTAAAATGACAGCAGTTTGTCACTAGAGTCGACACTACTCTCTGGAGCACTAGACCATGAGGGAACATGGATGTATGAACTTTGTCAGCTGCATGCTGCAAATGAAAAAAAAAAAAGAAGATTTAGAGATTTGATCTCTTAAAGGCTTTACACAGAACTTACTTTTGTGTCTTCCTTCTGTTTACCACTGTAGAAGAAACCAGAGCTGCGTAGTTAAACCCTTGTGTTTTGAGTTGGGCAATCTGGATTAATTTTTCTAACTCCAATACAGGCAGAAGATGGGGTTTTGAAAAAGTTACTTACAATTCAGTAGTAAGTGTGCTTAACCACGTGCATTTTATGGTTGTGTCTTTAACTTGTGCTGTCAATAGCACAAATGAACATCTACCTTCAAGCATTAAGTGGAATTCTAGAAAAGACTCTGTAAAAGGAAAATAAAAGGTCAGATGAAAGCAGGAGAGGAAGGAGGTGGAGATATGTCAGAGATAAACATCCTATAATAGATGATACGGATCTGGTCTGCTCCTACATCTTTGATATCCCTCCTTTGTGTCTAATGTAGTTATTTATGTTCGTATGACTGATGTCCCAAGTGGAAAGCAACCCATTGTTTCATCTGTGTGATCAGAATGGTCCTGCTTTCTTCTGTGCATTGATGTATACTCCTATCACCCCAAACCCATTGCTTGATTTTGAAGAACATGCAGAATATTGTTCTTATTGGGTTCATGCGAGGTTCACATGTAGTCTAAGCACCCTGATATTTAGTGATCAGTTAACACTTGGGTATAAAACACAGTACCTGACACTGTTCATTTCTTTTACTGTTTATTTTTGGTTAAAGAACCCACAATGCACCAAAATCTAACCAAATACCAAGAGGAAAAGCAGAAGTCCTTCCCGTGAGTTGTATCTCTGTTGTAGTTCTACCATTCACATGGGAAGAGCTTAAACTGTGCAAAATATTTTCAGTGCTCCAGAGACTATGTTTTTAGTGATAGTTTGAATCCTCTACACCTTTCCTCTTCAGTTACTGAATGGACTGTGGAGAGTAAGGGGATGTTCCTGGATCCTCCCAAGTACTTCTAGAGTGCTAGCAAGCATAAAAATGTCTTGCCTAAAGGTTAGAGCCCTACTCAGTAGTTCTCTCCCCCATACCACATTGTAATTCTTCTTCTGTGCCAGGCCTTTATTCTCTAGCATCTGGAATGGAAAAAAAAATCACCTTAATATCTAACTTGGACAGAATTATGAAGCCTCTTTCTGCCCAGTTCCCATATTTTGATGATTGTGTGCGAACCTGAATTACGCCATAAGACGCCTGGATGTGTTCCTGTGTGACTTGGTCTGGGTGATCCTGCTGTGTCAGGGGGATTGGACTGGATGATCTTTGAGCTCCCTTCCAATCTGTGATGTTCTGTGATTCTGTGTGACTTGAGCTAGTCGTGGGATGTGTGCTGTCAGTTGTCTCTGCACGTTGTAGAGTTTCTGTTTCTCTTGGATGTGGAATTGTTTACGAGTGTCTCAGCAACTGTATAAGTCTGAGTATCCAGTTCTCAGTATTGTGTAGTGTTTCCCTAACACAACGTAAGTAAGTGTTGCAGAAGGCAAGTAGGAGTAATTGTAATGAAAAGCACTTTTCTCGTGTAGTTGCTAATAGCTTTAGAGGAACTTTCATATATTGCAGTTCTTAATGTAGAACTGATTCTTAATCACAACTGGTCCAGCATTGGAAAAGCAGTTGATATTTAAGCAGCAAAGTAAATAACACACGATCCCTGGAGTGGACACCTCTGCTGTGCTCCCTGTGGACAGTTCCTGATCGGACAGAGGTGCCCTCTGTCTGGGCACGTGTGGGGGATTAATTTCTGCAGACTTTATAGCCACCTCTGCACAAGAACACAAAAGTAATGAAATAAATGCAGGGCACTTTTGCTGGTTGGCTCTCAAAGCAGCCTCCAGACCACTTAAACAGTGGGGCATTGATTTTTCTCACCCTCTGAATACAGTGATCCTGTGTCAAAACATGGCTGCCATTTAAACGCTCACAGCAAAATTGCACAGGACAGGAATTACTGGTATTAACTGCTACGGGATAAAAATACCCTGCACATTGATAGTGATGCAGAAAAGGATTGTTATTTAATATGAACTACATCTTTTTGGGTGTATGTCTGTCATTCCTGCTTGAATGCAGAACCACTAAAGAATTTTGCAGAAAATGGCTAAGTTGTCAATCGTTAGTCATGTAGACAAAGAACTTCTCTTGTTCTTCACAGAATCACTGTGATTGGAAGAGATCTTTAAGAAGATCAAGTCCAACTGTTAACCCAGCACTACCAGGACACCGGTAAGCCATGTCCCTCAACATCACATCTGTACCTCTTTTAAGTTCCTTCAGGGATGGTGAATCCATCATCTCCTTAAGCAGCAGGTTCCAGTGCTTTGCAACCCTTTTGATAAAGAATTCTTGTCTGATACACAACCTGTACCTATTCTGGTGCAGCTTGGGGTTGTTTCCTTTTATCGTGTTACTTGTTACCTTGGAGAACAGACTCACTCCCACCTTGCTTTCATAACCTCCTTTCAGGTAGTAATGAAGAGTAATAAATTCTCTCCTGAGACTCCTTTTCTCCAAATACCACAGAAAAGAGCCTGATCCCCAGCTGTGGTTGATGCCCCTGAAGTCTCTGCACTTAGAACTTAGCTGCTGTTGGGTACGTGTGCTAGGCTGGTGCAAGTCACCCGGGCATGCCTGTCTCTGATGTGAGAACTCTGTGCTACCTATCCCCCCAAGGTAGTTTTGGACATGTCACAGAAAGCGTTGCACTCCTTTACAGATGTTACCAGCAGTTGTCAGCCCTTCTCCAGGATCTTGGAGCTACCACTTAAAAGCCCTTATTCATAATGTCTGCTTTGATCCAAACATGTTTGGTTGCATTTCTCAGATTAAATACTAGTGTTTTTTACTTGAAAATCCTGGCATCTTTTGGTTCTTCCACATCTACCTTAATATTTATTTTCAGTGCCCAGAGATGCACTGATAATTTCCTTCGTTTTTATTTCTCTTTCTCACGTGTGCCTCTGTTCATATCTATCCGATTATCCCGCTGATAGGAAGATGTCCCAGTTTGTTTTTCAAAACTTTCTTGTCAATAGTAACTTGTAACTTTTCCCAAGCTCAGAAATTCTGCACTAAAAATTTGAGTTTGAGTATTTTATGGTTTCCAGTGCTGACTTTTCTCACACCATCTGGTTTTCCATTGCTTCACCCCTTATTTATGAGAAGATAATGGAAAAATATTAACAAACTTGACTGTGCTTTTCAGCTTCACCTGCTTCTGTGCTTCTTGAGCCATGAAAGAATATGCTTCATAATGAATGCTCTATCACCGAGTGTTCCAAATGAAATGCATATTAGATTATTACCTCAGATAGAACTGGAAGATATTGATTTCCATTCCCATCAACTTAAAGATACACGGTCTGGGCGGGATGCTTTTTAATGTTAAGTGCTAACAACACAACGTTAGAGGAGCTGCTGTGTGTTCAGGAGTGGGGAATGAAGCTCTCAAGGTCTGGAAGTTTGGAAACGTTCAGATACCTCAAAATGCTTGGATTCTTCTCAATTTTTTTTTTCTTAGCTGTATAAATCTACCACCCAGCTGTCATCCTTGGAGGAATTAGGAGAAAAGCGTATTTATGAGACAAATCTTTTGGCTGATGGAGAGAAATATGTTAGCAATATTTTTTGGGTTCACTTTTGAAAGTAGAATATTTCTTCCATAGCAGTCAGAAGTCAGGGCTGCAAGTAGGTTCTTTCCAACAGACTTACAAAAGCCTTTTTCTTTCCGCAGGCGTTCAGCCACACCACCGCGGGCTGTGATCTTGTCAGTTCTCATAAGCCAGTAACACCAGTGGTAACAACATACATTTCCATGAATTGGTTTGGTTCATCTCGTATATGAAGTGTAAAATCAGTTTTTTTCCTTTCAAAGCATGAAGAACGCTGGAAGAATTTTGAGCAGTTTTCTCACTGTTAAAAGCCAGTCATGCAAGGAGAAGCTATTTCTTATGACCCATTCAGTAATGGCAAAGGCCTGTTGGGTACAGATGTAGTTTGAAGGGCTGGTAGCACATCTCTCTGTGGGTGTCCTGGTGATGCAAGCTGGCTAGGTGGGACAGGATCATCCCAAAGCATATACACGGGCTGATAATACTACATGTGAACTCTCTCTCCTTTGCTAGTTAAGCAAGTATAATTCAGGTGGATTTAAAAGAGTTTTGCAGCCTAGCTCTTCTATGCAATATGTTAATGTGTGTTACTTCTCCTGCAGCTGAAAGCCAGTCACTTGTGAACTGAAACATGCCATCAGTTCAACAGCATGTAGCAGCATGGCAGGCGTTGAGCACAACAGACATCTCTGGCTGAAGCAGCCCAGAGAGTGGCTGGAGGAAGAACTAAAGTTGCCCAGTGTGCATTTAGGTAGGACCTGTGACTTGAGGGGACTTGTGGGGAAAAATTACCTGGGATGGACTAGATGATCTTTCGAGGTCCCTTCCAATCCCTAATGATTCTATGTAAGTGATCAAGATGAGCTCGTTCCTGATCCTTGCCAGGAAGATGGCACTGCTAATGCTGTGGCACCGTAGCAAAGCGGTGCGTTGACTCAAAAGGAAAAGAAACTCTGGGTACACCATCAGCAGCATCACTAACTGCTAAGTAGTTTACTTAAACAGACCCTGCAGACATAAAGATAGTTCTGTGCCCGAGTTTCTCTGACAACTCTGTTTTTGTTTTGTTGTATTTCAATGGGGGTACTCTTTGAATAGGTGGGTTATTAGAAAGAGAGAGATGCATTTGCTGCTCTGCAGCAATAGGTCTCTCTTCCTGTGAAAGCAAAGCATTATGAATGCAAAAAAGTTTCCTTGCTAACACCGTTGAGAGGATGGAAGTTCTGGTGGGAAAACTTCCAAGTGAAACTTTGGCTTCACTCATCTGGAGTGGCACAGTCTCCATACTAACAGCCCCCCCCCCCCCCCCCCCC
>VXBP01008196.1:173484-352270 GCA_013400115.1 Rhinopomastus cyanomelas
CAAACTTCCTCGTGTCACAGCTCTGTGCAAATATTTCCCATGTGTGAGCTGGCTAATCCAGCAATCACTTAGGGCTGGAGTGTCAATTACAGCAGCGGCAGCATCGCGGGTACCTGGCTTGCGTGGTCCTGCAGCCCGGTGAGATGTAGCAGTAACGAATTGCACTGGTTTGGGGTGAAAAGCTTTATTTTAATAGCGGTGTGCATTCCGTGCTAGAAGGGCTGTTAGTTACTCTCCCACTTTACTCCTAGCCAATGCAGAATGTCTGCCTTGTGTTTTAATGACGCCTCACTTGCTGTTTGCTTTCTGTTTGCTTTCAGTTCTATCCAGTGTGCTGTCACAACGGCAGGACTGAGATCCTCTGGGTAGAAGCTCTCTTTTTCAAACATCTAGAACGTGCACGGCATTTCATGAACCATTGTGCATACTAGTTCATTTCATATCTGTAGTACTCTTTTCGAGCAGTTGGCTGTAATGTTTTGGACAGGATAACAGCTGCAGAGCATTTTGATTTTAGGGATTTTTGGGAGGCTTTAGGTGAATCTTTTCCTTGAAGGTGATGCAAGTGCGCTCCTCAGCACAACGCTGGCTGAGTATATGCCGGTGTTCGTGGGAGGCAGAAGAAATATGATGGTACAGGGCAACTGGGTTTTCTGAGACTTTTTAAAAGGAAAAGCTTTTCAGAAAAGTGTTGTTTGAACAGCCTTGGCTCCAGGTTTGACTCTCTGCTCATGTGTGTGTCTGTGTGCACAAGGTTCCTCTGGCCCCAAGCAGTGACTGGTCTGTGTGGGGCTGGTGGCAGGCGGTGATCTGGGCTATACTGACTCTGGGCTGTGAAACACAGAAGGGAGAATGCCCTGTCCCTAAAGTCACAACTTCCAGGAGCAGGAGCTCTTGTTGGTAGGATTGCCTACTCTGATCTCATCACCAATTTTAGCATTACTCTCTCTGCACCTGCAAGGATTTGAAAGCATCTTTGGAGATGCTCTCACAGCCCAGTCTTTACACTGGCTGTGACAGTTCCCACACAGGTTTTAAGACTGTGTCTTTCTCCTCTTGCTTTGCTTTCCATGACTTATTTTTTTCCTTGCGTTTCTGCAGTTCCAGTTACATTTTTGTCTTACTTTGCTTCCTTTAATTCTTTGTTTTCTCCGGTCTCCCTCTTTTATTCCCCAATATTTTTCCCGTGCAGCACAGCTGCAGGCATTGTTGTTGAATGCTGTAGAAAAATAGAGGAAGGATTATTTCTACATTGGAGGTTATTAGACTTGCATGTCCTTTCTCCCCAGCTTGGGTCATACAATCATAGAATCGGCTGGTTTGGAAGGGAGCTCCAAAGGCCATGTGGTCCAACCCACCTGCAGGGAGCAGGGACATCCTCAGCTGGATCATGCCCTCTGTCACAGCTGTAGTGGTCATGAAAGCATTCGTTTTGCACTGAGCAGCGCTGTGAATGAACGTCGACTGCAGTGTGTCCTGAGCTAATTTCGTCAAAAGCACTTAAATACTTATTGAGTTATAGCTGACAATAAAAAGGTTGTAAATATGACACTTCAGCTGAATCCCTTACTACTCACTTTTATGAGGCTTTTCTTCTTTCTTTCTTTTTCTTGTTTCTTTATTTCTGTAGGTAGAGAAGATTTAAGCTGTCTTCCGTGGTTTTGGACAATAACGTTAGCAGATGGTGTAAAAGAGTCAATCATTAAATGTAAGTCTAGCCTCACCCTCAAGATTTAGAGGGTAAAAAAGGCAGAGCTCAGGAGAGGGCTTGGTAAACTTTCCACAGTTGCAGCTGCATTTGGTATGAGTTGATGGAGCGTGCCCCTGGTGGGAGCACCCACCATTGTGACTCTCTGAAGTTAGTTTTTGAGTAAATATGCAGGTGCCTGCAACCTTTTCTCCTCTGGGTGACTGCCAGTTACTAGAATTGACTTAGACAATGATGACTTAAGCCAAGCTGCCTGGTACCAGTAGACAAGGCTTGTTCTGTGTGTCCCCCAGGAAGGTTTCTGAGTGATCCTGGAGCTTCTTTGGGGATGACTGGGAGTTCATGTGAGCTTTGAGGTCTGGGGAGAAGTGGAGGTGCTGTGTGATTTTCCTTGGGTAGGGGATCATGCATAGAGGTATAAACTGTGTCTCCTGAACCTGCTGGAATTAAACTGGCCTTAGACATTGTTTTTATTTTTATGTCTCTCTACAAATCACATCAGAAAATGAAATTTTCTTGCCTTTAGCTGCAAGGTGAAAAAGCTGAGGGATTTTTTTACTGTGCTTTCTGTAACTCAGAATTATTTACTGTAGCAATTATTTCTGGGAGTTCAGAACAATTTAGCATTCCTTTTTTTTTTTTTCTTTCTTTTTTTCTGGCAAAACCTCGGAGAGAAACATGTCTCTTGCCACACTGGTACAGTGGCAAGCACTGCAGAGCCAAATGTTCCCCTGAGATGTGAAAGTTAGCAGTTTCCCACTGAGTGCTGCACCAGCTGTGGAAGGAGGAGGAATAAAAGGTGATATGAGTTAGATTTATGCTGATGTATGAGGTGAACGTAGATTTTTTTGCTTAGAAGTTGCTAGACGGTCATGGTATTTTACCGACTGAGATTTATACATTTGAAAATGAACCTACGAACGGGAATGCTTCCAGAGTCTAATAAAGCAGAGCTATGCTCATAGACTGGCCTTGGCAAGCCTGCAGGTAAGTTCCACGACTTCCACCACCTTATAAACACTAAGATGGGTTATATAGAAAAAACTATAGAGGCTCTATTTAGAGACTTATGGTAGCAAGTAGGCAGAAAAACTTCAAAACCACCAATTTAATTTATTGAACGTCTCAACAGGAATATATAGGAAAAAATTTTGTCTTCCACTACAGATATTCCCCCAGCAACCTAGTCTACCCGCCAAGAGTACCCAGAATTTAAGGCAAGGGGTGGGGGAACCATCTTAAACCTATTCAGTAACACCACTATAATGAACTTGTGTAGGATGAACATGAACCTGAGTTTGCATTTTACCTGATTAACTCAGCAAGGAAGCACACAGAATCATAGAATTGAAAGATCATCTAGTCCAATCCCCCTGACACAGCACCATCACCTAGACCAAGTCATAGAGTCAGTCAGGGTTAGAAGGGACCACAGGATCATCCAGTTCCAACCCCCCTGCTGTGGGCAGGGACACCCCACCCTAGACCAGGCTGGCCAGAGCCTCATCCAGCTGGGTCTTACATACCTCCAGGGATGGGGCCTCAACCACCTTCTTGGGCAACCCATTCCTGTCCTCACATCCACTCTAAATCTACCCATCTCCAGCTTTGCTCCATTCCCCCTAGTCCTGTCACTACCTGACATCCTAAAAAGCCCCTCCCCAGCCTTTTTGTAGGCCCCCTTCAGGTGCTGGAAGGCCACAATAAGGTCACTTTGGAGCCTCCTCTTCTCCAGATTGAACAGCCCCAATTCTCACATAGGAGAGCGGCTCCAACCCTCTGAGCATCCTCGTGGCCCTCCTCTGCACTCGCTCCAGCATCTCCACATCCTTCTTGTAATAAGGGCTCCAGAACTGGACGCAGTGCTCCAGGTGGGGTCTCACCAGAGCAGAGTAGAGGGGGAGAATCACCTCCCTCGACCTACTGGCCACACTTCTCCTGATGCAGCCCAAGATCCAGTTTGCCTTCTGGGCCACAAGTGTACACTGCTGGCTCATGTTGAGCCTTTTGTCCACAAGCCCCCCACAAGTCCCTCTCCTCAGGGCTACTCTCCAGCCAGTCACTGCCCAGCCTGTACTTGTGCTTAGCATTGCCTTGACCCAGATGCAGGACCTTACACTTGGTCTTGTTGAACCCCATCATGTTGGCCTATGTCCACTTCTCCAGCCTGTCCAGGTCCCTCCGGATGGCATCCCTGCCCTCCAGCTTCAGGGTACACTCAATGACTATAAGTGTGGTGCTAAAAGCAACGTTTCCAGATTTTCACAAGTGACTAAAAGGGCCTCAAAACCAGACACATCAAGGTTTAATGAAATACTCACATGGTTGAGTGGTTCTTCAGGCTGTGCTTTGCCATTTAGGTAAGTGTGTATCGCAGTTGTAGACAACACAAGAGAGCACCCCTGGGGACTTGGGCATCTTTTAAAAAGCTTTGCAGACTGCCTCTGGATTTCATAAAGGTTCTTAAAAGTTTCTTTTGTGAGTCCAAATTGGGAAAACACAGGTGAGATCAAGAAGTTGTTCCTTGTTTCGACTAAAATGCAGAAACGCCGTTTTAGCATTCAGGATCTCTGCTCCCAGGGAGGCAGAGTGTGTCAGAAAAACTTGCAGGCCAGAAGTGGAATCTGGACCATTCCAGGGTGCAAATTAGAGCTGTTTCAGGAAACGGCCACTCCCACCAACATCCTTACAGCTTGCTGGTACAGCAGAGCACCATGTCTCTGCCTGTGCTGGCTCTCTGCCACTCCTGAACTCTAGGAATTTCTAGAGGCCAATTCATGCTTGGCTTTGCTATAGAGCAGCAGCAGAAAGAGGCTGTTTAGAGTGCTGGAATTTATTACCTGTATAATTCCAGAAAGTGACAGGAATCAGAGTCCTCACACCCATTTGTAATAATTTTGCATTAAGCCATCATTAGATTCTTTGTTAAATTATTTTTCAGGTGTATTTTTTCCCTTGCATTGTCTTTTCATGACCAGAAGACACTAAAATAAAATATTATTTTATTATTGAATAAGTAAGAAAAAATGGTGGTTTAAATTTTAATATCTCACACCATATGTTGTGCTGTAAGACTTTGTAAACCCAGTGTGTACCTGTACCTCTGGTAGCTTTCAATGTGAAAGTGCTGAAGGGGTCTGTTTTAAATAGCTAGGTACTGGCAGTGTGTCTGTTGTGTTCAAGAAGGATCTTTTGCTGTAATGGGCTTGGAGAGTGACGGCTGTCATGGCCTTTCAAATTCTGTTTGCTTCAGAGACATGTGATGTTTTAGTGTGAAGAAGAGGTGGAGTGCTCAGTGTGATGTGAATGAGCACGTGCAGCCTTTGGAGCTGCCAGTGTGTTATGCCTTAGCAGAGCTGCTGAAGGGATGGAATCATGAACATGCTCCCAACTCATAGATTTTTTGCTACGCTATATAACTATATAAACCAATTGTTTTTCTAAGTTCTTCTCTGTTATATTTTTAACTCAGTAAAACCTACAAGAGGTTCCTATTCAGCTTTGAAGTGTATCTTGTGTCACTCCAACGGTTCCTACTTTAGAGGTGAGTGCAGTCTCTAGGAGTGTGTCTCAATACGCAAACCTGACCGGAGCTGTGCAGTTCTGCCAGTGCTACTCATAAAGCGGACTCTCACCTAACATAAACTTTTTAGGGCTTATCCTACATCTGCAGTTCCTGATTTGTGGAACACCCCCACGCCATGCTGGGGGGTGTGTGGAACTCCCAGCTGGTTTCAGTAATGTTTTGCTGGAGATATACTTTTGTCCATGTGTGCAAAGCTTTCGCAATGCCTTTGGCTCTTTGAAGTGGTGGAGTTCATACCTGATGGTGTCAGGAGGGGAAAAAGTGCACGATGTTTTTTGCAAGAGTTATGTTACTGCTCTTGCAAAGGAAGCAAAATTCGACAGACGTTGATCCCTCTCTTCTGCTTAGAAGGAGTGGTCTTCCGGTTACGCGATACAATTTGCAGCAAATAGGAACATTTTGTGTTTGAGTGTACCTGCTCTCCCATTAAAGCAGTGATACCCATGGGCTGTGTCTTGGCTTAATGCCCTGTAAAAGAAAAGAAAAGAAAGAGCGAGCCTTGCTTCTGTTTTGGTGTGAGGGGGGTTGTTTTTTCTCTTCATTTGTTTCGGGTTTATTTCAGGTTTTTATTTAAGTAATATTTGATTAATAAAGCCAACTTTGAGTGGAAGATCTTACCCTGTCCCAGTGCTCACCGAGGCCTTGCTGACTGTGTAGACTTTGTATTTTGGGACTCAGACACAAGTTTGTCTTTATTCCAGACTGTAAGTGTTAGCCCATAAAGTGATGTGGTCTTAAGCAGACCTGAGCACTTGCCAGGTGAAGCACCCTGGGACCAAGATATGTGTCCGTACAGATCTGATTTTGTCCCTCTCTGGAGAGAGGAACTGCCAGGTGCATTGCAGTCACAGCTCCCCTGTGGTGCTTTCATGTGGTCTATGCCATTGTAGAAGAATATTGGGGAGGTAAATGGGATATTTAGGGAACATGAGCCTAATTGACCTCAGAGGATGCAGTGCCCTGGACAACATTATTTCCTATTACTTCCACAAAATCCATACTTTTTGACCAGTATGTTGTTTCATGTAAGTGTTCTAATATTCTATTTCTAAACTATTTAAAACAGTGAGGCCCAGTGTATTGCCAACAACTGGTTTTGTGGGTTGGTTGGAATTCACTCTTAGAACAGACATGGGAAGGGGCAGCAGCTCTTAACTGTGTGGCTCACTAGATCACGTGCAATACAGCACTGCCTGTGCTGACCTTTCTGAGATACTTCTGCTGTAGATGTTCAGTGGGATTATACTCCACTGAATATACAAATCCTACTTTGTTGGACTGAACATCTGAGGCCTTGAAGGTAACAGCCCTTTCTCTCTTGTCTTCTGTTAAGAACAAAATCTTCAGGCATGGTTGAATATGCAACCTCTATAAATATGGGCTTGTCTGGATACTTAGGTGCTGTACAACTGAGAAGGCTGAAATGCTCATCTCATGTCTTTAGAGATCAGGGAAATAGTTCTACCTTCTCTCAGACTGTGCATCTACGCTGGTAATTTAGATTAGTCCTGGAAGAGTGTTTTCGGTGCTGAGAGCCACTTCCCTCAAGGCAAGGTAACGTGGGCAGTGAAAGCTGTGCTGTGAGCTGAAGCCCAGCAGTCCATGATAAAGCAGCATGCCATGTCTCATGTTGCTTGTATTATACCTGCAGAGGTCCTCAATTTATTAACCACAAAGCTTACAGACTTTAGTGAAAGACAATTAATTCTCTATTAATGAGTAATTAAAACCACTGAGAGAGTGGACTGCAAAACTGTTGTCAGCACTTGTGAGTGAAGTGCAGGGTATTGTGCTGAAGCCATTTGACAATCTGCAACACTACTTTCTTGGGAGAAAAAGCTGATTTTTTCCATTTTCATGTATCTGGACAGTCACATCTAACTGTTCTTAATCTTTCAGATAAAACCGTTTGGTGAGAGATTAGAAGGAAGACATTGGAGATGGAGGGGTGCTTTACGAAAAAACCCCATAGGGCAGGTTGAAGCTGTGGATGTGTCAGAAAGTTCACACCCCTGACTGGGAAGCTACTACTCAAACTTCATAATGAGGATCTTTTTCCTTGTCCTGACCTCACTCCCCAAGTATGGCATTTGACTTTACAGCACATTGATCAGTTGTTCAGTCAGCATTTCCCTGAATGTTTGTGGCTCTGCTTTAAAGGTGGAATTCTCATCCTGAGGATGATAATCCTTCAGCATGTAAAATGGCCATGCTGTAATAAGATCCTCTTGCAGGGTGCAAATATGTTATTAGGTGTCAGCCTGCAGGCTCAGGTCATCCACCAGCTGTTATACTGCACAGGTTGTATTTTTTGCAATATCTGGTGGAACATTTCAGGACTGCAGGATTATCTGAACCAGATGTGAAAAGCCATCTCCCTGACACAAGCGTGCAATTAGTCAGAAGTGATTACCCATGACCCCGTGTGTGCAAGAGGAGGAGGGAGGTTTAGGGTTAACTGCTATCTGCATCTGAACTGAAGAGGGCTATAAAGTTCCTCTTTTATACTTATCAGACTTCAGCCAGTATTCAGCTTGTTTTGAGACTTTTGAGGGACACATAAACCAGGAGAAACCTGGAAATCTAACTCCTTGGAGAACTATGCAGAAAGTCATTGAGAAATACTCAAGTCCTTGTTTTCTCTGTCATTTGCAGTTATAGAGTCAAGGTAATATCTTAGCCTCTTACCAGTGAAGGGACTGGATCTGACTGGCCCAAAGGCAATAAATAAATTGATTACCTCCCTCAGGTTAGGTTACGGTTCTCTTTTGTATGGACTAGAACTTCATTTTGAGTTACTCTGCATCAACAGCTCCAGTAACTAAGGGAGAGATGTGAGACTCTGCAGGGCTTTACCTGTGGCCAGCAGGTCCTTTACTCTGGAGAGCGACAGGCATTCGGCACAATTCATAGATCACTGCTCAGATCCTATTGCTAAGAGACAACAGCAGCTCTATAGAGCAGCTCTTCCTACATCTGCTGGAGCATATGCTTGCTGACAGAACTGATGACTTTATAACACTTTTGTAGTTGTGGTGGTATCGGTAACTGTCTGAAGCACTTTACTATTTAGAACCAAATAGAAATCTCAAATGGTTTTTGGCAAGCTGCATCTCATGGTAATGATTTCCCTTTCTAAGACTGGGGTTCATCTTTACTTCCCCAGTGTTATTTTCACACCTTCTTTCCCTCATCTGTAACTGTAGTTTCTAAATTGACCAGAGGTCTACGTTTATCCATGAAAGAAAGGGCCACGGCTCAGACAGTAAAAGGAAAGGTACCTGGTGCTACATAGACTTTGAGCAGCAGATGGAGATATAAGCCCCCATAGGCCACAAGCTGTTGTCACAGAAGGTAGAAGGAGTCTCTCAAGGATGATTACATTGCATTGTCTTCTAGCTACTTTCTTCTATTCAGTCAAAATTCTCTCAGATTTATCGACACTGAGCCTTGCTTAGTGGTTCCTGTGTGTGTCTCTAACACATCTACCCATCAGCTAATGCAGACTCAGAGGGTGTGGGGGGATGGAGCGGTATCATTTGCTCTCTGAGTCTTTCAGAGCACCTTTGGAAAAGGAGCTCAAGACAAAGCATGCCTCACATAAGATCCTCAACAGCAAGCACAATTGCCCATGACTGGCTTTAGAAAAGGAAAGGACCTTATGTGGATGGACCTTGCTGTGGATGAAAACCTATCACTGCAGCTGCCACAGCAAAACCCAGTCGGAACACTCGATGTTCACCCACAGCACTGAGAATAGTTGTCCACAGAATAGATTGTATCTCCAACCCTGTTCAGGTCAATAACACATGGAGAACTGGGCACTGAGGGTGTTGTCTCATCACAGCTAATTCTGCGGACTGTGGAAGTTTGGATTGTGTGAATGAAGCGATGGCTTCTTAGGCATTGTGACTTTGTAGGAAACCAAGAGCCTGCTTTTCCTCAGTGAGGTTTGTAAAAGCTTTACCAGACTACCTCTTGTCCACCTTCAGCCATAAGAGTGGGGTATAAAGCACAGCTTGGCCAGTGAATCTTCCAGAGAGTTTTGCGTTTCCGATGCTGCCTGGGTTCCTTGTAGGTGCCGGCACTTGTTCCTTGTAGAAATTTTCCTTCCTTTCAACTGTGGTCAGCTCTTTCGAAGTTGCATGTAGGATTGAGTAAGAAGAAACATCTCAGTTTAGATTTAAGCCTTTAATCACCTTTCTTGAAGGTTGTTTATCCCATGAGTGCTTACCTTAAAGGCTAGGCTGCATGAAACATGTTTACTTCTGAGTTTTCAAGTCCTGTCTGCACTGTAAAGTTTAATGGACATCAAGGGAAGAATAGTTGCTGGTCAAACAAAAATTTTTCAAGATTTATAGTTTTTATCACTCCTAGTTATGACCTTTCCCTCCATCCCAGCCACCCATCTCAGCATGCAGCTGAATTTTTCCAGTTTCATGGTACACTTGAAGTTCTTCAGAATTCAGTATTCATACCAAGTCTTGACAAAGCATCGAGTGTTCACACAAATGTTCAGATAAATATTAGACCCTAGCATTGCCCTCCAGATGGAGAAAAATATCAAAACAACCTTTGGAGGTGAGGTCAGCTCCAGCCAATGCTTCCTTGTCAGCTGTGACAGCTCTGTCTTGACTGCATAGGCAGACTCTCATTCTTCTCTGCAGCTGAGTGGCTTGGGGTACAACCTGAGCAGAGGATGGGTGAGGGTTGGTGACATCTGTACGTGGACCTGGTCCCTGAGCTAAGGGCGAGGTGCTGCTCCAGCAGTAAGGGATTAGCATGAATGAAAGAGACCTCTGACTGTAATTTCCCTTTAATGGCTTTCATGAATGCTTAACTTTGAACGTGGGAGCAGGTCCACAGGATCAAAACAGCCTGTTTGCCTCCTCACAGTGCGATATGTGCTGAAGCCTTGTGGGATCAGCGCTCTTGTTTGGCTTTCTGAATTCCTGCCAGATCAGGACATTTAGCTTGGACCATAAGAGAAATAGAAGCTGTTCACAAGGCTTGGAGCCAAATTTCCATGCCATCTGCTGTGTTTGGGTGTTTGAACCTGCCATAAAAATAGAGGGAAAAGAAAATAACATTTACAAAAGATATTAAATGATCAGGAAAAACAGGGAAAGAACCCAAAAGGTGTCCCGTTGTATTCTTGGGTGCCATAACTTGGGGAGTAGCACTAGACAGAGTAAGAGGACAGGCAGGGGTGAATGGAACCCTAAAACCAAAGGCTAAAATCAGTTTTCACAGGTATAGGGAAGGTGACCAAGCCCTGACTGATTATCTACCTGGTTATTAGACAAAATCTTTTCTGTGGGGTGGCTCCTGAATTTCCTAATTTGAGCCTTTTGTGTTTCTGATGGGACAAAATCGGAATATGGCTGATGTGAAGAACATTATATGTGGGTGATGGGGCTGAGTTACATGAACAGAAGAGGTTGGTAGCAAATATTTTCCTAATTAATTAAGATTGGCTATTGGAGAAATGGAAAGCAATGCAATCATGTTTAACTGGACAGAGTACTGTGTCTCTTACCATTTTGAATCTCATTGCGCAGAACTGCCATCACATGAAATTACCATACCTGTTAATTTGATTGGAAAACAAGAAGAAAGGCCTGGTGCTTCGTAATAAAGATGATGCAAATTTTACAATAGGACAACTTAGAGAAGAAAAAATTCAATGGAAACATCTAGAATCATAGAAGCCAAATCAGAAGCAGTCACGGGTTTCCTTCCGAACCTTCTTTTGTTATTTGTAGTGAGTTTCATTGTCTGTCAAAAAAACCTGAGGGACATGCTTCAGCATTTTAAGCTGTCAGTGTGGCAGTGAGAGATTTTGATAGCATCAATTCAAAAGAACAAGTGATATGCTGTCAAACCACGGAAGGCAAACAGTGTGTGCATCACCTGGCACTGTTTCGTTAACTCAAGACCTTCCATGTCTGAATGTGTGGGGTGGTTTTATTTTCCTGTCTGGAGGCTATGGCTTCTCCATTCCCTCTCCTCCATGTGGGTTTGTTTTCCATTCTGTTGTTTGTTGTTTAGGTAGATGCAGTAATGGCATTCCCAGGAAGCTTTAGGGAGCACTGGCTTCTCTTTTGGAATGGGACAGGAAAAGCTATTTCAAAGCATCCACAGCAAATGCATGAGGCTAAACTTTAAGCACTGCCGTGTGTGTTGCTTCCAATAGCCGAGGAGGGGTGCGTATTAAACAATCTGGTCTTTAATCCCTGATATTAGATTATTTATTTGTTTTAGGCAATGAGGGATGTTACTTGATCTTTTCATCACTGTCATTTGTCTTGTAGTCTACTCTGCAGATGCACTGGGAAAAGATTATGTTCCTTCGTCTCCCAAATAAACTTCTGTGTTTGTTTGTCATGGCTTTTGTACAGCTTTCAAGCCCGGATTTCTGTGTGGGCTTAGGTAAGTTTCTGTTGTCCTTGAAGAGAAGCAAGGCAGTAATCTGCTTAAAGGACCCCAGGTACGAAAATACCCCCTTTTTCTTGGGCACCAGTTAGTTCACAGGATCTTTAGGACCGTGGTACCTAGGCAGACACACCTTTGAAGGATAATGTATACATAATGTACGGAGAGGGTAAGTGAATGTAAAATGCTGAACATAAGACCATTGAACTGTTCTTTGCAACTCCTCAGTATGTGACTTGGAGATTTTATTAAATAAATATGTCAATGCATGCTTTCTGAGAGAAACGGGACTTGAAAAATAACATTGCTTTTCTCTGTTGAAAATATTTAGCATTCTCCCTTAGTTCTTATCATTTTAACTTACTAATCCTCTCTACACTTCCCTGAGGAAAGTGAACGTTACTGCTATTTTATATGCTGAGAGCTGAGGCAAAGAGATATTAAGGCCTGGGTTCATAAGGGAATTTCATTACTTAAATCCTCCAATTATGATGATATTAGTGGGATTTGGATGCCTGTAAGCCTGGGAACCTCTACGATCTGTGCTGAAAATTTTATGGCCAAGAAAACACCAGGAGCCTGGGTCAGGCAGGAAATTGAAGCTGAGACCGCATAGAAACGTTAAGTTAGTGCTGGACCCATTGGGTAAGGTTTCTTTGTGCCACTTTCTCCTCTTTAGCTGCCCACCTACCAGTTCTCACAGATGTTTGCTCATATAACACCTACACCATAGGCTTGTATGAGTAAGATGAGATCTTTCAGTTTGCTGTACATTCAGGGCAGCTCTAGTGCAGTATCTTGACTTTGCAAACAAGGATCCCTACCAGGTACCTGACATCCAGTTTGTGCCAGCTAGGAAAATATAGGAGACCAAGAAAAGTACCTCGGATAAGCTGTGTTGAGAGCTGATTTTAATACTCAGCATTTCAAAATGTTGACTGTTGCTGAGCTACTGATGTTTTTGCAAACAGTTTAGTGAGTATCCAGTTGTTGTGCTCTCTACAAAAATAAGGTGAGTCCTATGGTTACATTGTTTAAAAACTTTTAAAAAAATTTCATTTTCAAATGTCTCTTTTTCTCCGCATTCTGTATTTCAAAGCCATCAGTTGCATTAGGAGCTTTTACTACTTTACAAATTGTCACTTTGAAAACTGTGCAAGTTCTACAATTCCTTGGTTGTTTACTATAGACACATAAGAAAGATGATATTTTGAATTAGAAATCACAACTGAAGTATCACCATTTCATTGTTTACTTAGATTAAGTTAGAAACATTTGTCATTAGGAACACAAGAGGTAATTTCCTGCCAGAACACCCAAACCTTTGACATTTTTCCTTCAAAAATCCTTAAATGTGTGCTAAAGTATCAAAGACTTTTCCCGACCATCATCAGCAAAGGTCAATGGTTTCTGACTTAATTATGACTGAGTGCCACAATGTTTTATAACATCTGTTATCCAGTGACTAAAAAGAGTCTATAACTCTATTTTTTTAAAGGACTAGCAGATGAAAATGACAATTTCAGTTGGGAAACTTGAACTGCCAGAAGAAAAAAAAAAACCCCTTTTTTTTGTGGAGTATTTCTAGTAATTGCTATAATTTTGAAGCAACTCAAACTTTAAAAATTCCCACACGTGGCTTTGACAAGGTCAGCAAGGCCTCAGTAACTTTTATGTTTCCTGCATGATCCCTGCAGGTTAAAGCGAGTGCCTCACTGAAAGGAGGTCAGCCTGCAGAGTGAAAGTTTTCCTATAGCCCTGAGGAGCAGCTGTTCCTGGGCTGCTATAACCACTCTCCAAAAAGCCCATTTTCACAACTTCAGCAAAAATCTACCTGTTAGATCATTAAAATGTCAGGTTTCTCAGGTCATATAAGCTGTTCAACAAATAAGGATCCTTAGCTGGGCTCCAGCTGTCAAGAGTAGGGGCTGAATATGTCTGCCCTGTTTGGGCACAGCTGTCAGCCGCTGCGCATCTTGCTGTATCTCTTGTCATTGGCCAAAATGGCATCTCAGCACCTTTTGTGGAGAGTAAACTGTAATCAACGAGTCTTTGCTGCCTTTTCCTAAGAGAAACTGTTTGTGCTAAATCCAAGGGGTTTATTTTAATTTATGTATTTTGTAATTGTAAGGTTTATTCATGACTCTTTCAGGAGACCTGACGATTCAGGCAAAGATACTGCCATGTTTGGTCACCACGGTACAGGAAGGACATTGAGGGGCTGGAGCGAGTCCAAAGAAGGGCAACCAAGTTGGTGAAGGGACTGGAGGACATGCCCTATGAGGAGAGGCTGAGGGAGCTGGGGTTGTTTAGTCTGGAGAAGAGAAGACTGAGAGGGGACCTTATTGCCCTCTACAACTACCTTAAAGGAGGTTGTAGCAAGGCTGGTGTTGGGCTCTTCTCTCCAATTAGTGATGATAGGACGAGGGGAAATGGTCTCAAGTTGCATCAGGGGAGATTGGGCATTTGAAGGAAATTCTTTACTGAGAGGGTGGTTAGATGCTGGAATGGATTGCCCAGGGAGGTGGTGATGTCACCATCCCTGGAGGTGTTTAAGGAACGGGTAGATGCGGCGCTTAGGAATATGGTCTAGCGGTTAGACACTAGGAGAAAGGGCTGTACTCGATGACCCTGGAGGTCCTTTCCAGCCATGATGATTCTGTGATTCTATGATTCTATGTGAGTGTTGTGTGTTACAAAGCCCAACCACTTGGCAGATGTAGGAGCATGAACCCCCACAAGTTTTTCAGCTGCCAGTGTACAGACAGCTTAGACAGGACAATCAAGGCTTGGAGAAGGTCTGGATAGTGCTTATTGTCTCTCTGCTGAATGGAAGTAAACTCAGACACCAACCTCAGACCTGACAGTAAATGGATGAGTAAATGTCTCAAGGCCTGCCTTATCTGACAAGCTTGGTTAGCGTACGTTTTGGTTGTTGAAGTCCTTGCAGACAGTACCAGGCAGATTGGTACCATCAGGGCAGTCAGAGGAGGTGCAAATCTTGAGGGGAATCCTCTCTGCCCTGTAATGGTGTTCAGATTAAGTGAAACACATCCTGAATTCTCTTTTCTGGCTTGCAAATTAGACAAACAATCTGCTTTCTGAGCAAGGATCCTTTCTGAAAACCACAGGACTTCTCATCAGCTGAAATGGGTCATTCATGTGTGGAAATACAAACACTTCAAAATACCAAAGGTTCCTTTGGGCTGGGACTGAATAAAACTTTTGAAAACCTGGATCCCAGAACAGTAGCCTGTGATTGGCTTTCTCTGAACTTTAAGCTAGGAATCCTTAAAAAAAATCAGATTTTACCTCACTGGTAATCCAAGGAATTTTATCTGGGCTATCTTTGTGCATTTCTGAATTACTGTTTTAATTTGTGACCGTTGAGATACACACAGGGAATCCCAATCTCAAAGCAGTAATAAGGTCTCAGGCTCCACATGCATTTCAGGTTGTGCGAGATGGAAAGTTTTCTCTTGAATAGAAATCTCTATTTATTGCTCAGCGAGTCACAAGTAATTTTTCTAAGTGGCAAGTTTAGGAGTTAACAACTAATGGAGTGACAGGTGAGGGAAATTACAGGCTATTTTAGAACTGCTGGACGATTCGTCAGCTCTTGCTTCATTTGTCATGTCGTACAAAAGCTGCTATACATTATTATGCCCACACTGTACTACACTAGAGTTTGCTGGGTGATGGCTCTGATAATTTCCTTTTCACGATGGACAAATACTGAACTGCTACAGTTTGAACAGTTCTCTTACTCAAACAGATTTCTCAGTGGCTCTAGCTGAAACGAAAAGGAAATATTAGACAGTTTACTACAAAGCTCAAGTGAGTGGGGCTTAGTGAAGGAGCTAAAGATGGATGAAGAGATTATGATTCGCTACTAACTGTAAAGGAGTTTATTATTTTCTGAATGATCTTAAAGTGTCCCAGAATAAGAACCTTATTTGTTTATTATCTGTTGTAGAATAATTGCAAGTATCACAGAAGGTTACAGGTCGGAAGGGACCTTGAGAGATCATCTAAGTCCAACCACCCCCTTCTGCGGCAGGGTAAGCCCACAGTACTGTCTCAAGATATCCTTCCTACGTGGGGCTCAGACCCATGACCCCAGGAACTCAAGAGTCCCATGCTCTACCCAGTGAGTCAACCAGGTGCCCCGAAGTACATTGCTAAGAACCTTGTTTGTTTATTATCTGTTGTAGAGTAATTACGAGTACATTGCAAGCATCACATTGTACTTGCTCTTTGCAATTAAAAAACCCCCTCTTTGTTGAGACTTAATTGTACTTACTAGCAACACTAAAAGCAGCTGGGGTGCTGAGTACAAAGTAGTTTTACCAAAACGTCTTGTGAAAAGGTGCTCCAGGTACTCATTCTGTATCTGTTAGTTCTGTTTATTTCAACGGCACCAGCTGGGATTTGGTCTCACTGGAAAGGTAGGACTCCTAGTCTCTGCTGTTTGAAACGGGGCACACTATATCTGGAAAAAATGAAAGCACAAATGTTAATGATAGTAATGGAAGGGGAAAAACCCATTGTGCTTATGCATTATGTGATGTAATTACCTAATAAGCTCCATAATTCTTCATTGTGTTTTTCACTTTTATACCTGGTCCCTACTTAAAGAAGGGTCTGTTGTGTTATTGAGGGGATTAATTGAGACAAGGAAAGCACTGAAGGTCGTGCACATGGCAGCAGCCCAAGGTTCCTGACTGCAAGAGATACCTTGTAAGATCATTCAGGCAGTGTGCGATACAGATCTTCATTTGCCTTTGGGTGTTGATGAATTTTGGACCAGGTGAAGCATGAGACAACATACCCACTTAAACAGAGTTGGAGACTTGAAGCGTGGGTGGTTAATGATTTCTTTCATCCATTCTTTCCTCTTGTTTATATTCCTGTACAGTTTTGGTTCTACTGGCAGTGTTGAATAGCTGGTTTTCAGTCTGACCAGTTTTGTTTCGGGAAACTGGTATCTGTGAGGGGGATAAGAGTGAAAGAATACATTATGCTACAGGTGGCATGGGCTATGTATGTCAGACCTTTATTCTTGGGACCAGGGTCAAACCTGAGGTTGTAGTTTAATTGTGTAACAAGGTGTCAGAAAATATTCCACAAATAAACAGAACACGGTTAACTCAACACTTTGAATTTATAGAAAGTCTAAATTAGATCCTTAAAATAACATGATTATTGTTAAATTCTAGCCTGAAGCTAAACTGGGGTTCTACTTTGAATGAAGGAGCTCCCAACTGACAGGAACTTGAAAGGTAATTTAATATGCTGCACCACTAGAAATACAACAGACTCCTTATTGGGACACGCTTAAAAAAACCTGAATATGAAATGAAATAATTTTCTGATCTCACTGATATGTATTTCTACAAATAACACCAGAGACGAGTGAAATCTGTTTTATGGTTCACAAGAAATCAACTGGAGTTTCAGTGTGAGCTGCTCTGCGTATACAGAGGGCTCCCAGCAGAATCTTTAAAAATAAGCATATGTTTCCCCATGACATCACGATGTTGTTATCTGCATTGTACCATAGTAGTTTTTTTTAAATAAGAGACAAAGAGAGCCACAGAAAAGTTAAGAGACCATAACACTGAAGTTTAGTTCTGTTTATTCCTACTGCTATGTTTAAAATATTTTGATTAAGTAATGATGTAGTTAAAAAGCAGGGATGGTGAGTAATTCCAGGGCTGAAGAACATGTAAAATAAGGCAGAAATTGGACTTAATGCTTCACTTTCCTACATATTATGAAGGGCAAATCCATATAGAATCATAGAATCATTAGGGATTGGAAGGGACCTCGAAAGATCATCTAGTCCAATCCCCCTGCCACAGCAGGATCACCCAGACCAAGTCATACAGTCAGTCAGGGTTAGAAGGGACCACAGGATCATCCAGTTCCAACAACCCCAGCACAGGCAGGGACACCCCACCCTAGATCAGGCTGGCCAAAGCCTCATCCAGCCTGGCCTTAAACACCTCCAAGGACGGGGCCCCAACCACCTTCCTGGGCAACCCATTCCAGGCTCTCACCACTCTCACGGTGAAGAACTTCCTCCTCACATCCAGTGTAAATCTACCCATCTCCAGCTTTGCTCCATTCCCCCTAGTCCTGTCGCTACCTGACATCCTAAATAGTCCCTCCCCAGCCTTTTTGTAGGCCCCCTTCAGATACTGGAAGGCCACAATAAGGTCACTTTGGAGCCTCCTCTTCTCCAGACTGAACAGCCCCAACTCTCCCAGTCTGTCTTCATAGGAGAGGTGCTCCAGCCCTCTGGTCATCCTCCTCTGCACTCGCTCCAGCATGTCCGCATCCTTCTTGTAATAAGGGCTCCAGAACTGGATGCAGTCCTCCAGTTCTTGTTCACTGATGTATTTAAGGAGAAGTAGCAAATACAGTTTAATCTTTTACTTCCGAGTTAAACCCTTTTTTTTGTTTTCAGTTCTGCTGTTGGGATATAAGGATTGTTTCTGTTGATCCAGGGTGTTTGGCAGAATAGTTGGCATTAGGTAACTTTAATATATGTCATGTGAAATAGCAAGTAAGTAATTCCAGGTTTCAGTGGTCACATCTGATAATTAGTCTGCTTACGTCTTTATAAATTCCCTTTGTGATCTTGCTGCTGCGGTCTATGAGTTGTGATGTATATATCCATAAAAAGCCCATGTGAAAGTGAAAGGTTTCTCCAGTCTGTGAGCTGACCTGACTGCTCTGTGAGCAGTAGGTGGGAACAACGCCTTCCATTTGAGAGATGTGCTGTTTCTAATAAAGACATGCATGAGAATCTGTGAATGAAATTTGGTATCAGTGTCTAAACCACAGATTCTCATCTGGCTTAGCTTTTCTTCTGCGGCTGCCAAAAGAAATTAGTGTGCTCTGGATTATTAAATGGCAAAAATTTAATTAAAAAAAAAAGAAAGAAGTAGAGGAACCATTAGAGACTTGATCATAAAAATGCCTGCGCCTATTTTTACTGGCTTGGAGTATTGAGTTCCTTTTTAAGCTGCTTTTAAAAGGACATTATGGAATGAAATATACCTAAGAAGACATGCACCTATGGTGTGTAGTGCAGTGAAGCTTGCTTTCCAGTTCTATGAGGAGCCATTGCTATAGAGAGGTGTACAGAAATCCCCTCTACAGCTCTGTGTGGTTGACCATTGTTTATGACACGTTTGCAAGGACAAATTTCATGACTGATGAAGAGACAGTGCAAATGTACCAGTATCCTTCCTGGTAAAACAGACTGACAGTGGTATTTAGGAGGCACGTTAATGGTTTCCAGAGATAGGTTTGTGTTTGGATTCAAAGGCACTTGGCAGGTGCTGCGTGGAGGAGCAGTATGTAAGATTGCTGAATAGTTCCCTTGACTTAACAGGGTGCATCTTCATTTTTCTACCAGCTGGCACAAAAGGAAAAGCCAAGGAAGTTGAATGGGAGCTGAGGGTATAAATTGTCAGACTGTTCCTAGTATGAGCTCAGCCCCTTGTATGACAGAGGTAACAACGACAGCCAGGGAGAGACAGAGTGACCCTTAAGCCAGCGATCACTGCCGTTTTCGTGATGCGGTCCAGGCCGTCCAGCAGCACAATGTTGCATTTCCATCCTCTGCTTTCCGTGGAAGTTGTGCTTGGCATGCCTACCCTCTTAAGAGCATTTGGACAAATAAATAACATCCCTCTTCATTATTTATTTGCCTTCAAATTTTAATCAGTATTTGTGTAATCAGTAGTAATTTACCACATTCCTGTTCACAGACACTGGCACGGTGTTTATATATAATCAACCACCGTAGCTGTTTTAGTTAAGTGCTGGGTTCTAAACACATAAATCCAGCAATTATCACTGGAACAAATTTGAGACTTTGAAGTGAATTATACCAGGACGAGTTTTCTGTAGTTGAAATTGGAAAAACAAACAAACAAAAGGCTTCGTTTGCCCCGCTGAGGAATCTGACCGTGACTTTTATGCACATGCACTCGGTGTTTGAGTTTCTGGGTTAAAAATGTGTAAAACTTTAGGAAAGCTTTCAAGTGACAAAATGCAGGGTTTCCCTTAGCCGCATGCAAGTGCGCTGTTTGGGTGCCACATAAAACAGCTAAGGCAAATACTGAATCGAGCACTGATAGTGTTTTGTCCTTGTTTTACACCCTGAGCTTAGCAGGTGTGGGTGTCTCTGCCTGTGGTCTCTGAGGCTGTTTGTTAAATCTTTCTAACCCAGTTTGTGAAGACAAGACTATTTGCCTGAGCTGGAAGTGACGTGAATGAGTTCTAAGCCTCTGCACTGGAGCAGCTCAGGGATACGTCTTTACGCTGTGGTTGGTTAGACCTGGGAATAAGGTGCCAAAGTCAGCAGCTGAAATAAGTAGAGTAAATCAAGTTAAGAGGGAACAGGACAACATTTTGGAAAAGGAGGCAATACCGGGGTAAAATCATTGCCTAGGAGTTCAGGGCTAAGATGATGAGATATAAATTGAATGGCATTTCCCAGGTTTTTAAGTGCAGACCCTGGTGGGTTACATCATCATCTGCTGTCTTTTCGTGTTGCTATGTGTCTACTTGGGCTACCAGGATGCTGGGGAATCCTGCTTCCCTTGAAACCCAAAGAAATTTAATCTGAACAATCTATGCAACAGTTGTTAGAAGCTTAGGATGGTTCTAGGCTATCCGTGTTGCTGCTGTGAAGCGACGTTCATGTAGGTATCTCTGTGTAAATTGGCTTCAGGCTTTGCAACGCGCTTGAGCTTGCAACAGTCTGAAGAGTAGTTGGGCTCCACGCAACTTCCGAAGGAAGCATATACTTTTCTGAGAAAGTCATTGGGGAGTTTTTGTTCTTCCCAAATGACTTGAACTTGCCTACAAATTAGCTAGATTGTAATCAGGGTTAAGCAATTTATTCTCAATGTACCTGTCTAAAGCCTCACCTGAGGTGCAATTTGTGTGGTCCATACAGCATGTAAGTGATGAATATATAACAAATTTAGGAAAAGAAGTGTGATTCTTCATAGTCAGAATTTTAATCTCGCATGACATAAAGATGGGATGTTCCCCAGAATAACTGAGGGCTGCAACCACACCATGGGGTACAAGAGCCTAGGAGTTCAAATATGGGAACAATCCCTTCGCTTACAACACTGACCGTTTTTGTGAGGTATCTGTTCCTTTTGTTCAGTGGTCATTTGGTGGTCTGGAGGATTTCTCCTTCTCACTTTGGAAGTAAAAGGGGTTGGAAACAAGCAGTTCACCACAGGACTACTTGCAAAGTTATTGCTTCTTTCCTGGGCCTTGGGAGACAAGAGATAAAAGCACAACTAAAAAAAGACCCAGAACACAATGAGAGGTCTCAAAAGAATGAAGACAAAACATTGAAGGGTGGGTATCAGGAGGATGGAGCCAGGCTCTTCTCAATGTCATCTAGTGATAGGATGAGGGGCAATGGGTGTAAGCTGGAACATAGGAGGTTCCACATAAATCTGAGAAGGAACTTCTTCCCAGTGAGGGTGACAGAGCACTGGAAGGGGCTGCCCAGGGAGGATTTGGAGTCTCCTTCACCGGAGATGTTTAAGACCCGCCTGGATGTGTTCTTGTGTGACTTGTTCTAGGTGATCCTGCTGTGTCAGGGATATTGGACTAGATGATCTTTCAGGGTCCCTTCCAATCCCTAATGAGTCTATGATTCTATGATTTCACAGCTTCCAGGGGTAAGCAAGTCTAGTGGGTTGAAGATTCAAGATCAGAAGAGTTATGGTAAGCTTTTTACATCCTTGTCCTTAAATTCATTAAGAACACTGGAAAACCAGGGCCCAGAATGGTTTGGTGAGTGAGTGGAATGATTCAGTGCTTGTACAGAGCTCTGCTCTTCAGCCGTTTTAAAGAGGTTTCAAAACTTCTATCAGTTTGGTTTCACTCTCTTGAAGAAAGGTTGCGCGTTGAACAGAAGAACTGTGTTCTGTTGGGGGCTACTTCTTCTGAATGTTGTAATGGACAAGAGCAGTACCCTGACACTGTGGTAATGGCTCCTAAGTGCTGCAGGAGGGTTTACAATGTAGTGTGATTAAAATAGGGGTTTGTTCTTAGGAACTGGTGTGTATTTGACACACTTGGAAACCCAGCTGAAGGCAAGGCTGCCTTCGTATAACATGTTGCCAGAACTAACTGTTTTGATTTCTTAAGACTAGATGATGATTCTTTGATCATTTATTAAAAAAAAAAAGTTCTAGGTGTCAAAGACTTTCCTTCTGTCTAAACAAGTGTTATTAGCTTCAATTATGGCTGCCAGGTGGAGAACTGTGCAGTTCTTTTACCGTGTTTCAAAATATTTCATTTAGACATTTTGGAAAAGCATACATCCCTATTCATAACCCCTGTTACTGTTCTGATTTATAGGTTCTGCTCCACTGTAAATCATTCAAAATGAAAAAATTAAATTTTATGGCATCAAATTTACGTGGCATCATGCCTGAGCAAAGGACTGAAGGAATGTGATTTTTATATTGCCAATTACCATTGAACTTGATTTTCTTTTAACAGGCAGCTGAGATACACATATAGAGAAAGGTAAAGTATATTTATTCTTTATTTGGACTTTGAATTAAAAATAAAACACTCTCTTCTATAAATTTTTTCCAGTTGTTTATAGAACTTTGACTCCTAAGTAATTTTTTTCTTTTAAAATATACAAATATTTGAAACTGAAACACAGAAATCTTTGGTTTCAGGCCATGCACTTTTATTGCTGTGGATGGCTAAATGTATCACTCATTTAGTTTGACATGCTCTTGGAGTAAGAAGGGCTGCAGTGTCAGAAACAGCAGAGGCAGAAGTGTGAAATCTCACCATTTTTAAGTGGAGATAGAATCTTGAAATACATTAAAAATCTTGGCCTATGTTCTCTGGGGAGGAAGAGATTTTGGAGGAGGAGGGGGTATGATATTACATTTACAAAAATTCTGTGTTCTTTGCTTTACATATTCCCCAGCACAATTTATCAATGCCAAAGAACATCACTAGCCTGGAAGGATTTGTGGCTACAAAGTGGTTCTTTTTTTTTGCAGGATTTTCTGCTTTATTTTCTGAGGGTCTCCTGGAAGGCAAGATGTGACAGCACTTGAACCCTCATGTACCAGTCACCAAAAACTGTGCTTTCCGTATGGATTGTGTCCACTCTTTCAATTTTGGGGAGTATTTTGCCTTTAATAAGTAACTATGCTGAGTGCTGTACTAAAAACTGTAGTAAAACATGCTGGCAAAAAGGAAGAATGGCTGAACTCTGCTTTCACTTATAAAATGAAATTTAGTTTACCTATTAAATTAACACACTCAAATACCTGATTTGTAGATGGATTGTAAGTCTGTGGCATTCTGGTCACGTGGAATTCCACGTATTACTTGTGTCATGTCACTAGTGAAATTTGCATCTTTCCTTTTATAGCCTGTATGATCCAGTCTCATTTTGATTACCTGTGGAGTTCTTTGAAATTTCTATTGAAACTTTATCCATACCATGAAATGAATACTGAAGTATTAGGATCTCTGTGTTGTAGGTAACAAAACCAGTATAAATGTTAACTGCATTCCCTTGAAATACAGAACCGGCTGTACTAAGTACCTTGAGGTCAAGATTTTAACTTCCGTAGATTTATGGCAAGAATTAAAACATCCTCTCTTACATTTATAAACACAGAGCTTATTAGATGAAGGAAATTTCTTTTATTGTTAATAGGTCACATTAATGTGATAAAAATGTCTACACTCTCAATAAATTTTGTTCTTATTTTAAGCAGTTACCACATAGTGCTTATCCTTCAAAACTCTCAATAGCACTTTTATATCCTCCAATTGAAATAATAAAGAGCAAAGAATAAAACGAAGCAAATTAGTCCTACCCTGAGGAAGGAGAAATGAGTGCTGAAAGGTCTTGAAGTTAAGTGCAAATATTGCCTTGTAGGAAACATCTTTGTGTAAGAGACCCAATACTTCCTGTTCTCTGCATCAGTCTGTTAGCCAAGATGGAAGACAAAAGAAGTAAGAGCCTTGATTATATTTTGAGATATTGATTAACACAAAGACATAGAATGGAGAAAAGACAAAATTGGGTGAGACTCAATGCCCACATAGCTCCCGCTCCTGTAGTCACCACTCCTTACAAGCTCTCCCTTTCTGAAAACTAGGTCTAGTTTCATTTGGAGTAAAGACTCTGGCCAGACTGATCTAGGGTGGGGTGTCCCTGCCCATGGCAGGGGGGTTGGAACTGGATGATCCTGTGGTCCCTTCTAACCCTGGCTGATTCTTTGACTTGGTCTAGGTGATCCTGCTGTGTCAGGGGGATTGGGCTAGATGATCTTTCAAGGTCCCTTCCAATCCCTAATGATTCTATGATTCTATGATAAATACCAGACTTCCTACTGGACATAAACTGAAGAGGAATCAAACTCTATGTTGTCTAGTCTGAAATGCATCAAGTCTAAATTGAGAATATTCTTAAATTCAGAGGAAATTATATTGGTAGTCTGCACAGAAGAGACCGATCCATCAGTGTGGGTTTTATTTCTGCTGTTTCTAGCTGCTGTTGCATGTGTTCAGTTTACTCACTGAGAAATGAAGGCTTTCTGTGAAGTTTTAAAGTTACCTGGAAAGTGAGAGCCAATGATACACAAGATAAGGATAAGAAGACAGTAACCTGGCCTGTGGCAAGAACTAAAACTGCCATAGAAAAATGACATTGTTCAGAGCAGTGAATATGTTCTTAACAATTAGAACTGGATTTCTATCAAAACCCGTGAATTCTGGCTTCAAAGATTGTTTTACAATACCAAATTCTATTGGACATCTACCAGTGAACATAACTGCAGTAAAATTACAAGCAAAGAGTTTGGCTGGTCAAGTTCACAGAATTTCATTGAGAGGGATTTTTAATGTTTAACTTATCAATGTAACTGATTTTTTTTTTAAATATAAACATTTTTCATGTAACAGCATTTCTGACTCTTTAATCTATATTCTTGATGCTATTTTGCTTCCAAGCAATTGGAATAAGTGCATGGATGGATGGAGACAAGAGGAAAGATTGATGGTTAAGCATGATTATATTCATTCATAGCTCGAGGAAGCTGCATTTCAATGTTACAGTGGTTCCCAATGTACACGTCCATGTTAAAGTATGAAAAGATATTAGGATTTATACATTTGGAAAGTACAGTGCCATCAAAATGGGGAGAGTTTAACCCTAAAACTTATAATTTAAACAACTGTCATTTCTCTCGTAATGTGCATATTACAGAGCACTAGAATGGGCTGCCCAGGGAGGTTGTGGAGTCTCTTTCTCTGGAGAGATTTAACACCCTCCTGGATGTGTTCCTGTGCGACTTGGTCAAGGTGATTCATTCTGCTGTGGCAGGGGGATTGGACTGGATGATCTTTCGAGGTCCTTTCCAATCTCTAATGTTCTGTGATTCTGTGACACAGTAAGTCAAAACATAGTACCAACCTTCATTATGGTCTTCACAAATTTCTTCATTACTATTAATTTTTTGCAAGATGGAGGCTGGGAGACACCTCTGTTTCGGACATGACTGTGATTGTAGATCAACTGATAGAAGATAAATTCTCCTTTCTTAGAAAAGGTCACCCAAGTGGAGCTTTTTTACAAACGTTATTTTCCCTCAGGGTGTTGTGTAAAGCATTCCTTTTCAATATAATGGATAAGCCAGGATGTCTCCATACTAGGATTACAATGTGCTCTTAAAATCACAGATTAACAAAATCACAGAATGGTAGATGTTGGAAGGAACCACTGGAGATCACCTAGTCCAACCCCCGCTGCTAGAGCAGTTTCACCCGAGACAGGTTGGACAGTGTCATGTCCAGGTGAGTTTTGAATATCCCTAGAGAAGGAGATTCCACAACCTTTCTGGACAGCCTGTTCCCTCAAAGGGAAGTAGTTGCTCTGCAGCTTTAAATAGAACTTCCTGTCTTTCAGTTTGTGTCATTTACCTTATGTCCTGTTGCTGGGCTCCACTGAGAAGAGCCTGGCCCCATCCTCCCGACAACCACCCTTTAGATATTTATAAGCATTGATAAGATCCCCTCTCAGTCTCCTCCAGGATAAACAGACCCAAGTCCCTCAATCTTTCTTCATACGGGAGATGTTCCATTCTCCAGATCATCTTCATAGCTCTTTGCTGGACTTTTTCTAGTAGATTCCTGTCTTGAACTGGGGAGCCCAGAAATGGACACAGTGCTCCAGATTTGCCCTTATTAAATTCTGATGGGGTGGAGAACCTGCTGGTCACAGTCTTCTTAATGCAACTCACCTCACTGTCTGCTGATCTAACCCACATTTCCTGAGCTTCCCTCTGAGGATGTTATGGAAAACTATTAGAAGCTTTGTTGGAATTGAGGTAGACAACGTCCACTGCTCTCCACTCACCTACCCACCCAGTAATGCCATTAGAGAAGGTCATTTGATTGGTCGAATATGATTTCCTCTTGTGAACCCAAACTGACTCCTGCTTGTAAAGTTTTCAACCAAATTTTAGAGATAATGTCCAGAATGAGCTGTTCCGTGACTCCTCCAGGGCTGGAGGTGAGTCTGACTGGCCTGTATTTTCCTGGGTCCTTCTTTGTGCCCTTTTTGAAAACTGGAGCGACACTGGCTTTCTTCTAGTCCTCAGACACCTTTCTTGTTCTCTATGTCCTTTTGAAGATGATAGAGAGTGGCCTAGAGATGACATCTACCAGCACCCTTGGCCCTCCCCAAAATGCTAAGGAGAGCACAAGGCAGTAGCATTTCCTTCCACCCACTCAGTTTGGAGAATTAAAATATGATATGGGAAAGTGCAGGCTCTCATAAATCACCAACACCTTGAACATCAAGACTTGCAGAAGTCAAAACGGAGTCCAACTCAGGAGTTAGTCTTGCTGAGATTTAAAAGCTAGGACACTCACCTGCCGGCCCAGAAAACCCTCCTTGGGCTGTGTCTGGTAGATCCAGTGCTTAGCTTGTGGTGCAGCAATTGAAACCAAAATAAAAACTTTGCTCCCTACTGTGAATTCAAGAAGTAAACCATTAACATCATAGATCATTAGCTTTTAGCAAGCTTAAATAGATTACTATTCATCTTGGTTCCTACCATAGCCACATGGTTTTGTTACAGGCCAGTCTCTGCAGCCAACTGCCTGCATGCCTAACCCTGAGCTGCTGTGCCTGTGGGCTGCAGTATTCCTACAGGATGCCAAGGAGCACAGAGCACAGGACTCTTGGGTCTCAAACGTAATCTCTGTGCCCTGGGAAGGCTGGGAGGGGCTTCCCTCTTTGCATGGGTGTTGACCATGGAGACAAGACACATGTCCTCAGGCTACACTTGGAGCAAGACAACCCTTTTTGTTGAGAAGCTTTGCTAAGCCACTGCATGGATCTTGAACCAGAATTAAGGCACATTCTTTTGGATCATCTGTTAGTGGATGTGAGGACAAAAGGAATGAGGATGAGAATTATTGGTGATCTTGAAGCAGCTCCCTCCAGTGTCATTTGCTCTACTGCTGTGTTTCAGACACTTATCTCTGTCTAAACTCTCTTTGTAGCAGCTGTTGAGCAGTCACAAAAGAAGTCAGACAAAAGCAGCATGTCTGCAGTCTTTGCATGTGGGTGGGGAAAGATGTTGGTAAGTTAGGTTTCACTTTAATCTGCTTATTTATTGTAAAATTTTTTTTTAGAGAATGAAGAGCATAGCATTGATCATAGGAAACTTCATCCCGGTAGTGAAAAACCAGGTTGGAAGTAGGAACAAGAATAAGATTTAATGGGAAAATCGTTCTCACGTGGGAGAATAACCATTTGGAAATGCTTATTTCCAAATAGACAGATAAAAATTTTAGAGTGCTCCTTTAATAAAAACATGGAAGAATTACCTGCACAAAACAGTAATTCTATTACCAGTATGCAGCCAGGAAAATGGTTAGTTATTATTGAGTTTGAAAGAATAAGAACCTTTGGTGATACAGCAGTGAAAAGATGCATTTTAAAGTATGAAGAATACATGGAAAGCATTTTTGTTATCTAGGGAACTAGAAATAATACACCTGCAAGTATAATGAGAGCCATAATATTGGCACTCGATGGGGCATTGAGCAACTCGTACCACAGTTATAGGTTCTTTCTTGCTATTAATTTGAATTAAAATAAAGTTCTTTTTCCCAAATCTTTGTTATATTTCTGGCTCTCGTTCAGTGTTCACCAACTCTTTTCCTTTGTGTTTTGCCTTTGCCAGCTCTTTCTGTTTCTTTTAAGTTTCTTGCCCATTCTTTTCGCTGTTTCCCTGGCTATGCTCCATCTCCTCATGTTACCTCCAAAAAGCCTAAAGAAAAGCCAAGTGCCTCATGTCCTGTGCTACAAAAGCAGTCAAACAAGAATGTTCTTTGCTTCAATGGTGGGTTTTCTTTAAAAACATGCTAAGTTGTAAATACTGGCTTGTGAGAGACAGCTGGGTCATCTGAATAGCAAGTGGGAATTTGGTAATATGTTTTATGTATTTGAAAGCTACGTTTTTAAAACTTGGAATTAAAAAAACCCGGACAAACTGAACAGAAAAAATACAGCCTTAGTTCTCCTTCATGAAATCTTTGTTTTGGATTCTTTCTCTTGCTCTGAACCCTTGGTGTTGTAGCCGCAGTGATTTGCCTCCTTAGTTCAGACACAGACTTTGTTTTCTATTTCCAGTTCCAGTCCAACAGCAAAGAAATACTTGTCTCAGTCCTTGAGTCTCAATACTGCCTGAACTCCGTCTGGGTGATCCCTGTGCACGCCGCGCTTGCAAAGCCCCAGCTGGTAACTTGGCTGCAGCGGTGCTGCCCCACATACAGTGTGAATGTGTCTCCTTCTCTGATGGTAACTGATGTGAAACAGACTACAGGAAAAAAGTTGAGAGTGGTCATCCAAACTGAGCTTGTTCCTGCTAACCCTGGAATCAAGCTGGCAAAATGAGCAAGGCTAATGACTGCTGGTGAAAGCTGAATTGCAGTGCCTAAACTATCAGGTGTAAATGTAGTGTCATCGCACAGACTTCAATTGTCTTGACTTCTTAGCCTTTAAAGATGGAGATTTGAGTCTGAATTTCTTCTTTTTCAGGTGACATTCTCAGCCGTTGGATACAGGAAGGGAAACCAAGCACTTGATCGGTTGTGATACGCCTCCCACCTTCCTAGGACAAGGGGCGACAGGTGTCAGCTGGAACATGAGAGGTTCCACATAGATATGAGATGGAATTTCTTCGCTGTGAGGGTGAGAGAGCACTGGAGCAGGCTGCCCACGGAGGGTTGTGGAGTCTCCTTCACTGGAGATGTTTAAAACCCATCTCAACATGTTCCTGTGCAACTTGAACTAAATGATCTTGCTCTGACAGGGCGACTGGACTAGATGGTCTTCCGAGGTCCCTTCCAATCCCTAATGTTCTGTGATTTAAAAGTATTTTTAAAGCTAAACAACATCAGACAAAGTGTTTGCTTTATTGAGCTTTGCAAAAAGGAAATATCTTGCAGGTTGACTTTTTAATAATTCATTATTACTGATATTCTTCAGTTTGGCTATTGGGCCAAGAGAAAGCATTCTGCACCTGTTTGGCTCAGTTGGTAGAGCATGGGACACTGAATTCTTGGGGTCATGGGTCTGAGCCCCATGTAGGACATCTTGAGACAGTATCATAGAATCATAGAATCACTACGGATTGGAAGGGACCTCGAAAGATCATCTAGTCCAATCCCACTGACACAGCAGGATCACCTAAACCAAGTCACACAGGAACCCATCCAGTCGGGTCTTGAATATCTCCAGTGAGGGAGACTCCACAACCCCACTGGGCAGCCTGTTCCAGTGCTCCGTCACCCTCACCATGAAGAAGTTCCTACCGTAGGCTTACCCTGCTCCAGCAGGGGCCATTGGAATTAGATGATCTTTCAAGGTCACTTCCGCCCTGTAACCTTCTGTGATTCTGTAGGGAAGAAACACCGACGTATGATATGTACGTGTTTGAATCCCAGTGAGGTTGACAGCTGCACTTCGGGGCTGTGTGCTATGAAAGTGCAGCGTGGAGCTGGTAAGCCCGCACGCCTTGTTGATTTTCTGAAACCTGAGGCCATGCCATTAGCAAGAGTGCTGTCAACAAAGCAGTGGGTCCTGGGCAAGCACCTCATGGGTACACACCCCACATGGACAGCTTGGAGTACTTTCTATCTAGAGCGTATGGCATTGCTGAGTCAAAACATTCTTGAGTTTCTAGGTCTTGCACTGCACAGCACAGTCATTTCAGTCAATAGATAGGAAAAAATGACCTTTGGAATGAGAGTCCTACTGTATTAGGCTGGTAAATCCCAGTGCTATGATACAAAAGGAAAACAATGTTCTTGTTATTTCTGGAGGATTAAGGAGATTACCATACCCTGGGATACAATGGTACTTTTCAGTCATTAATGCTTCCTAAACTCATTGAAAGTAGTATTCAAACCCATGAAAGATTACATTGTGTTCTGCACGTATTAAGTGATGTTCTGGGGGTAAATTCAAGGATACAAGTTCTTAATTCTTAGTTAAAAAAAAAGGATTAGTTTTAGAGCTGTGTAATATTTACTGGAGTAAATCAAATGAACGAGAATTAAATGATGAACAGAAAAGAAAAGCATTAATCTCTGTTGTAAACCTCATACAGCTGTAGATTAGAAGGAGGAACAGTAGATAAAACAGTTAAATAGACAATGAATTATATTTTTTCCACTATCAGAGATTAAACGAAAACTTGGATCCAGATTCCTTAAGGGGAAAATGGAGAACCAAGAACTGGCGTAACACCAAAACCATAGAGTTGTCTACATGGGCAACATTCTTTGTTGCATTAGTCTGTAGAAGCATATGAGGTTCCAGTGTGTCATGTGGAAGTCATGGAGAGGAAAATTAGCAAGTCATTAAGGAAATGACTGGTGAGCAGTTCATGATAGACTGCCAACATCAGCTTATTTCCAGTGCTGAATGTTGAAACAGGATGCTACCTGTAGCCTAGATGGAGGGAAAGGGGTCTCCTTGCAGGCTGCAGTGCCGCTGTGACTATTGTTGTTAGTGGAAAATGGAGATCAATAAAGGAGATAAAACATATACAAGGAGAATCAAAGGTAAACTAGATTTCTGATCCATTAATATATGAGAAAGAATATAACCAGCTTTGGTCGTTGCTCACAAGAAAGCCTTAGCAGAAGACTGAGCAACTGGTGTTTAGAAGCTTTTCTTTGACTCCCTGGTTTGCTCATAGCTGCTTTGTGGTTTTACACAAGTTATAAACCTGGCAGACTTACAAAACAAAAAGATGAGCAGAGTTCTGACACTGTCAGCAAAGGTGCATAGAGAGCAAATCATTTGCCAGTGGCCCCTCTTCTGCAGCCCGCTGATGTGCTCCTCTTCCACTTGGGAATGGATTGTAGCTATTCTGCACGTAAGAGCATCTGCAGTCTTTTGCTCAGTGACTAGGCCCATGAGGGTATCTGTACTGGTCTGTTAGTTGAGCACTTTAAAATGTTTTGGTCTGAAAGACACTACATGAATAAATGTAGTGTATCCTTTGATTCTACTCTCACAACATTTGTTCTAGGATTTGATTTGTGGAAGGTGCAGCACGTTCTCTTGCAGGGTTGGATTCTTCAGCCTGTAGCACCAGTAACTGGACATGAGTAAGGATTTACTGTAATCATTATGCACATAGGAGATGATCCTTGTACTGATGATCTTTCAAGGTCCCTTCCAATCCCTAATGATTCTACGATTCTATAGTACTTGTAATGATGATCTTTTGAGATCCCTTCCAGTCCCTATGATTCTATGTTTCTATGACATGTTTCATTTTTGTTTGTTACCCTTCCACATTTTAGGGAGAGACAATCTGTGACCCGTCTCCAGAATCTAGGTTGTGCCAGGTGCTGCAGTATCTCCACGAATGTTACCTCAGTTAAAAGATAACTGATACCAAAGTGACCTTTTGATCCCTTATTTCAGCTTGTTACAGGCTGTTCTCTGCAGAATCTTTTTGCCATCTCTCTCATCTGGCCCTGCAGGGCTGAAAGTTTCTTACGATTCCTTCATGGTGTCAGCTGCTTTTTCTGCAACAGCCCAACTGGCTATAGCATTTCTTTGCCTGGAGTTAGCACACTTCCACACCCATATAACTGTTTCCCTTGTGTCCTATTGAGTCTTTTCTATTAACTGTGTCTTAGAATTTTAATGTTCAAGTCTGTTTCCTGATTTAGATAAGTCTCAGTTAACCAATTATATCATATTTCTCCTTACACACACACAGTGCAGTTTCAGGTCTGTTTTGGAATTGCCTTTAGGTCTGCCTAGACTCGTCTTACGTGAGATATGATTGCAGCCCTCCTGTTTCTATGTTTCCCTGATGAGTTTTGTCAGCAGCATCTTCATCATTTGAGCTCCTCTGGCTTATGGAGAAAGCAGAGGAATCCTCTCAATGAATGTCCCTCACTGGCATAAAGGAACCGTAAAATGTACTTGAAAGCTTGAATCCAGCCAGATGTTTTGGTGAGTGAGCAGCACGCGCAGTAAAAAGGGTACTGGCTAGCATAGAGCCATATGGAACAGAGAAAAAGAGTTTAAAGGGGCCTGTGAGAAACCAGTCCAAATTCCTTACATGAGGTTGTACTTTTAGGCCACCAAGGAAACAGCGGTGTGTCTTGTTCAGCTCTGGGGTTCATGGGCACAAACGTTATTCCCGTAGGGCTGCTAGGACAAAGAGTGCACGCTCGTGGTCACACCTGCTACCGCACTGCTCCATGATCCCCTGGAGTGGAACATGGAATGACTGCATGGCACCAAGCTGTACAAAATTTACGTCCACCTTTGCCACATGGTTTCTGCTTGATTGGTGGCCTCCTGAGAATGTGTCTCTGTGGCTAAAGGAAAAATGTGTCCTGCCAAAGAAAATATCATTATGTGCCGAGTGGGTATGAATAACCTGAGAAAGACATGCAGAGCCTTCTGCCCTTGCAAAGTTTGCTCATGTATTTGGGGGACTTACCCTCTTGTTATGTTCACAAGTCAATGCAGCTGTGAGTTCTGGGTTTGTCTTGCTATTAAACACACTAAAAATTCCTCTATCAGGGAGGAAAACTCCGTGTTGTCTCTTTCATCTAAGAAAATAGTGCCAAGATGCTGAACGGAGTTGTGGCACCTGCACCGTGCTTCCTGCTGTGCTGGTCTGGGAGGCAGGCAAAATTTCAAGTGGTTTCCTGATTTCTCTCCAGGAAAGATATTCATTGTAGTGGGGGTCTTCTCTCAAGTATTGTGAAAAATATCAAGGGAATAACAAAAACTGCGCCAAGAGCATCTTAAAATTCTGCTACTGCCTCTTTCTGAGTTTCGGAAGTCATGCGCGACCAGTTCAGCTGCCTTGGCCAACACTTTCCAGCTTCGATGTGTGTCTTTGGTTAACCAGTTTGTTACACGTTAAAGGAGCCTGCTCTTACTTTCAAATCCTGCAAGGGGCTGATCAATATCCGTCAGAATATCTAATAGTCTCTATTTAAATTTTTGAGGGTGACTGTGTATGGATCAATTTTTCATTCAATCATAGCTGGATGTTGGCAGGCACTTGCTTTCCTGACATGGCTGAACTCATATATCTTTTTTGCAAATGTACAGTGTAATTGTGGAAGCTACAAATGCAGCTCATTGTGCTCTACTGGAGAAAGAATTTCACAGCTAAGCATTTTTGCACTTTGCTAGTGAAGAAAGCTGTAGGTGTTGAAATTCTTTAGAGAAAATCCAGGTACACAATCATTATTAAAGTGCCTGGCAGCATCAGTCTCTCTTTTAATTGCTGTTATTCAAGCTAGTTTTTAAATTGCCTCTTAATGTCAAACCATTTTCCAGAGATATTGACAAATGGAAGTAATATTATTTAAGGTCATAACTTCTGTCAAAATGAATTCCATATGTCATTAACTCAAGATTCATTTGTGTCAAGGGAAGGGTCTGATCCTGCAAGCTTTGGGTACCAAGTACAGACTTATTTCAGATGGGATATTTTGGTGGTCAAGTGGCACAAAGGCTGGAACGTACAAAAGGTAGTTAATACACAGTCTTGAAATGAGCACTGTGATCAGTAAGGGTTAAAGCATCTTTTAATGGTTCCTGACCTAATGTTTTACTTCAGTCTATAGAAGCCATGGGTTATACTCAAAATAAATTACATTAGCAGGTTCCCCAAAAGCGGTCAAATTACACGATCATTTAAGAAAACCCCTGGGTACCTGCGTGTACGTTATGTGCTCTATCGATGCAAGAAAGACAGCAAGCAAGCCTAAAAAAAGTTATGCTCCTTATTTTGCCAATGGATCTGTTGCACTTTGCAATGTTTAAGTGGGCTTATACAACATAAACATTTGGGACATTTAACATATCAAGCTCAAATAAAAATGACACGCAGATCATTCACTTCTGAAGCTGCCTTGTGTTCGGTTATTGGAACACTCCATCCCTGTGGTTTCCGAAATATTATAAGTATATATTCCAGATTAAACTTTCTATTTTCCTCAAGGTAGTGTTGCTTTTCAGCCCTCAATGGCTTGGTTTTTGCCTAAAGAATCGGGTCCTATCAGCAAAATCAAAGGCGATTACACAGCTCAGTAGTCATTTAGAATTTCTGTGGCTCAATTAAGCATGTATAGCATGCCACAGCCACTGAGACTCTGTTTATTCAGTGAAAGTGCTCTGTAATTTATTTAAAATAATCCATCTTTAACAAATAAAGAGGCCATTGACTGGCCATCGCTGCAGGCATCCATTTAAATGCTGCCTTCTTGATGGTCTGTTTTGCCGGTGTAAGTGAAATACCTGACAAAAGTGATTCAGTTTTTTGGAAATAAGATTTGTATGCATGATGTTTTTTTTTTTCTTTTGCACCAGTATTCAGTTAGAACTTCTTTGTGGCAGACTGACTGTTAAAAATGATTAATGCTATTCACTCGGATAATAATACATCGTGACTGCCATCTTTGTGTGTGAATGCATGAGTGTGAATGCGCGTGCGTGTGTGTGTGGGTGATGGTGCACGCACGTGTGTGTTTGAGGCTGATCAGGAATTGTGTTCTTATGACACTTTGCTGATCAGGCTAGACCTGCTAGTGGATACATATATTGAAAATTAGAATAGATCACTACAGTCAGTGACAAAAAGCTGTCCTCTTTGCCAGTGTGCAGCTTGCTTATTTTTCTCTTTTCCACTTGCATTCATCTAAGCAACCCCAGAATGCTGTCATAAAGACGTGCCAGTACCAGAGGATCTTCCTTGAGCATCGAAAGATCACAGTGGAAGGTCTTGGTGAGTGCCATTACTTGTTCCCCAGGAGCATGACCAGCTCAGAAGAAGCTTTTTCTCTGTAACAAGAAACAGCCATTAAAAGCTGTCTTGGGAATAGAGCAAAGTATAGCGCTAAGTTTCCAGTGGAAAGGCAATAGAGAAGGCTATTGGTTAAAAGACTGCTACTTAGGTTTGAGGGTAAATAAAACTCTGGTAGCCACAATGGCACCTCCTGTCCAGCAGCCACACAGTATAGCTGTGTCTTGTCCTCTTCTCAGACTTAAAAAACACCACCAAGAACAACGCCAACCTTAGAGGCAAAACTAAGCTATGTGTGTTATTGAATAATGGCTTTTTAATGGTAGTTAAACAGAATCATGGACAGCACTCAATATTTCCTTATGCAAGCATCTAAAGAGAGTATGTCACATGTTCATATAAGGATTTCAAAGTCAGAGCAGCACGTGTGCTTTGTTGCACTAAGCTTGTTCTCACACTCTTGTTTTTTTCTTTTCTTGCTAATAGTTCACTTGTACCTGCTTAGATGAGAATAATTTTTCATTGCATGTTGTTTGGAGAATGGCTAATTCCATTTTAAACATGAAGATTTATTCCAGAGCCCTGGAGAATGCAACACATTAGGGCCATTTAGGTTGTGATGTTTTCATGTGGAGCTCTGTGGCACCCATGGATGAAAACGCAGCTAGCCGATTCCTCAGTTCAGCTATAGGGGACAATCCGCCGTGCGCTTGGGAATAGGGCAAAGAAATAGAGTTTCTGCCTGGCAAGACACGTTAACATTCATGCTAATCTGTTCTTAGTTTTAATAGTGAATTTTAGGCATAGCCTCAAGAATAGAAAGGTAGAGAAAACTCTCCTATAGCTTTGGAGATGGACCAAGTAAGGCTTAAAAAAATGCTTTTGTAAGGCATTCTAATTTCACTTGAGTTCAGAGGTTTGCCGTGACTTTTAAAATGTTTTACTGAACTCCTGGTGTTCTGTCTTGGGTTCACATGCAGTTGTGGAAATGCTCATATTTTGACGTTAGACCAACATGCATGGCAACACCGCAAGCCTAAGCACTAGCTCTGCACTTAGGACTCATAATTGTACTGATTGTGAGTAAGCTGTAGTTTGTGAAACGGAGGCATCAGGACCCTATTGTTTTTTGGGTTAGATGGTAGAAGAACAATCACGTATTTGGCACTGGTGAGGCTGCATCTTGAGTATTGTGTTTGGTTTTGGGCCCTGATGCGTAAGGAAGACATTGAGGTGCTGCAGTGAGTCTGAAGAACAGCAACAAAACTGCTGAAGGCTCTGGAGGACAAGATCTATGAGAAAAAGTGCTGAGGGGACTGGTGATGTTTACCTGAGCTTCAGGGGTGACCTTATCTGAAAGGAGGTAATAGAGAGGTGTTGATCTCTTTGCTCAGCTAACAAATAATGGGACCAGAGGAAATTGCTTTATGTTTCACCAGGGGAAGTTTAGATTGGATATTAGGAAAAAATTGCTCACTGAAAGGGATATTGAGCAGGCTGCCCAGGGAACTGGTGGAGTCACTACCCCTGGAAGTATTTAAAAGATGTGTAGGCAGGGTGCCTAGGGACATAGTTTACTGGTGGCCTTGATGGTGTTAGCTTTACAGTTGGACTCAATGATCTTAAGGGACTTTTCCACCCTAAATGATTCTACGATTCTGTAAGTCTGTAATTCTGTGATTTTATGAACTACCTGAGAATGAAGTCTCCATCTCATCAGAAGGCAGAGCAGATATGCAACAAGAAACTTGGAGGGAAAAGGTGAAATGCTGACTTGCTGTAACATGAAAGTGTCTTACTCAGGATTGCAAACAGGTATCTGATCCTCATCTTAGTGTCTTCCTCAAAAACAAAACTAAAAAAAAGGCAAATGCAGTCTTTTTTCTTTGGAATTGCAGATGTGGGCAGTAATGTCTGCCTTGGCATTTTCTTAGAAACATGTTAAGTGTTGTCCAGAGCTCACCTCTGCCTTGGAGGGCACCAACCCAAATTTTCTTTCCCACCTCCAGTAGGATGTCCTGATCAGGGAGTGTATGTGGATGGCTCATGAATCCTGACCAAGCTGAAGCAGGAAGCAGCCATGCAGCTCTTCATGTTTCCTCCAGAGTTCAGCACAAGTTAAAACTGAGGTACTGGTAGTGAATTAATTTCTTAAGGTCACACAAGGCAATGGGGAAAAGATGTGGGGGAGAAAAACTGACCTAAGTCCAAGCCTGCTGTCCAATGTGTGGGATGACATTGCTCCCCTGAATGGGGCATTTGTTTGGCTGATGAAATGCAGCACCCTGAGAAAAGGTAAGAGGACATTGAGAACACAGATTTCCTTTGCACTTATAATTCAGAATGTTGCTTTTCATTCATAGTGGGGCAAATGTATTACCTTGGTGAGAAACCAGGGAGAACAGAGACCATAGAGCAGGAGCAAGCCTGTGGGTATACATGGGGAACTGAAACAGAAATTATTCTGTATGAGGCATTGGAGGTCTTCCAAGTATTTTTATTCATTATTACTATTTTTATGTGAAAACCAGCCTTCCAGGCCTGGCTGCTTTGCTCTGGGCAGAGATTTTGTCAAGTTCTGGTCCAAATCCATGCTTGACGCTACGTGTGTGCATATGTGTGCAGGGTGCTTGTATGAGGTCCAGAATCTGTGGCTTTTTATCTGTTACCGGCCACATTTACCTCTCCCTCCCTCTCTTGTCAGTCTAACAAGGCTTTTCTTTAGTGATATAACATTTGACTTCCAACCTTACCAGTGTTTTTAGAATGGAATTAATCAGTAGACCATTTTTATTGAAACACGTGTAAAAATATCAAACTAAGTGATTAAAGGATGTTTTAAAACTAAAAGAGGTTTTTATGTGAAAATAGGAAAACTTATTTTATTACATCAGCTAGGGTAAGTGTACTGATCTAAAAAAAATTGTTAACATTTCATTTGGGTTTATGGTACTTAGCAAAAAGGAAGGATAAATGTTTCTGTGTCACATTAAATGAATTTAATTTAACAGAAATGTGACTAACAGACCTTTAAAGTTTTCTTTTTGAAACCATGCTTTGGTAACCATTGTGAATAAACACAGTGATTACATTTTCAGGGAAAAAATATTTGATCCTGCATACAGATCGGTTGTTTTAGTTTTCTGGGTATTATTTATCAATTTGTGATATGATATTAGAACCATATTAGAATTTCAGAGGTACTTAGAAGTTCCTGGTAGCAAACCATAGTCGTATACTGTTTGTTTTGTGGAAGGGCATGAAACGCTTTGCAAGAAGAAAAGGTAGATTTTATGTTTTCAGTAGCTTCTCATAAAGTGAGGGAGAGAAGGAAATCTCCTTTCTTCTGTCATGTTTTTGAAGCAAAAAAAAATAATTTGGAGAAGTTCTTACCCAGACAGGTAGATCTGACTTTGAATTTGAGGTCTGCTTTATTGTTGGTTTGATGTTAATGTCAAGTAGATTTTAATCAACACATACTCTAGCCAATCCCCAGACTGACTCAGAAAGAAAATAACTGCAGCCTTTGGCTAAGTAAGTTCACAAGAACTCAGTGAAAATTTCACTGTTACTTTAGTGTGTGTGTGCATGTGTGATGAGGTTGGAATAAACTAAACATTGCACAGATTGGCTCCTCAGATCTTCCTTAGGTAGGAGAGGTTGGTGGAAGTGAATTGGAATCTCCGCTCTGGCCATGACTTGTGGCATGAAAGCCATGTGCATTTAGGGCTCTGGTCTTACCAAGTGAGTACTAATTGCTCCAGTCAGGCTTCTCATATGGCCAGTGATGGCACAGGAGTCTCTTTTATTGCAGGAACTTCCTCATCTGAGTAAAACATAGTGCTGAACACCTGTATCTGGTGAAGATAAACTCCTCTAACTTCCAGCTGCCTTCCAGGCAGTTTTGAGTGAAACTGAGTGGCAAAGTAGCTGAGAAACAGTAGGAATGTGCTTCAGGCACTGATTTCAATAATTAAATGAACCTACAACAGAATTGCTGTAATGATTTTGGAGTTCCTGTGTTGGGTCTCCACAGAAAACATAGCAATATGAGGAGTGTAGAAGTCATCTTCATGTAACAGTCTCTAAACCACTTTTCCCTGCAGCAGCCCACTGAGAAAATCTCATCCCACTGAGAGACACCGGATATTTTTTTGTATTGCAGAAGAACAGTGTAGGTCCCTGGCATTTGGCCTCATGAATTAGTTTGCTGTGTCTTCTGCAGAGTTTCTACCAGAGGCATCTGGGGTGCAATACCCAGATGGAGCCATTCAGACACACAGTGCAAAGGAAAATGGAGTGTGATGGATAGTAAGGCAATTTCTACTATCATAACTTTTTCCCAGTATTTGCAAACCAGACATGCTTTCAAAAATATTTGGGGAAGAGCTGATTTGTGAAGCAAGTAGCTCAAGGTCTAATGGTTTGATTACCCACATGTTTCTTCTGAAAACAAAGCATATCTCACATAGAGGGAGACTGGAATAAATTAACTCCATCAATAACTTCAGTGGATGGTCTATCCCAATGTGTATTTCCACGTCTTCTGGGAAGTCTTATAAGACACATGGGTATAGAAGCTTAAGGCAACCTTGCAAGGCTGTACATGCCCAAGTAAAGGACAGGGGTATCACTGTTAGAAAGAGATCAAATTGTGACAAGTTCTCGGAGGTTTCAAATGTAAATGTCTTCATTATGAGAAAGACAGGACACAGAGCATTACTGTGAATAACAATAGTTAAAGTAACACAAAAGACATGTCAAGAAAACAGGTAGTTAACCTACATCTGACATTAAGCAACACTGTCACCAATGAGTTGCTTAGGGCTTCTCATAAAGTGTTGGTTTGGAAGGAAGGGCAATTTCTTTCCCTCTCTCAAAACCCTACTGCCAGCCATCTGTTGATAATTATTGTCCATTCTCTGCTGAGAACTTGTGATATTTAATATTTCCTCACCACTTGAACAAATAAGCGATAATAACGGCGAGGTACTTGACCACAGGAGTAGAAAGGCGCATAGCATGAAAGAGTCAGTGTGCACCTTGGTTTTTGAACACAACTCAGATTTCTTTTTGTGATAAAGATAAATCTGTCTTCTTGGGGACTTGGAAAACGGGTGACTTGTACAACATCTCTGAAAAATAATAGCTGTTGTCAGAAATCTTAAAGGCAGTCCATTCCTGTTTGCATTCCTTACTATTTTTAGTTGGTGTTATCCTTTCTGATAGAAGATGCTGGGCAATCCATTTACCTGTGCATTGAATAACTGGGACAGCTAAGCTACAGACAGCACAATGTTTAGTCTTTTAGATTTTCAGTGTTTGTGTGGTTACATTTGGCTGTACATAGTGGAAGAGATGGAGATCATAGATCATTACCTCTGAGCTACCGAAGAAACAGTCTGTAAATGCTGCTTTGTAGCAGGCCTCAGCTATTAGAATATGTGTTATGTGATGAGTTATTTAGCCATATTGCTTTGCTTGCAAGGCTTTATTAAGTACACACCTCAAAGACACTGAAGTCTGTAGGAAGCCTTGGTTGCAACTATCTCCATCTCTGAGCTGGTTTCCTGAGCAGCTGCTCTGGAGCCCTTCCCTGCTTACGTTTAGCTCCACTGCCTGCACACAGGCTGGACTCCCAGACCCTCTGTACAAATGGTAGAGTGAAAAAGAATCCCAGGAATCCTGATTTTTAATCCTTAGTTTAGTATGCATTCCATATAGTTGCCAGGTGCTAGTACTAAACCCCCTCTCCCCAATAAACCTTTAAATTTTATGGGTGTTTCATTATCAAATTGAAAATAAAACCAGTGGACAGGAAATAGTAATTCTTAAAGGTTCATGCAAAATCAATTTTATTTCCCCTTGATAATTAAAAAGAACATCAGGGCCCTGATACAGGGTGAATTTCTTAACAGACACCAAATTACAGCACTTTTTTGAAAGATGTTTATTGGATAATGTGGTTCTTGAAAGCTGCTCCATTTATAATTCTTTTCCATATTGCTTCAAAAAGACGAGCAAACACCACAGAGCCAATGAATCTCCAAAGCTTGCTTTTGGCCACAGATAGTTGAACTTTCTGTTTGTATCTTTTCCTTGGTTCTTCTGGAGGAGTGAAAGATTCCTAGGACATGATGAAAAATATTATGACAAAATAGATCGGAATAAGATAAGGGGATGGTTAGGAAACATGAAGGAGCAGTTTGAGTCCTTATTACTTTTTCTTTTTGCTGTTGGAATGTAACAAATATTAACTGCTACTGCTCTGCTGTACTCAGTTACGTAAATATTTGTGTAGATTCACACTGTGAATATATGAAGGGCTTTGATGGGTGAAGAGGAGAGTTTCCCAATGTGCTGGTTTCTTCTTTATATGCTGCAAAAGCACTGTACATACTGACTGAACTTTCACACCCATGCTGTTCAGCATCAGCTTGAGTTCTCAGTTCTCTTTTTTCCTCCTTCATAACCGATTTACTTACCAAAACCATCTCTCTTGCAACACAGCAATTCCCAAGTAAGTGTTCCAAGCCAGCACTACAGCTCATCTGGAGGCCTTTCCAAGCCCTGCCGCCTTTATATGATTGATTAACACACTGCAAAGTGCCAAGAAACTGTACATATTCCCACCTGTGGCATCTCTCAGCCCTCAAGAAGAAAGAGCTTGGATCTTGGGAACTCTTAATACTCTACTGTGCTCTTCCTCCAGCAATGAGGATTACTTTTTCCTGATGCCAGTTTTGCAAAACTACTAGTGGCAAGATGCATGCAGATATCAACAGGGGATTTTGCGTGAAGTATTTGGTTACAGTTGTGCACATACTGAATCTGTCCCTTTGCCCCAAGACTAGTGTTAGTGTTTCTTAGGTATTGATGCAATCACCGAAGTCTTTCCTCTGTTGTATAAACATCGCTGTAGCCATGGTAGTTAAGTGTGTTAGAAAAGCGTGGCACAGAGAGACCAGAAATATTGGCCCACAAAAGACGTCACCTTTTCCTGCAAGCTCTGTCAAAGCTGACAGAGACAAGAACTTTCATTAGATCACTTCAGTGTGTTGTCGATCCCAATTTCATAGAATCATAGAATCGTTAGGGATTGGAAGGGACCCCGAGCAGTATAACCCGCCTGGATGTGGTCCTGTGTGGCTTGGTCTAGGTGATCCTGCTGTGTCAGGGGGATTGGACTAGATGATCTTTCGAGGTCCCTTCCAATCCCTAATGATTCTATGATTCTACGAATATAAGGAAAAAAACTAAAGCTATGAGTCCAGAATCCAGGTCTGCTCATGGAAAAACAAAAAAGGATGAAACAGACCTGTATTGTCTTTATAGTGTTGCTTTTCACTTGCCATTAGCCTGGTGAACTGGTGTCAAAAAGGACTTTTCAATAATTTGCCTTTGCTTTCCTCTAACATATTTAATTACAGTAGCTCATAGTTTTTATAACTTATTTCACTCATTGGAGTTGTTTAGGAGGCACATTAGTCATGTTATATTAGATATCTCCCAGCTTTATAGCCTAATCTTTATACAGAGCAAGAAATTTTGAAGAATTTTTAATGTTCATTTATGTTTGAAAATGGAGAAATTAAGAATAAGGAATCTTTGTTCTGAAATTATTTTGCCCCACATATTTAAAAGTCCATATACTGAAAAACACTGTGATGTGTGTGGACTGGAACAATTGATGTCTAGGTTTGAACACAGTTTAACAATGAACACTGTTGGGATCTTTCATAATTGTTAAGAGATGAGTAAGATTTAATGTCTACATATCTGACTACTGGAATTGTAAGCTGTAACTTTCATACAGCTTGATAAATTTATAATCTTTTTGACACCATTTGAGGAACACCATCTGCCTAAAACAAATTATGAACAAAATGCCTCTAAGATGGCTGGCTAGTCTCTAAAATTTCCAGAGAAGGGCCATTTTAACACACATTCTAAGTAGTTTCACATTTTAGTTAGAAGGAAAATTTATAAAAGCTGAATGACTCAAGAATCAATCTAGTATAGAGTGTAATCAAACAGCAGGGCGGCCTCAGAGGTATCCATCAACAGAAGCAACCAACTATCACCACAACGTTCATTTTAGGAGCCAACCCACAAGTCTAGGTGTTACAGCTGGAAAATATATAATGCAGCTTCACATCAGGATCCTGGGGCTGCCAAGCATATCTCCAGAGTAACTTTAACAGTGATTACACTTGATGAAGGAGGTAGAGGAAGTATAATCAGGTGCCAGCAGCACACCAGGAGGATAAAGGCAATATTGAAGTTAAAGTACGTTTATGTGAGTTCTTATTCCGCCATTAAACAGCAGTTTTTCATAGGATGAGCTTTGCCTACAAAATTCTCAGGTGTTTCCGCTTAGCGCTGGTCTCTTTTTGCGAGTATATAGACTTTTAATTACAACGAGTGGGCTACCTAACAAGGAAATGTTTGAAAACACTGAAGAGAGTAAATGTCATAATCATGAATCGCCTCTATGATACCACGCTAGCCCCTGAAATTCCCAGCGGAGAAGGGGTATTTTAACATGCATAAGTAGTTTCACATTTTTATTGGAAAGAGGAGTCAGACTTGTGACAAAGTAAGAACTTATCTGAGGACAGAGGAGGAGTGTTGTAGGCTGTAGTCCTAAAGATTGTAGTAGTGTAACAGTCAATATTGACTAAAGAAAGGTCCTTATTCCTGTAAAGTATTTAAGCTATCTGGTGCTTGAAGGGAACACCTAGTCCACTGCAATCACACCCAGAAAACAGATGTCTAGCCCAGAACAGTATACAAAGCAGTTCCATATGGTCTCACTCTTCAGAATTCACCATAAAAGAACAAGCTGCAACTTGTTAAGGGGTTTTTCATCCAATTTTACCTTTCTATCACAATATATGTGAAATCCATACCTGTGCAGCCAACCCAAAACCTCTTTTCTTATTCAGGTCCTTTTTGATGCATAAGTAGCCTTCCTGCTGGTGTTCCGTGGAGAGGTGCTTCTCAATCTATGGACTGCGTGCAAAGCATGAGATCGGTTTTTTTTGCCAAAATGTCTCTTTTTCACATGTTCTGAGTTGGCATTGAAAGGGTCCTGAGTAAGAATGGACCCCTGGACTGGAAATAAAATACTATGCTGGAAAGAAAGTTGGGGGGAAACCTTCTGAGAAATGAAGCTGTGCTACTTTTAATGCTGGCTACATAAAAACTCCATCTAAACCAGGAGAATTGTCCCTGCCATACAAGCAAAGTTTCTCAGAAACCATTTGTTCTCCACTACAAATGGTGAGTTGATGATCAAACCTAAATACTGCAGCCAAAGACTCAAGCTTTCTTTGTGTCTGAATTTAAGTGTGGATGGAGATGTAACATCTTTTTTCCTGCTTTTTTTCAAAGAAAAGGTCTTTATTTTGTGGTAGGGATGAGCTTTCTCTTCGGTGCTGGAACAAACTCTAGCATAGTAGAGGTGCTGAAACAGGAAAGGAGCCCTTTGCAGTACTGTGCAGGTTTTGGCTAGGACAGCGTTAGTTTCCTTCACCGTAGCTGGTGCGGGGCTGTGTTTTGGATTTGCGCTGAAAACAGCGTTGATAACACAGGGATGTTTTAGTTACTGCTGAGCAGTGCCCTTTTGTACTTCACATACTCTCCAACAGTGTGTGTGTGTGTAGGCTGGGGGTGCAGAAATTGGGAAGGGATACAGCTGGGACAGTTAACCCCTACTGACCATCCCATATGATGTCATGCTCAGCATATAAGGCTGGGGGGAAGAGGAAGGGAAGGAAGGAGGGGACACTGGAAGTGATGGTGTTTGTGTTCCCAAGTAACTGTTATATGGGATGGAGCCCAGCTTTCCTGGACGATGGCTGAACACCTTCCTGATGAATACATTCCTTGTTTTGCATTGCTTGCATGGACAGATTTTGCCTTACCTGTTAAATTGTCACTATCTCAGTCAATGAGTTTTCTCACCTTTAGTCTCCTGACTCTCTTCCCATCCCGCTGTAGGGGAATGAATGAGTGACTGTGAGGTGCTTAGTTGCTGGCTGGGGTTAAACCACAACAAATACCAATAATCTGCAATAGTTTTCTGGAAAAAGAATGTAAAAATAAATCTGTGAAAAATCTCATTTATGAAAAAACCACATTTTAGCTTGTATGTAAAGAGAAAAAAATTGAATCAGAGAGAAGAAAAGTATTCTACGTGGAATTAGCAGAGAAAGATGACATTGCTCTGTCCGTTTGAGAGGAGAAAACACCATTTCAAAGAGAGAGAGAAAACTTCTGCTGTAACTTGCATTCTCACTGGGATTGCTTATCATCCATGTTGGAGCTTCAGATAGTGGAACATTGTTGAATGTTCTTCTGGAATGGCTTAATCAATTTTGGTGAATTTACCCAGTGAAATAATAATAATAATAATAATACATAAAAGAGTTGTTTGACTTTACATCACTTTGGTGTCTGCCTTGGTCTGTGTGATTCTGTAGCAAAAAAAGAGAAAATTTTGGAAACTACTTTAAAAGGAAAGAATAAAGTGGTTTTCAGGCTTTGAGAAGCTTGGAAACCTCCGAGTTAAACAAGACGACCAGGACACAGCTATGTTTGTTGATCAGTCCTCTAGCACATTCTCAAAATGCAAGAAGACGGTGCACTTCTAGTGAAGTATGTGGGATAATATTTATTTCTTTACAGATACAAGTCTTCCTTTATGTTTTGACTTAATCTTGAGTTTTCCTAGTTTTAGTTCATTGATACTGCAGCACAGGATGTGAATTTGAAAGCATTAAGCCCATAGGGCAGATTACAGTTTTATCCACTAGTTTTGCATGTAATTAGAAAGACATGCAGTCAGGTTTTCATGATGGTAATAAATGGACTACTCCTGATCTCAGCTGAAGTAGATCTTCTTCACACTACTGAAACAACTGTTGATTGCAGAGGGCTATGACACTAGAGCCACTTTCTTCCCCAAAAAAGTTTTTACAGGTTGCACAATGCTACCATCTGCTTCTTTCCCCCAATATACTATTATCAAGGATTTGTTTTGATTTGGAATCAAGCAATTAATTTATTTGATGTTCTAATGGGCTGAAACAAAAAAAAACCATAAGGAGGGTTCAAGAGCCAGTTATAAATTGTAGGTAAAATCTAAACCTAACTTGATCTGGGGAAAACCAACCAGACATATTTTTATTCACCCCACATAAAACCCCCATGTAAAGACATACAGAGATTAATCACATGTTCTTACATAACTGGGCCAAGCTGCTATCTCCACTCCCTCAAAGGGAAGACACTTCCAGCAGTTCTTTTTGCTTGTGGAAACAGAGTTCATGCAGTCCATGCACGTGTCCCTCAGTGTCAGCATCAGTGGGTGTTTTAAAACCCAGTTTGCTATTCCATGTCCTTCCATCCAGTCCTCCCTTTCTAGTGTGCTGATTCGTATCGCCACAAATGTGGGCAGAACTCTATTTCAGCAAATAATGGAATTCAGAGAAAACCTTCCTTTTACTGATCTCTGAAGTACCTCTCTGTCTCTCTCCATTCACCATGTACTCAGGACAAGATGGCTGCTGTGCCTAACCCAGAGCCCAACGTCTTTGAAGAAAGGCGAAAGGAAAGTGAAGCAAGAGCCAGAAACAAGAAGCTCCAAACTAGCTGTACCAGTCAAAAATTTCCCCACATCGCTGTAGCAACTTCCCAGTGCCTCAGGCAAGGAACTAGCTCAAATTCAAACTATGATAACTATGTTTTCATCCCATTGATAGAAGTGGGGATGATATAAAATATAATAGGAAACTTAAGAAATTCAGAATTCATCAGAGTCTGTCTTGTGTACCTGCTTAGTTCCTAATGGAGCTGGGATGATAGATCACTTGTTTATGACAAACAGCAGTCATTGCTTCTTTCACTCTGACTTAACATTGTTTATTGTACCTGAAATCAGCTAAATTCTGGGCCTGAATTTGCTCCTCTAGAGGTAAATTCAGCATACAGATAGTGTGTTGTAGACACATTTTGCCCCTATAGCCAGTATAATTTACTCATGGGTGGATTGTTTATGCATGTTTAAGTAGCCTGTTGCAATACAGAATTAACTCTTATCCCATACTTTTGTTAAAGCTGAGAAAAAGTGTTGTTTTGATGTGTTGGATCCATCAACAAAGGAAATAGTTTGTCTGAAACTCAGTTTTCTGGTTCAGTGCTTTGACAGTAAATATGGAAGTAAGAAACTAAACTTCCCCAGCTGGAACACACATGGCATGTTATTGATATAGAACAGAAATGTATCTTCAAGTAGACATGACAGACACCAAGACTGTAGCCAGCATTCATGGGAAGTGAGACATGATGTAATCTCAGACAAGGTCATCACTGTACAAGTACTTTTTCTTGATTTTGAAGATTTTTTCTGTAGTTGTTGATCAAAGAAGGAAGCTGCTTCTGAGAATGCGACGTGTCAGACATGTATCTGAATGAGGACTCTGACATGCTGTTTGGGACTTGCTGTTTTCCTCTAGTCCCTGTTTAAGCCTGTGTTTCGGAAACTATTTTATACCTCTAAAAATATTCCCAAAGGAACCAAAAGTAATTTGGCTTCCTCAGTATTTAACTCTTGGATCTACAGAGCACAGAAAATATGTCTTCTAATACACCTTATGCAATCCCAGTGTTTAGTCCTTCCTATTACTGTACATCCATAAAAAATTATCTAATAATCTAAAGTACATCTGTGCACAAAATGTTCATTGTTTGTTCCATTGTTTCCAAAGGACTTGCTTGCACTTTGCTATCAGTAGAAGTGTCTACGGGATGTGGAAGACTGACAACACTAGCTTATATGAGCAACTGAGACGCTTCAGGTAATGTCAGCGTTCCCCCTCTCTTTATTCCAATATTTTGCAGAAAGCTGCAAAACTTCCTGCTTAGTTTTTTGGCATAGATACCATTTTATTGTCCTTGAGCAGTACTCTGAGGAACAGGTTTTAAAGAAAAGCAGTAAAGGTTTTTCTCAGATCTTACCCCTTGCAGCTTTGATATGCTTACTGTCTTGTGTCCTCAGAGTGTGATATAAGAGTAAGCAGCAAAAAAATGTTTCTCCTTTATTCCAAGTTGTCCTCTTGAGAAACAAATGAGTCCATATCATGGTGGACTTGCGGTGGGGGATGGTAGTTAGGAGAAAGAAGTAAAAGCGGAGGAGGAATTCCTTGCGTGAGCAAATCTGAAATTATAAGGAATTCAGATGTGCTGTTGTGCTCAGGGAGAGCTTGGAAGGTGAAATGGAGGGTTGGAACATCGTGTTGGTTATCATTCCCCACTCCTTAACCTGAGCTACCACTGGTTTGAGGACCAGTGTTTGACCATAAGGTGGCAGATTGCAGTGTTTGACCATAAGGTGGCAGATTATTGTTTCTCATAAAGATTTTTTCCTTTGTTTAACAGCAGATGCAATTCTATTTAGGAACGCGGGGTGTTTTGAAGCTTTTATGAGGCTATTTTAAGTGGTCTTAGGGGCATTTTTTTGCATTTTGTGGCTGTTTTTTGGTATTTTGGGTCTTTCAGAGGTGTTTTGGGATTATTTTCTGATGTTTTGTGTGGGTTTGAGAGCATTTTTCATATCTTTTCTGTATGTTTTGGGGCACTTTCATATTTTGATGGCATTTTTTGGTGGTATTTTTTGTTATTTCAGATACTTTCGGGCCTCTTTCTGGGCACGAGAGGTTAATGAGAGAAAATGATACTTTTCTCGACAATACTGGATTGTTTAAAAGGTGAAGCAAAACCATTGAAGACTAAATGAAGCATAAAGATTGAACAGATGAGATAAGCCAATACTGAGTTACATTCTGAGTGATGTGCAAAGCTTATTAATGATGAGACTAATCCAGTCAAGAAATTCCTCAGGGCATCCTTGAGTTCCTTATTCCTCATACTGTAGATGAGGGGGTTCACTGCATCCCACTGAATGTGAGGACGTAGTGTGTACAGCTAGCACACTGAGACTTTCTGTGTTAGATGAAGTCAGGAAGAATCATAGAATCATGGAATCATTAGGGATTGGAAGGGACCTCGAAAGATCATCCAGTCCAATTCCTCTGGCACAGCAGGATCACCTAGAACAAGTCACACAGGAACACATGCAGGCAGGTTTTAAACATCTCCAGTGAAGGAGACTCCACAACCTCCCTGGGCAGCCTGTTCCAGTGCTCTGTCACCCTCACTGCGAAGAACTTCCTTCTCATATTGATGTGGAACCTCCTATGTTCCAGCTTAAAACCATTGCCCCTTCTCCTATCCCTAGATGTCATTGAGAAGAGCCTGGCTCCATCCTCCTGACACCCATCCTTCACACATTTATAGACATTAATGAGGTCACCCCTCAGTCTCCTCTTCCCCAAGCTAAAGAGACCCAGCTCCCTCAGCCTCTCCTCATAACGGAGGTGATCCACTTCCTTCATCATCCTCGTTGCCCTACGCTGGACTCCCTCCAGCAGCTCCACATCCCTCTTGAACTGAGCAGCCCAGAACTGGACACAATACTCCAGGTGCGGTCTCACCAGGGCAGAGTAGAGGGGGAGAAGAACCTCTCTTGATCTTCTGATCCACCCTAGGATGCTGTTGGCCCTCTTAGACACAAGAGCACACTGCTGGCTCATAGTCATCCTGCTGTCCACCAGGACCTCCAGGTCCCTTTGTCTAACACTGCTCTCCAACAGGTCCATCCCCAGCTTATACTGGTAGCTGGGGTTGTTCTTGCCCACATGCAAGACTCTACACTTACCCTTGTTATACCCCATTACATTTCTTCCTGCTCAGCTCTCCAGCCTGTCCAGGTCTCGCTGAGTGGCAGCACAGTCTGCAGAGGTGTCGGTGACACCACCCAGCTTTGTGTCATCAGCAAACTTGCTGACAGTGCATGCCAATCCCTCATCCAAGTTATCAATGAATAGATTGAGTAGGACTGGTCCCAGTACTGACCCGGGAGGCACTCCACTGGATACAGGCCATCAACTAGATTCTGTCCTATTGACCATTACTCTCTGGCTTCCATCCTGCAGCCAGTTCACAATCCACCTCACTACCTGATCATCCAGTCCACACTGCCTCAGTTTGTCTGTGAGGATGCTGTGGGAGACTGTCAAATGCCTTACTGAAGTCAAGATAGACCACATCCACTGCTCTGCCATCATCTATCCATCTGGTTATACCCTCATCAAAGGCTATCAGGTTGGTCAGGCATGACTTCCCTTTTGTGAAGCCATGCTGACTGTCCTAATGACCCAGAGGCAAAGAAGGTATTCAGTATCTCTGCTTAATCTGCATCCTCTGTTCTCCAGGGTACCCACGTCAGCAGGGGGCCTACATTGCCTCTGGTTTTAGTTTTACCTGCAATGTATTTGAAGAAGCCCTTTTTGTTGCCCCTGACCTCTCTTACAGGGTTTAATTCCAAGGAGGCCTTGGCTTTTGTATGTTCATCCCTACGTTCTCTCACCAGAGCCTTGTAATCACTCCAAGTGGCCATCCCCTCCTTCCATGACCTACAGACTTTCTTCTTCTTCTTCAGTTTGCCCAGCAGATCCCTATTTAATGACACAGGTCTTCTGGCTCCCTTTCTTAACTTCTTTCCTTTTGGAATGCTTTTTTCTTCTACTTCAAGAAAGTGGTCTTTGAATGTTAATAGCTACTCTGAGCTCCTTTACCTGTCCTGTGGAATTTACCCTAGGAATTGCTTGAAAAGACCAAAGTTGGCCCTCCTGAAGTCCAGGCTTGTGATTCTGCTAGGTATTCTGTTCCTACCACACGAGACCCTGAACTCCACCATCTCATGGTCACTGCAACCAAGGCTGCCCTCAACTTTCACTTCTTCAACCAGACCCTCCTTATTTGTGAGTATGAGATCCAGCAGTGCACCTCTCCTAGTGGGCTCCTCCTCCATTTGCATCAGGAAATTGTCACCAATGTACTGGAGGAACCTTCTGGTTTGTGGATGGCTGGCTGAGTGGATCTTCCAGCAAATATTAAGGTAGTTAAAATTCCCCATGAGAACCCGGGCCTGTACTTGTGAGGCTGCTGTCAGCTGCCTGTAGAAGACCTCATCAACTTCCTCATTCTGGTCTATTGGCCTGTGATAGACACCCACAACAGTGTCACCCATGCCAGCCTGTCCCTTAATCCGCACCCACAAACTCTCCACTCTCTCTTCATCTGCCCCTGTACAGAACTCAATACATTCCAGTTGCTCTCTCACGTAGAGAGCAACTCCTCCACCCCGCCTTGCTGACCTGTCCCTCCTGAAAAGGACCTAGCCATCCGTGACCATCTTCCAGTCATACGAGCTGTCCCACCAGGTCTCCGTAATTGCCACCACATCATAATCACCTGACTGGACACAGATTTCTAACTCCTCCTGCTCATTCCCCATGCTGCGTGCATTGGTATATAGGCACTTCAGGGAGCGAGCTGAGCGCTCCGATTTCACCTGAGGACAGTGAGAGAAGACTCAAAGTGACGGGCAACCAGAGAGGAGCAAGAGGTAAGAAACAAGAGGAAAGTAGAGTCTTTGTAGAGAAATTGGTTTCCTTGTGTTAATTTCACTTGTCTTTTTCCATCACTGGGGAATGGCCATAGGTCCACCTGCAGTTTTGATTGACTCTGCATGACTTTTTTGCCTGCATATCACAGAGGTGACCATTTCTCATTTTCAGCAGCAGAATGGAGGGAAATTCAGGCCAGGGAGTACTTGAAGTTGTACAGAGTGGGAAGTGGGACAGGGTGTTTTGCATCCAGTTCATTTATAAGAGGCTTATATATACATTGGCAGAGTTCTCACACCTGCGTAGCGGGGATAGCTGAGAGACTGAGACCCAAAGGTTTACCCTTTTACAGCTTGCTTTATGACACATGCAGTGTTCTCATGTATTTGGACAGATTATCTCTTAATCACAACACAAATTAAATTATCCAATGAACAGTGATGTTTAAACACTAAAATGTCCTGTTTGGCTATCTATCCCCCCACTGAAAACGTCGTCTACTATATTTTTTACTGTTATCATAGCTGTTCAGGCTTCCATTTCTTTATTTACTTAACCCCTAAAATAATATGGAAGTCAGATCTTGTTACCTATAATACATGGGCCAAGTTACTTCCATCTACTATTTTCCATATAACCTTATTTCTTCCTGTCATGCAGGAAATATTTTAAATTAAAAAATATATATTAATTGTAAGAGGAGAGAATTTCAGACAATGTACATTTTGAATGGTAAATTAAATATTTTTCACAGAATCATTCAGGTTGGAAAAGACCCTTGGGATCATGAAGTCCACCATCAATCCTACTCTACAAGTTCACCCCTAAACCAGACCTGCCAACACCACATATAAGCATCTTTTAAACTCATCCGAGGATGATGACTCAACCACTACCCTGGGCCACCAGTCCAGTGCCTGATCACTCTCTCCATGAAGATTTTTTTTCTTATGTCTAATCTAAACCTGTCTTGTTGAAAACCATTCTCACTGGTTCTGTCACTAATTACATGTGAGAAGAGCCCAGCACCAACATTTCTACAATCTCCTTTCAGATAGTTGTAGAGAGTGAGGAGGGCCCAACTAAGCTTCCTCTTCCTCAAACAAAACAGCCCCAACTGTCTCAATCTCTCTTCACCAGGTTTATTCTCCAGTCTCTTCCCCAGCTTTGTTGCCCTCCTCTACACTCACTCCAGCACCTTGATTCTCCCTTGTACTAAGGTATCCAAAACTGGACCCAGTACTCAAGGTGTGGCTTCATCAGTGGTGAGTGAGTACAGGGGGACAATCACCTCACTATTCCTGCTAGACACACAGGTTTGAGGAATTTTGAGATTTCCCATCTCTGTTGCAGAACACAATGAAATCTGTAATGGAATGNAGGAGGGCCCAACTAAGCTTCCTCTTCCTCAAACAAAACAGCCCCAACTGTCTCAATCTCTCTTCACCAGGTTTATTCTCCAGTCTCTTCCCCAGCTTTGTTGCCCTCCTCTACACTCACTCCAGCACCTTGATTCTCCCTTGTACTAAGGTATCCAAAACTGGACCCAGTACTCAAGGTGTGGCTTCATCAGTGGTGAGTACAGGGGGACAATCACCTCACTGTTCCTGCTAGACACACAGGTTTGAGGAATTTTGAGATTTCCCATCTCTGTTGCAGAACACAATGAAATCTGTAATGGAATGATAGTAAAATGATCCACTACTTGCTTAATTTTGGAGTTCTTTTTATTTCCTTCTCGTACTGTGGTTGAAACCAGGGTATGGTATCAGCATTTGGCTCAGGCTGAAGCCTCAATTTTCCAGTATTTGCTTTCTGATCCTCCACTTGTCTCTTTACTGGTCTAGCAGATTCCAAAGGACCTTTCATTTTTGTTTAATGAAGTCCATCAGCAATTGAAGCATAGCTCAAAGTTGATCTTAGCAGAGATTGTCAATTCCAAGAATGACTTACAAAATGTTTATTGAGCATTGTAAAAGAAAGTAGAATAACAAAACCTCTGTGCACTGGGTAGCTCAAATGCCTTTGGTACAAATTACCTTTGAGGTAGCTTATCAGAAGAGCGTGTTTAGCTGAAGTCGTACACTGGCAGAATGACTCTCAAAAGTCATTCTCAAAGTGGCTCTCAAAGCTCAGTTCTAAAGGAAGCAGAGTAGGGCTGTCAATATGCAACTGTTATAGTGCTCCTTCTCTGTGTACTTCTTCATTGTCTTTGACCCAGGCAGTTTTCTGCATGAGAATTAGTAAGTGAAGTGTAATAACAGAGTTAATGTCACTCCTATTGTACATTCTTTTTCTCAATGAATTTTGGAAAGTTTTATGCATGTCATCAAAACAAAGTGCAAAGGAAAACGAACACAAGTGAGTTAAGCAAATGTAAGTTCTTAATCTAACCAAAGGCATTTAGGCTAATTTCATGAATGGAAAAAAAGTGGCTGAGATCCATAGAGTCTAGATTCTAGACCAATTGTATACCTGAGGCATATGGCTTACTGTGAATGGAAGAGAATAACTGCTCTCCAGACAAAGCCATTAGCTACAACGGGGTGCTAAACCAGCATTACTTTTCTTCTAATACATGCCAAATACTCTATATAACTTATATAAAGTACAATTAGTTTAAGAATATCTTTGTGACTGACGTCTGATCCCAAGCACAATGCACATCAGGTGAGGTTACAATCTTCACAGAGGCAGAAAGCTTGTGAGAGAGAGCAGCTGTCTGGATCTCGGGGCACTCTTTGAGGTCAATAAGGTATATGAATCAGTGGACTGTTCTCAGAATGACAGCTTGCCCACGAGAACATGGCATTTCGCAAGACTGTCAGCGATTTACCATAGGAAACACCTGGGACAAATTCTCCAGCATATCACGAAGACAGTATGCAAATGTAGGGAAGAATAGACCTATAGACACTGAGGTTGAGGACAAATTATTTGTAAAGAAGTCCTGAATTACTCAAATTTGTCTGTTTACTTCTGAAGGAATGGGTTTGTCCAGTGAGACTAATTTCTGTGGAATTAATGGTTATTTTTTGAAAGTATACTTGAATACTTTTATCAGGTATAAATGCACCATTTCTACACTATTTCCTCCTGACAATTATGGAATCATGGTCGAATTACTATAACTCAGCACAAAAAAATATTTATATTGTTAATACTTCAAGACTTCTCTGTTCATCAGTAGGCAGCAGTATCCCGTTAGGTCTATAGTAGGTTTTATTGTGCTGTTCGACTGCCCATTCCATTGTGGTCTATGCTTTCCAATGACAAGTGACTGAATATGGTTTGGGTGCTATATCATTAAGACAAGGAGATGCAATTACTTTCCTGTGTGTAATGTCACTGATGTGAATGTGCATTTGGTTTTGGGGAATTATGTCCTTATTATGACAAATAGTGCATTTTTCAAGTATTTAAAAGTCTTGTTTTAGCAAGAGTCTGTCCTCTATGTGTATATTTAAGGTATTGCTGTGACACAGCATGAAAACTTATAGTGTAGTTATCAAAAAAACCCATACCCACTCCCTATAACATGTTTAGACTGCTTTTTTAGACTCTATAAAATTTTAGCTAGCACTAAACATAGAACTTCATTCATCATCATGCAAGCAAAGGCTGCCAAAGGAAGCCTACTCTTCCTGAGCTAAAAGTGGCAACACTCCAGTATTGGCAGAAATCAAATTAATCATTTCCTGCTTTTAGTTTTAGATAAATAATCAAAAAGGATTGTCTAGATTCTGATCCAAAAGTAATTTTTCATAGCAAGGAATAAGACTACAGCTATAAAGACTAAGTGGGGAATGGTCTCCTGCTAATTACTTGACTGGGAAGGCCCTAAGGAAACTATAGTCAGATCAAAATACCAAAATCCAATTTAAAGTAAAACATTAAATAATCATATTTACTTTTAAGTAGAGTAACTTGAACTGCACTGAAAGACTTTTAGTGTTTAATTTGCTCTTTATGCTTTGAATGAATATGCTCCTAGTGGATCTTCATTCCTTCTGAGAATGAGCAGGGGCAGCAGCTGCCACTGATGACTGGATGATAGTGACTGCAGTTGTTGAAGAATTGTTATCTGGGGACTCTTATTCTTTCAGTTCTTCCCTCTTTAGTATCCATCACAAAGAGGGTGTCTGAACTGCTGACAGGCAGTGTGTGTGGTAAGGGAGCTCTAACTAAAGGGTTTGGAGGAGAGACAAATGGGATGAAGAGACTCTGCAACCACAAATGAAGACTGTGAAATAAACAGAGGGAAATGAGCAGGGGTTAAAGGACAAGTCAAGTATGTAAATGCCCAGAGAAGAAGAGTTGAGAAAGTTTGAGTTGAATGAACTACTAGAACTGTGCTGACAGCAAGCACAAGTGGAAGAATGAGGAAGGGCACAGTCATTAACATACTGAATGAGACGTGAGTTAAGGACATGACAGGATCCACTGTCAGAACCCCTGCACATCTCTTGCCTCACAGAGGCTCAACAGTCACAGATAAAGCATGCATCTTACCCATTTGTCCTTTATGCCTGAACCTAAATGATGACAACCTCTTAATAAGATGATATAAGTGTTGAACACCTTCTTTGCCTCTGTCTGTACTTCTGGGGGCTGTCCTTACATCAAGCCCCAGACTGCTGAGGCTCCAAAGTCAAGGCAAGAGAGGAGCTTGCCTTGGTTGATGAGGACTGGGTTAGGGACAAGCTAAGCAAGCTGATGTACACAAATCCATGGATCCTGATGAGATGCACCCGTGCGTACTAAGAGAGACAGCTGAAGTCACTGCTAAGCCACTTTCCATCATCTTTTCTAAGTCATGGGGATCAGGAGAGGTGCCTAGAGACTGAAGGATAGCAAATGTCTCTCCATTCTTCAAAAAGGGAAAGAGTGAGGACCCAGGTAACTCAGGCTCTGACCTGTCAGCCTCACGTCCTTCCCAGGAAAGGTGATGGAACAATTTGTCTTAGAGGCTGTCTCCAGGCACATCAAGGACAGGAGGGTCATTAGGGACAGTCAGCATGGCTTCGCAAAGGGAAGCATGGCCAACCTGATAGCCTTTGATGAGGGCGTAACCAGGTGGATAGATGATGGCAGAGTGGTGGATGTGGTCTATCTTGACTTAAGTAAGGCATTTGACACAGTCTCCCACAGCATCCTCACAGCCAAACTGAGGCAGTGTGGTCTAGATGATCGGGTAGTGAGGTGGACTGTGAACTGGCTGCAGGACAGAAGTCAGAGAGTGGTGGTCAATGGGACAGAATCTAGTTGGAGGCCTGTATCTAGTGGAGTGCCCCAGGGNCAGTTCAAGAGGGATGTGGAGCTGCTGGAAGGGAGTCCAGCATAGGGCAACGAGGATGATGAAGGAAGTGGATCACCTCCGTTATGAGGAGAGGCTGAGGGAGCTGGGTCTCTTTAGCTTGGGGAAGAGGAGACTGAGGGGTGACCTCATTAATGTCTCTAAATGTGTGAAGGGTGGGTGTCAGGAGTATGGAGCCAGGCTCTTCTCAATGTCATCTAGTGATAGGACGAGAGGCAATGGATGTCAGCTGGAACACAGGAGGTTCGTAGAGCATGGGACTCTGAATTCCTGGGGTCATGGGTTCAAGCCTCATGTAAGACATCTTGAGAAACTACTGTAGGCTGACTCTGTTCCAGCGGGGGGGTTGGACTTAGATGATCTTTCAAGGTCCCTTCCAACCTGTAACATACTGTAACTAATCAAATATGAGAAGGAACTTCTTCCCAGTGAGGGTGACGGAGCACTGGAACAGGCTGTCCAGGGAGGCTGTGGAGTCTCCGTCACTGGAGACGTTCAGGACCCGCCTGGATGTGTTCCTGTGTGACTTGGTCTAGGTGATCCTGCTGTGACAGGGGGATTGGACTGGATGATATTTGGAGGTCCATTCCCATCCCTAATTATTCTGTGATTCTATGAATGGTCGATAACCTATGTGGTAGGAAGAGGGAGAGCATTCAATAGTAATGAGATAGGTGATGACTAGTTCTGTAAATCTGGAAGTGTGGCTGAAATCAGGAGGAAAAACGCTGGCTAGAAGCAGTGAACAGTGATGAAGGACAAAGTGAGGGATGGATGGAACTATCCTGAATAGGAGAGATTAGAAATTGTCATAAATTGTGCAAACCAGACACATTTATTTACTCATTTCAGGATTTCTGACAGACCCCAAATCTCATTAAATCTACTGGCAGTGCATTTTCCCTTTTAAGCTGATAGACACAGGGAAAACTGCTGTTTATTCTACTGTGAACCCAAGTGTTAGAAATTTGAGATTAAACTTTAGCTTTGGTCATGTGTAATGTGGGAATGGATCCAGTTTCATAAGATGACATTTCCTGGGTTTAATTTCCTTTAAAACTGTGAAATCACAGCAAAACCATCTTTTGACCACATGGGATTTTAAGGTTATGAGCTGGGGAAAAATGTTCCCGAAGCAGGCATCTGGGGGAAGATATATGTATGTAGGAGGAGTGCAGACAAATGAGAGATCTTGACTGATCTGAGGCCAAAGAGCAGTACAGTAAATAAGTTCTAACTAAGAAAAATAAAAGACTGAAGAACAATTCCAGAGTTCTAACCATGGCCTCTCTTGCTTAATGTCTATTACTTATTGACTTCAGTGTTTATAAGATGGTTAAATCAAATTTACACTCCTAAGTACATTTGCATTATCTAGATTATTAAAAGGTAGAAATGACATAAAAACTGACTCTGAGTGCATATGAGATCCACCCACCACCAGAGTCTGCTTCTTCAGTTTTATAGGTATTTCCCACAGCTTTGTGAATTAGGCAGTATCTCTCCCATGGGAAATATTACAGATGTCATACTTTGTATGACAACTTCCCACTTTTGTACGAAAGTTTCTCAGTATTCTCTTAAAGGTAGTCTATAACAAAGTCCAATTTTGCAACCAATTCAGTCCGAACGCTAGTGGAGCTTGGGTGCATACACAACAGTAAACCCAGTCTGAATCTGAGCCATGTAGTCCATGTTGCTCCTATCAACAGGGACACACACACAAAAAAAATATCACTGTGTACCTGGGATTCTCAAATTCTTACCTGACTTTTAAAAGATGTGTGCTCACATCTGGGCAGCCTCCCGATCCTCTTACAGGAATGTCCTGGGACTGAAAACCTGAATCTTCTCAGTCATAGGAATGGAGCGAAACCATTTATCCTGACTTTCAGGATGGAATCTGAATCATGAAACATTTCTCTGTAGTTATTGCTTCAGCAGGAGAGCAGTACGTTAAGCGTGTAATAACAAAAATTATATATTGCAGATCTGTGACTAAATCTAGTCAAGAATTTCAGTTTAAGATTTTGATCATAGGACGGAAATCTATCAAATTGTCTTCTCCGGGTTTCCAACCCAAACGCCCAGCATTCTTGCACAAATCACAAGATTACAAGTCTGAAGAGAATGTTTTTCTGAGATTTTGTTTGGATCTGAATGAGGCATTTTTCACTCAATCTAGAATCCAAATCACATGGGTATTCTTGGCATAAGGCTTGCCCTTGAAACCACTTAGAAATATGCAAGCATATTGACTTGATATGTGGTTTGGATCATTTCAAAGAGTAAAAGGTGTGATTGGCTGTCGTTTGGGGCTGCAGAGTGCTATTAACTCTTTTATATTACCAAGACAGAGAAGTACAATATAACATCTTTACAATTGATTTACTATCAGCTTGCATTTTTAAATCAAAGCCAATTCAAGGGAACCAAGATGTTCAGACTATAACTGCAAAAATAACAACTGGTAAAATTACCAAATCAAGTGACTTTTATGGCTAAACTTGTAATACCCAGTATTCTTAATGCCCGAGCTTCTAAAAAGAAGACTAAAAGTAATGCAACAAAACCCACTTTCTTCTGGATCTGCAGTACGAATCAGTTCCATAACCTTTGGTGTCTGACTCAGTATTTTTGAATGCTGAGGATTGTAAATTGTAATAATATGTTTTGTATCAAAATCCAGCTTAAGAAAGACGTAACTTTAACTGTCTAAAATCAGTGGGTCAGGAGGGTACAAGATATGGAAGGAGGGGAAAAAAATGAGGATTCCCTCCCAGACGAAGATCCTTCACTACCACTTTTTCCTAAGGAACTAAACCTGACAGAGCACCTGGATTTCTAATTTCCCGTCATGGGGCAAAGCTTGTCAGACTGGGTGATTGTTGTTATGCTTAGGGGTTGTCATGCCCCTCCAAACTGTTGCATTGCAGCCAGATCCACAGGCAAGCAAAGTTCAGAATGCTGTGAAACTGCCATCCCTTTGTGCCCAGCCCAGGGCTGTGAGAGACGTTTGCATTTCTGCCCACTGTAATGAAAGTAACAAATCCTGGTGTCTTCCAAAAGAAATACTGTTTCTTGATCACTAATGCAAATAAACGTATTGCACGTTACAGGTTTAGAGAAGAATGTGCGAGACCATAGTTTCTGAAGTTGAATGAAGAGGTACTCCTTCTGTTTCTCTCCAGTCTTCATACAGGCAACCTTCCACTAGGGTCACTGGTAATTTTTATGACTGAACACTACAGACACTCAAAAGTACTTCAGGTGTTGGTGGTTTTTTAAATGATTTCTTTTCCTGAAAATAATTATGAGATTTGCATACAAATTTTATTTAAGAAAGTCAAACAGCTCTTGCATTTCTTTCTTTCCAATGTTATTTTTTGAAATAGTTGTAAATTCTGTGCTTCGTAGCTTTCTAAAGGGAAAAATGAATCATTTGTTCACTAAATGCAAAATTAAAGAAGACAAATAGCACAGTTAAGACTATGATTTATTATAGTTCACATCCGGCTGTATGTCCACAAGTCCTTTTAATGCTTTTCATAGGAAACAAAACCTAGATTCACTCTTTTACTAGTGAATTTGAAAAATGTTTGTATTTCAAGAAGTGTCTCTTTCTTCTTATTTCATTTAGATATGCCTTAATTATATTAATCACAGTTGCAACAGATGACAGTGTTGGAAAGAAAGAAGCAAGGAGAGAAGAACTATTTCCTTGTATTGTAGGTCTTTGAAAGCATAGTAGTTGTTTTTCTGTAGGCTATAGGACTAAATTTTCTTCTCATATTCAAAGCTAAATTTGTGGTTTGTAAAAAATAGTGATAGATCAACCTTAACTCTCAGATGTTTATTGTGTTAAATGGATCACATCAAGAGATAAAAGTTCAGTTGTGCTGTGTTTTAAATAATTCATACCTCTTCCAAGTGTATAATGCAGTAAGCAATTTAATAATAGTAAATGTTCTCATAATGGTTGTATGAGATAATGTCACAGATGTCTTTTCTTGGTGGAACCCGTGTTTTGCCACTAGGTGCTGATTTGAGATGTGACGTTCTGAAGCCTAAAAGTCAGATTGTCTACAGGTGTCACACTCTGGATTTAGAACTCCTGTGAGTATAGGGGTGTAGGCTAAAATTTTGCCTTCCTCCCTCTTCCCTTGAAAAGGAAACTGCCTCACTAGGCAAAACCCCCCTCTCTCTGGACAGTGGCATTGCCTGAGGTCTTCCTGGGCACTGTCTGGGAGGTGATGACAACATGCCAGATATGGTTTATCAAAATGAATGGCAGTATGCTAGGACTGAGCCTGTGCTCTGTCATCAGTGTTTTTACCAGCAGAAATGTAACCAGAGAAAGTAAGTTTAACCTGCTACTCTCAAATACTGTCTCCTAAAAGTATCTAAGGCATATCAGGTTTCTTTTTCAGATGCTTCTGCAGAGACTCACACACCTAATCAAGACTGTTATGACTTAGATGGGTAGAGTCAAGTGGTAGACTTCCTATATTGTTCATATATATGTTATATCTTGTGGCTAGAAGATTTGGGAAAAAAATGTGGCTGCTATTTCCCATTTTTCCTATACTTCTTATAGTAGCAATATGTCATCAGTTGATCAGGTCCAAGATGAGATTAATCAGTTAATTTAGTTAACGGACCAAAACAAAAAAATTCTAAGGAGGGTTCAAAAAAACTTATGAAGTCATAAGCATAAGCAAAAACTGTCTTGATTTGGGGAAAAACAACAAAACACATTTAATTCACTCAACAATTTGGTATCCAAGGTAAAGGGCATTAGTTCTGACGTCGGTCTTGAATTTATTGTAGACAGATCTTGTCTACAGTTTGTTGTGGCATTTATCTTGATGCTTCTGCCTATGGCTCCGATTTGTTCTTTTAGGCATTTCTGGTGCGTGATATTACTTTTATTACCACACAACTGCTTTCCTAAAGGTTTTGCAGAATGCTAAAATAAGACCTTGTTTACTGACCACATGGCTAGTTTAACTGCAGCTTTGACAATTCTCAGAAGTTATGCTTTCAAAGAATAGTGATAGACACCTGCTATGGTTGGTTACAAATGAAAATGTTGTATTATGGAAAATGTGGAAATTAAGGGCTTCTGATCTGTAATTTGTAGGCTTGGAGATATTCTGATATTCTCCTTTGTGTGTGTCAAGTCTTGTTATGCATTGCACATCCCATATAACGACTATCTGCAACAGCATTAAATTAAAGTATGGATAAGTGTAGTCTTGCATCTGGGCAAGAACAACCCCAGGTATCAGTATAGACTGGGGACTGACCTGTTGGAGAGCAGTGTAGGAGAGAGGGATCTGGGTGTCCTGGTGGACAGCAGGATGACTATGAGCCAGCAATGTGCTCTTGTGGCCAAGAGGGCCAACAGCATCCTGGGGTGGATCAGAAGAGGGGTGGTTAGCAGATCAAGAGAGGTTCTTCTCCCCCTCTACTCCGCCCTGGTGAGACCACACCTGGAGTATTGTGTCCAGTTCCAGGCTCCTCAGTTCAAGAGGGATGTGGAGCTTCTGGAGAGAGTCCAGCATAGGGCAACAAAGATGATGGAAGAGGTGGAGCACCTCCCTTCTGAGGAGAGGCTGAGGGTGCTGGGTCTCTTTAGCTTGGAGAAGAGGAGACTGAGGGGGGACCTCATTAATGTCTACAAATATTTGAGGGGTGGGTGTCAGGAGGATGGCACTGGGCTGTTCTCAGAGTCATGTAGTGATAGGACAAGGGACAATGGTTCCACATCAGCCTGAGAAGGGTCTTCTTCCCAGTGAGGGTGACAGAGCACTGGAACAGGCTGCCCAGGGGGGTTGTGGAGTCTCCTTCACTGGAGATGTTCAAGACCCGAGTGGACGGGTTCCTGTGTGATTTGGTCTAGGTGATCCTGCTGTGGCAGGGGGATTGGACTAGATGATCTTTCAAGGTCTCTTCCAATCTGTAATGATTCTATGATTCTAAGCCTTGGCTTCCTACAAAAAAAGATTTCTCACTTACTTATTGCATATTTTAAAACCTGTATATTTGTTATTAAGTTAGTAAAATATTCTCTCATATCTGTTGCTTTGTAGAGTGAAAATGAAAGCGGGATTGACAGAATAGCATAATTCTGCTAGAATGCAAAAGCCATTGGGAGTGGAAGAAAAATAAGTTTCATGAATTTTGTTTTGGAAAACGATCTTTCTGGAACTGGATACAGCCTACCAGAGAGAGAAGGGATGACACAGAGCAACTACAAGGATGTCTGTTACTAGAGTGTGGTCTCTTTCTATTTAAAGACCTGCCTAGTGCCAGAGAACAAAGCATGACATGGATAAATTCCACAGCTCCTGCCTACTAATTGTATGAGGTAAAGGAACCACACACCTTGGGAGTAATTTTAAAGTTTAGCTAGAAAATAGGTCTAACAAAGCCCCAAGTCAAATTAAGCTATTTAATTTGAGTTATAAACCTGAAAATGTTGGGTGAAATTTGTGGAAAAAAGATCAAAGACCAAGTTGCTGGTGGATGTAGTGGTCAGACAGGAATCCAAGGAACACATAATACAGTATTGCTAACCTGAAGGCATTCACAAATCATCAATCAAGTCTGGAATGTCATGAGTTTAGGGAATTTTTTGATATAATAAATATAGAACTTGTTTTGTCTTTTAAAAGCTAAAAATTGGGGCATTTTTGAGTCACTTTTTTTTTTAAACCAAGTTGTGAGCCATAATATTATGTTTGGAAAGAATGAAAGTTAAGACTCTTACTTTGCTCAGGAAAAGGAGCTTTGAGAAAACACTTGTTGGGTGACTTGCAATAAAGGTCACACAATTTGGCAATGTAGAGATAGATTAATCTGGAAAGTACTGTAGTTGAGGAAAACTGCTGGCAGTCAGTATGTGAGAATTTGAAAACAAGACCGTTTCTCTTTTATGTAAATAGAGTAACCATGCATAGGGCTGACACTAAAAGTTGTAATAATCTTAGTCTTCTGATATTCAATTCATTCTCTAATAGTTTCTGTTTTATGACAAATAATTTTTTACTCATAAACATTTGTTTATTTTGCTTACAAATTTTCAGGAACGAGATGAGCTTTTCATTTAATCTCTGCTTTTATCCTGTGTGATTTGTCTTACACGCTACATTTTCCTGTCCTCTTTAGGAACAGAAATAGTGGGAAGCAGTATGCTTTCAGTAAAACATCTTGTGGTGCAAGGAAAAAGTGATCAATACTACTTCTGTACTTTTAGGAAGTATATGACATGGAATTTACATCATACCATCAGTGATGAACTGCCACTGTTCTGTTGGCTGCAGTTTTACAATGTCAGAAAGCTTTTTTTGGTCTAGGCTAGTATGTTTGACTGCTGAAATAAGACAACAAAGGTATCCTATGTTATGCCAACTTGAGATCTGGATCAGTAATTACTTCATCTACTTTGCCATGCAGTCAAAAGTATTTTCAAACCCTAATCAATAGTAGCTAATATCCAAAATTTCATATTTTATTGGTTAAAATTTAAAAAAAAGCAGAGTTTATATTACAATTCAGAGGTGGATTTTTTTTCATTAAGCCTTTTTAGTAGAGTTGGAATCCAGGCTGCAGTTTTGTTTGTCACTTCAGTTCTGAATGCAAGAAATGTTTACTAAATAATTATTTTTAAAAAATCTGTTTTATAAAAGGGAAAAAACTCCATTTTTTTTTTTTTTTTCAGTGAGGGAATTAAATGTTAAATTTCCTTCAGAAGAGCACTTCTCTTTATGGAAAAGTTGTAAATCCTGAAATTAAGTTAGTAATGGAAAATGTGGCACGCTCAACTATGGCAATGCAAACATATACTCTTAACACACAAAAGACTGTATATGAGTACATGGCATGCATCTGCAACATGCTACATGTTTATTACAGATCAAACACTTAAAAATGGAAAGAAACAACACAGGCACAATTTCTAAAATGTTTGTTTAGTATAGCCAGAGCACATTGAGAAGTGTAGGACCGAAGTATTTAAATAACTTAAAATGTTTAATTTGAAGTACTACACAGGTGATAAAAACGTCATGTGAAATTACTATTTGGTGTGCTTTAAAAGAATGTAATTAGGAGAAAATGAATATGGAAAACTTTAATCACTAGAGCAAAACTTTTGTAAGTGAAGTGTAGTTGTTTTTGTTCAGGCATTCAAAATTTTGCAGCAAATAAGAACGTTTATTAAAGGCTGAGCTCAACCACAACAGCACACACTGTGTTGTGACTGTATGCTTCCATCCTCCGGGGCACAGGGATGTGTGCAGTAGCTCATAGCACATGCTTTTGCCCCCTTACCAGCCAAGTCAACATATCTGAGAAAAGAGATGATAAAGGAAGGGTTTTTTCCTCACTTCACCTTTCTTCTCCCTTGAAGGGACAGAAGGGGTAAACTGAAAGCTGTGTGAATCTACTGCAAGTGAAGGTGGCAAAGAGCAAGAGGTGTTAGACAAAGGAAAGGAAAAGAAGAAACTGTCACCTTTAAGCCTGTCACACCAAAAAAAAAATGTTAGGAAAGCTCAACTGACAAATGAAAGGAGACATAATATATGGGAGGTGATGCTTTGGGTGAATTTGTCCACTTGTCAGACAAATGCGGGGAAATAGGTATGCTCTACATGTTTAAGTTTTGGAACAGACATGTAGGCTTGAGGAGAATTTTGCCTATAGATCCTTAACATCTTTTAATGATTTCTATAAATGATACTTGTAGGACAAAAAGGATAACTTTAGAATATAAAATTAAGCTATTAGTGTAACTATTTACCCAACACTCCTATTGCCAGAAGTTGGGCAGTTTGCTCTCTGCTGATCTACACTTCTTTGTTTTTTTTTTTGTTTTTAGTTGCCTAATACAAGTCACCGTTTCCATTTCAGGAGGAACAAGATAATTTCTCACTCCTGCTTCCTGTGCTACCAGCATCCTTCTCAATGCTTGCTTCTGTTTTCTCTCAGAATACTTATTCAGTTACCTTGTCTGCCTTTGCTGGCACCAAAGAGTGAGTGTTCAAGAGAAAGTTCTTTTCTGTCTGGTAAATAATAGCCCTAGTTATTATTTTGAGAGCAGGTATGAGTCGCTGCTACTTTCTCTGTGCTTTTCTTTAAGGCATAAGATGTTTTTACTGCCCTGCTATTTCTTCTTTCTCCCCAAGGTCGGTTTCATTTTCAGTGGATACACTTAGACAAGTCTTGGACTTGATTCAGTTTAAATTACTGTATGTTTGGCCTCTGTATCATGGAAGCACAAGCAAAGCAGCTAAGCACTGTTCTCTGTTTTCCCTGGCTATGCATAAAGTTATGCAGTGCAGAAGCTCAAACATTTTGCTTTGAATTGAGTCCCCTGGGATGATATGCTTTGTAGTCATGCACTAAACTGTTGACAGAATACAAGCTAGATGCTGCTTCTCAATGGTCTTCACCGTAGATATTATTGTTCTTTTTGTATGGTGAGATCCAGTGTAAGGTTCAGACTCTGTGTCTAGACCCAGGAATAATATTGACTTGTGGGAAGAGATGATGAGAACTCTGATAGCTGATCAGAAAATTGCGTATCTTTCTTTTCCCCTCTTCAGAGATGCTGTACAATATTAGAATATTCTGAAATAATTCATTAAAGTAGAGAATGTCTACTCTGCCATGGATTGCTTCAGCGGCTTCAGTCCCATTTTGGCTAGTAACCCAATGGAGCGAAGCAAACTGGGCTTGATTCAGGGGTGCGCTACAGCTCTAGCTTGCCAGTCCTCTCTGTAATTTGTGTGAGTTTTAAAGAAGAGCATACAGCAGAAGTGATTAGGACTTCTTCAAGGACACATGCTGGGATTAATTAACTAATGCCCTGCATATTTTAAAATTACTCTGATTTGTAGAACAACTTTTGTGTCAAAAGAGGATGGCATCACCCTGTATAGCTGTGAAAATTTTGATGGAGAACCAGACTCTGCTAGGAACAGAAGAGCATTTATGGAGTAGCAGGAATTTCAGACTCAGTATCAGGTGTCTGTTAGACAAGACCTCTCCATGTTACAAATTATCTCCCATTCATTTTGCTCCTTTTATTGGTTAAAATCAACCTCACCGAAGTTCATGCATGGAAATAGAAGGTTTTGTTTTGTACTTATACAGCATTATCATTGATATTAACCTGATTTGGTTTGCATTTGGACTCAATTTTGGTTTTAGCTACCAAAAATACAGATGCTTAATCACCATGTGCATTAAAACACTACAGGGAGAAGCAGCAACTTAGCTGTAAATAGATGGGTAGTCTAAAAACTTTAGAGTACATTACAATTAGTATATTAATTAGAAAGATTTACTCTTCATTATTAACAAGCAGTATGTAGGCCTTCCATACATTTAATATTCTACTAGAACAGTGCTGGTGGTTAAACCACACTTAAAGCTATTTTAGCAATATGCCTTCTCGTTAACTGGACTCTCTAAACATCCTGGTTTCCTTTTTTCTCACTATCTTTTGGACTTTTTCATGATGGCAATAGCTTAATCGAGCTATGTGTCTGTGAGACAAACAATATTAACAAAATGGTAACCAGACTGGGGCCATTCTGGTAAAATGCATCAGAGCACAGGAAGCAGGACATACCTTTCATTTCCTTGGTAGTGCAAGGAAATTTCTGGAATTCATAGTAAACAGGACAAATAATTACTATATCCTGAATTTCTCATAAAAATGTCTTATTTGGACTGTTATCAAATACTAAATATTAAAGGTAAAGTCAAGTAGAATATTTTTATTCAGAATTTGTTCAATTAATTTTAACTCCTTTTGAAATGTTCTTGTATAATATGCTGAACAGATTCTACAATATCTGATTTTATTTTCAGAGCACAGCGTGAGATATCACTGATTACTGTGAGGTAGAGGGAAGTAAAAGATATAAATTAGAAAGTAGAGTTTTAGAAATAAACATCTTTTTGAGACAGCTTTAATGCTTACATTTCCTGCTTTTCTGATGGTCTGAGACATTTACACCCTGCCTATCAGAAGGTCTGACTTTTGAAATACACTTGCTGTGGAACTCTGAAAAAGTGGTGTTTACAGTAGTCCAGATGGTAGGGTGACTCGTGACAGTACTGGTTGTCTCTAGCAGTGAGAAAGACTGATGCACACACAGCACAAAGGCTGTAAAAGTCTTCTCTAGATATCTTCAAGGTAACTCAGCATGTTAGTTTCCAAACTAAAGATGTAACATGTTGCTTTTTAGAGATGCTCAAGAATTTGTAAAACAATGTCTATTCTTGTCAAGATGAAATTAACAAATTAATTTAGTTAATGTGCTAATGGGCTGAAACAAAAAAAACACCAAAAAAAAACCAAACAAGGAGGGTTCAAAAGCCAGTTATGAATCGTGGGCAAAAAAACCCCTAACTTGATTGGGGGGAAAAAATTAAGAAGAACACATTTTTATTCACTCCCACAGAAAAACGCCACACAAAGACATACAGAGATTAATCACGTGTTCTTACACAACTGGGCCAAGCTCTCCCCCTCAAAGGGAAGAGACTTCTAACAGTTCTTTTTCCTTGTGGAAACATGGAGTCCATTCAGCCTATGCACATCCCTCAGTGTCAGCAGGCATTTCAATGTCCAATTCCTTATTCCATGTTCTTCCAAGCCAGTCTTCTATTTCCAGTGTGCCAGTTCCTATGGTCATGAACAAGGGGAGACTCTCTGTGTTTCAGAAAAAAATGCAATTCAGACAAAATTTTCCTTCTGCTTTCCTTGAGCAGCACCCTTGCTCCATTCATCATGTTCCAATTGCAAGATGGCTGCCTGTACCTATCACAATGAAGCACTTTCCTCTCTGAATAAGAAACAAAAAGTGAAGAAACAGAAGCCAGAAACCCGAAACCAGAGCCTACAAACCTGTTGTTCCTTTTTTACAGAGTGGAACAAAAGTTTACGTGTTGCCATGGCAACTTCCCTATGCCTCAGGCCAAGAAATCTCAAATTTCAAACTATGATAATTCTCTTATCAAATCTTGCACAATTTGAGAGGCAAACTTCGACTATTCCAAGAAAAATGAATTAAATCTGATCAAAGTCATCTGACAGCTCCATCCAAAAGCTGCTGTTCAGCCTAACAGAGCAATATGGCCCTATGGATAGGGAAAAATCCACTCAGCCACTCTGTACACTGTTATCCGCAGGTCTGATTAAGATCGCTATGATTACTCAGAGTTTAACCGTGGTAGGAAAAGGGCTCAATGGCATGTTTTTAATCATATTGGGTGGGCAAAATTTGACTGTGTGTCAGATGTGCACTTTCTTTCAAACTGAATGGAGTGACAAAGTTTTGGACAGCCTTACTGCAGGTTGTCTTCACTTCTGTTTCCATAATTTGCTAGTTCTTTTGAAGGTCTTACAATCAGTGCTTTAAGTACACATAGGCTTATATATTAAAGTACACTGGAGACAGGTTCGACCTATTAGAAATTTAGGTACAACAGGATTATAAATGTTACTTGATACCTTATAAAGCCCAAGATACCTGACCGGTGCATAGGCTGTGTTGCTTGATGTAGTCAGGTGATAACGTATGTACGCTCATGCTGCTTACTTCAGTGAGTGTCAAAAGTTCATGCTAAGTACTACATAAATTAACACCTAATTAAGCACTCTTATGGTTTGGATTGGGAGAGAAGCGTAAACTTGATTCTCCTTAGAGAGCTATATGCAGAAATATGATGTAGAATTAATTTTATGAATAAAGGTCAAAGATCAAGGTCTGAACGTATTTTTTGGAAGAAGGAACTGGAAGTGAATCTTGACTTACTTAATGAAATCCTTTTCTGCTCATGAAAATACTGAAAGTTTCATTTGGTTTTATGTCTACTTCGCCATTATATGGTGCAGCTGTCAGGAGAACTATTCCATTACTGGCACAGTTTGTAACTTCATAGGCTTTCTGAACTTCCCGTTGCTACCCTTACACCAGTAGTTACTGAATCGTAATTTAGTAATGCTAAAAAAAAAATTGCCTGGAGGTTAGGGTTCAGGACTAAAAGATAGGGCTGTTATGGAATGGTCTGAAAACATTGAAGAGTTATGTTGCATCTATCAATCTACTATACTAATACAAACCATCCAAATATGCTATTCGTGTGTTAGACCTGAATATACATATACCTCTGCTGAGCAAGTGATGATATTGTCCTGACTGGCTAATACTTTTGAAATATAGAATCTGATATCTGCATCAGTTCAAAGACATATTTGGGAGCAGTAATGATGTTTGGACTTTTGGGAAATCTGGAAAGACATCAAAATAATTTTAGCTATGATTTATTTGTATACATTACAGGAAACAATCTGTTTCTCTTTCCCGTTTGTTCCAGCAGTTTATGTGAATATACTAGAACACCCCCAAACATAATAGTTACCTGTTCTTTTGGTTGTACCACAATTCCCTTCTACTTAGGAGTTGTACCTTTTGAAGGCTCCGAATCCTAATCTTAATCCAATAGCAAAAATTTTTAGTTCATGCAGAGATCTCTATAAAGCCCCTCTTGATGCTTTAGATTTCAGTGTCCCTTAGGACAGTGACAGCATGTTTAACTTACCTAGTAAACTGTAAATTCACTAGTGAATGACATTATTTTCCACAGCTAGATCCCAAATGAAGTAAAATCTGATAATGTTCACGGTCTCAGAAGAGAAGGAAACAGTCAGAGACATATAACTAAACTCAGGGTAATTTTTGAGAAGCAATGTAAGAGAGATCAAGCTATGTGTTTTGTTTTCAAGCAATAAAGATTATTCTAAAGCAGTCTGTGGTACTACCACAAAAACATCAAGGAAGTCAATATTAGCATTATGACAGTTACAACATTGATTCAGAAAGGAGTATGCAAGTTTATTTTTTCCTCTAACTACACAGCTATCAGCTGAAGGCAACTGAACATCCCAGGACGTCTGTGTTAAAGAAACACTTGTGAGTGAAAAGAACCCCGAAGTCAAGTTGGGGGAGAAATAGTCAAACACAAAGAAGCAAGGTAGCCAAGAAGGCAGTTCCTTATACCAAAATGCATTTGACATTTCTCCTTCTCCACCCTCCAGGAAGATAGAGAAGGGAAAATACCAGCAGTGAGACAGTTTTTTGTGGCAAGAATTTTGCCACATCACAAATACCACCTCTACCACAACTGGCACTGCAGGCAGTCTTTGCAAAGATGTCAAGGGCTGTGCCACTGTAGAGACCAAATTACTTCCCATGTGAAGTCTGAAGCATGTTGGCATGTTGGAAAATTTGTGCTGGCATTACCAATACCTTCTACAGTGTGTTTGACTGAGTTACACATTCAGACTGTTGACTGAAGGAGAGAGCAAGTGTTTGCAGAGTTCTTGAAGATCTTTGGTGGCACCGAACCGCCTCTTGCTACACATACAAGGGAATGTGATTAATCAGTATTTGCTGAGAGGGACTTGCTGCTCAAAAAATAAGGCCAGACCAAATGTTCCTCGGGTCATGTTACATCAGTCTTTGTTGACAATGCACGGATGTCACAGAAAAGTGATTCCGTTAGATTAAATTCAATCCTTTTTTTTTTCCCCACTCAGTTTTTACTTCATCCCAGAAGTCTACAATTTGCTCTCTATTGTAGCGCCTTAGTATGTCTAAGCTACAAAATGATGTATTCTACTAATTTTGGTATATAGTGCTGCTTGTATAAGTGCAGATGAGGCAATGAGAAAAGAGGTTCAGTCTCAGCTTTTCCTGTTGTCTGAAACACTAGAAGTACTGCAGCGTAATGATACTTAACTGATCAAGGTTTGTAAAATGAGCAGTCCTGTAGAAATACAAAGTATTATCATAATACTAACAGATCTCATGGTTTTACTCAACCCTACAGGAGCACGAGGCCAGTTGGTTGCAGTTCCAGGAAGATGTTTGCAAGAGCTAATTGTCAGCAATTGCTGACAAGCCTTGCTTCCATTTCAGGGACTGAGGACCTGCTTTTGTTCATCAAAATGTTCAGGAAACCCTGTCAGAGTGTCCAGCAGTCACTCAACAAATTTGTCATGGTTATTTGGTCAGACTGCTCTTCCGTGTTGGTTCTGTGGTTAAAACCTGCTGGCAGCAGAAATATTGCTTTAAAACTGTTACTGGGTCCGTGATTGTCCCAAAGCAGGAGTTCACTGGTGGTTTTGCACCTTCTATATGACAGAAAGACTTAGCATAGAATTAATTCATTGAAATTTTGATTTTGCTTACTTCAGCGTATGAACAGTTAGGTCTCATCAGTTGTCTGTAGAGCATGGTCTGCTCCTGGGTCTACCATACATTATCATTGTCACTGTGAGCCAGCCATAGTGCTTGGTGCCCCAGTTTTCTCACCTACACAGTTAAGACCACAAGGAGTGATGCTGAGGCCTTCACTTGCACAGGTTTTGAATGGGTTTTCAGCCAAGGAACAACAGAAAGTCAGAACAAACATATACTCCATGTCTCTGTTTTCTGTGCACAGAAGTCAGCCAGTTTTATCAGTAAGTTTGATGAAAGAACCTCCATGGTCTAGTCTTTTGATATTTTAGGCAAAATGAAACATACGCACCTCTCAACCGAGTTTGGTTTACTGAGCTTTCAGCTCCTCATCTCAGTGCTTAGGATCAGTCACTGTGTTAGTAATCCTACTGGACTCACAGCCAGTGTGTCTGCAGGGCTTCTTTCAGTAACGCAAACCAAGTCTAAGGGCCTGGAAAACAGTGCAGCAATTTGTTGGCCCGAAAGCAAAAATAAACTGTGCACAGTATGTCACATTAGCTCTCAACTGTCTCCAGGAAGTGAAATGTTTGTCAGGCAAATGTATTTGCTTGTGGCCTCATTTGATTCATGTTTCAAAGAAAGAACTGAAGTCATACCCCCGGCCGAGCACATACATTGAGCAAGGGGAGGATACTGTGCGTTGTCATCTTCCTGCATCCTCCACCCTGCTTCCCTGTGGAGAAGAAGCGCCTTTCAAGTGAAAGAGATTTTAGAAAAATGGGGTGATGTCTTTTTTTCCCCCCAACACTGACAGGAGTGTTTTAGCTGGGTAAAGGAAGAGCCACATTGCGCCGTCTCTGAATTGCAGCTCTGAATCATCTTTGGAAGAGTTGGGTTAATGTCTGGAGTTGATGAGCTTAAAGATCTTTTCCAACCTAAACAATTCTATGACCTTATCGGAAAGTAGGAGATAATTCATTGATTTCTAAAGAAAAAGTTGTGTATTTTCTTAATTTCTGTTCCTTCTCTCCAAAGGCTACGCTGCAAACAGCTGCTTGTCACTGTTCCTCCCAAGTCCTTGTGCCCAGCATGGCTAACCCGACAAGCCAGCCATTGAGAACCCAAGTTATACAGCAAGTAGTGTGATTCTGTGTGGGATAAAATGGATGGGATCATCATGAGTTTGGTTTGGAAATCTTTCCGTATTGGGAAGGGATGATTTCACTGTGGTGGATCTCTTTGCACCTAACTTTCCATGCCTTGTCTCCTCCTAGTAGGAAAACACGCAGAAGTATTAGTAAAGGCTTCCACAGAGTCAGTATAAATATGGAACAACTCCATAAGGAAGTTTGTGGAATTACCCTCACAAAAAACAGTAAGCCAGAAGGATCCAGAGTGTAGAAGATGTAGAACACAATCCAATTTCTGATTTAGTTCCTAATCCATTTTTTATCTCACTGCAGATCTATTTCTGTTAAGGGTGCCCTCTCAGACTAACCTTAGTGTTAGCTTCCTGAAGATAGAATAGGAAGAGTTTGCCAGGAATTTCTAGTCCATGAACCATCATGATTTTCTCCCTTACATTTTCTCATCTTCAAATTCTGCTAGTCTTTGTCATCTTCTTTCTGACATGGTAAGTATCGGAATTCTGTAAGAAACTTACCATTGAACTCGTAGCACCTCATCACACTGCTGTGTTTGATGGGAAGGCAGATCCAGAGCTTCTTTAAAGATGCAAGTGGTTGTGTTTTTGTGCCCAAAATACTTAAGCTATTTTAAGTAGGCAAGCAGATATGCTGAGGCAGTAGAAATAAATACTTAAAAATAGTTGACCTCAAAATACCTATCCATCAGAAAGCAGAGGGTAAAAGAACCTTTAAAGGGAGCTTTTCCTTGCATCATCCCTGGAGCAGAACTTCAGATGTACAGACTTGTGGTTAAGGCAGATCTAGACTGAGCTGCCGCCTTAGTTGGCATCACAGGAAGGACCACCTTTCTTGTCCTTGGTGTGGGTGTTCCAGTTCTTAGCACAGCATGGGGGTTTCCAGGTTGTCCTTAATGAGGTTGCACAGTTCACAATGGCCAGCTTATAGATAGCAGCTTGTGCAGAGGAGATGCTGTTGTGAGCACTGCCTCTTACACACCTGTGGCCATGGCAGCAGTTGCATTTGTGCACAATGCTAACTTTCAAATGGACATGATTTTACCTGCACAGAAGCATGATCACTGTTGGAAAAAGCACTCGTACTACCATCAGCTTGTCACCTTAACTTTATTTATTCCTTCTCAGGTCTTCTGTTTTGGGTTTTTTTTTTGAACAGCAGGGAAAGAGCCAACCCTGTGTGGCTTACCAGTTCTCTGTGGAGTGACAGGAACTGGACCACAGCTCAGTCACCTCAGCAGGCGGAGGTCCATGCTACTCTGAAAGGAGCAACAGACAGTATATTAAAGGAGAGTGTGTTCTTGAAGCTGCCCAGCACTATCAATGCTAACCAGTGGGATGATCTGGACTTCTGCTGCCCTGTGCCAGATGGCAACGTTTTGATACTGCAGTCTACATTGCAGGTCTGTGCTCTGTGGTTATGGCAGGAATTCATCCTGAAATAGCAGCTTAGATTTTGAAATTCAGGCATGGCCCACTTATTTGGATATTTCTAGCTGCAAGTTTCAGTTGAACCCATTAGCAGCAACTGAGTTGAAGAAATGAGGAATGATTTTCCCCAGGTATTTACAATCTGGGCAGAAAGATACAGTGTTTGCATGCATCTTGCACCACATTGAAAGAAGTCCAGAGATCCATTGCTGCAGGGCTTGCACATTGCAGTGTACATCTGTGAACATGTGTATGATGAGAAAATACTTTGAACGCTTATGCCTCACGTAAACCAAAATATTTTGTTTAATATGATAAATACAGAGGATTCTTCAAAAATAATGAAGAATTTGGGATTAATTTACAACGGTATCGCAGAGAACCTGCTCTTCTAAGGAAAATGTACGGTCTTAAGAACCGTACATAACAGAACTACTCCGCTCTGGTGAGACCCCACCTGGAGTACTGTGTCCAGTTGTGGAGCCTTTATCACAAGAGGGATGTGGACATGCTGGAGCGAGTGCAGAGGAGGGCCACGAGGATGATCAGAGGGCTGGAGCAGCTCTCCGAGGAGGACAGACTGAGAGAGTTGGGGCTGTTCAGTCTGGAGAAGAGGAGGCTCCCACGTGACCTTATTGTGGCATTTCAGTGTCTGAAGGGGGCTACATAAGGGCTGGGGAGGGACTATTTAGGATGTCAGGTAGTGACAGGACTAGGGGGAATGGAGCAAAGCTGGAGATGGGTAGATATAGACTGGATGTGAGGAGGGAGTTCTTCACTGTGAGAGTGGTGAGAGCCTGGAATGGGTTGCCCAGGGAGGTGGTTGAGGCCCCATCCTTGGAGGTGTTTAAGGCCAGGCTTGATGAGGCTCTGGCCAGCCTGGTGTAGAGTGGGGTGTCCCTGCCTGTGCTGGAGGGGTTGGAACTAGCTGATGGTTCCTTTCAACTCTGAGTGATTCTGATTCCATGGCTTCTCCAGTCAGGTGAGCCTGCTGTGGCAGGGGGATTGGACTAGATGATCTTTCGAGGTCGCTTCCATTCCCTCATGATTCTGTGATTCTATGTGTTAATTTGTATTTTGAAACCTTCCTGAAGAAAAGGAGTGTTCCATAAAAATAGAGATGTCTCCATTACTAAAGAATATCTAAATACATGTGTTTGCTTTTGTCGTACACCGAGGGTTATATCCAGTCTTGGAAGGCATCAGAGAGGAGCATTGCCAGATGGAAATAACGACATGTAACAGCAAAGCAGTAGTCTAACGTAAAAGCAGGCACCCCTGGATCATACAGAATACCCTGTTTTTGCTGGGACGTGGTTAGTTTGAATTTCAGTGGTCTTCTAGGGTTGCAGATGATTGGACTGAAGGTTCTCTTTGTTTCTAAATGTGATAGCTTATTTTTCTACATGTTCATCTCTTTCTTTGTCAGTGCCCTTGGTGTATTGGGGAGATCTGCTTAAACATCACAAAGCAGCAAGGCCTGAGGGCAGTAGAAACAGATTCCGTTTTATGACTTGAATGCTGAAAGTGATGACGAAAGCCAATTCAGAGATCCTCTTCCAAAGATAAGAGTACCTTTCCCTATTGCAGAAAGTGAGAACACTTACAGAGAAAAAGTGATTGTAGTGATGCATACTTGCACAGAAAATGCTTTCAATGCAGGTTTCTCCACTAACTCATCCACTGTTTTCAGGATGTTTTGTGACACCACAAAGCCACTGTTCTTTATTTTCTGACTAAGACATTTATATTCAACTCTGACATTTTAATCTAATAAAAAAAAAAGCTTTTTACCTCCTTGCAGTATAAACAGAGAACCTCTATATAATGGGCATCTGTGGAATATGGAATTAATCCCACTAGTGCGGAAAAACCTTCATAACTCTCTTGCGGCTTCATCACTCTTTGAGTTATGAGGTCTTCCTCTCACTTGTGGGATAAAGTCCAAACCCCACAGAAGCTTATTATGTGTCCACTATTTATTAAGACTTCATCATTTAAAACAAAACACTTAAGAAAGACACTGCAAAACATTTTAAATCAAAGAGGTTTCAGTCTGAGGAATATTTGTTGTATTTGAAGATTTTTCAAAGCGCAGAAGAAAAAGTTCATTTTAGTCCTGATAACCACTGAACTTGTTCCTTCTGCTTATTTTTCTTTTTTCTTTTTCTCCATGGAGAGATTCTGAATGTTTTTCCTTTCTTTCCTACATGATTTTATAAATCTTTTAGTATCCTTGTGAAGACTTCAGTTACTTTTCTCTGCTTTGAAACCCAATGACTAGAGCCATTAACCATGAGTGAGAGCCCTTGTTTCCTGGCTTGTGGATGTAAGTGTATGTTCCTTGCTGTAGCTTGACTTGCAGAAGGAGTACTTTAAATGACACTCACTGTTTCACAGAAGTGTACCATAACACAAATATACTGGTTAAAGTTTAAATCTAGTAGTTCAGCAGCAGTAAAATTATGTACCAGAGTTGTTCTACAGCTAAGAAAGTTGGACAGGAGGTAGGGAAACCTGAGCTTGATTTAAAGATCTGTCATATACTGTATCTCGACATATTTACATCTCTCTGTTTTCTATTGTCTTAGTTTCCACAGACAGATTGTTAGAATGCTGATTATTTTTTTCACTTCTATTTCTTGATCAGTATCTCAAATAAAGTAGAAATTAATGTCCATTGTTTTATATAATGCAAATGAACACAGTAATTATATTAGCCATGCTGATGAATTCAATTACTTTATTGCAGTAGTTTATTATATAAAGACGAAGAAGACTCTTTGTAGTCACTATTTTACAAAGTAAGCGTGAGATCAGAATAAAACGTGTTTTAATTACCTTTATGGTTTTTACTCACACAAATACTATTGTCTTTATTCATATACTAAAAATATTTTAAGTTTGCTGTTCCTGGATTTGTATCACTTTTCCCCTTCCCGTTGAAAAGCATAACTATTACAACTTACATAATCCTTGCCTTCCCTCCCATATAAGGAACTAATTCTCACAACAACAGTTGTGAGAAATTAGGAACTCTTATAAGGCAGAGAAGGTTTAATTACTACTTGAATATCAATCTGTACTTCAGTTGCAGAACAGGGATGAGAAGCTGCTGGTTGCAAGCGCAAGCTCATGGAGTGGCTCATATGGTAAGGTTAGGCAAGGTTGTCTATTGAAATAGGTGTACAATTTTTCATTTTCTTGCAGACACATCATGGTGAGAATACAGAAATATTTCATGGTATGTGTGGAGTAGATATGGCATCACCAGATTTCTGAATCTTATCATACATCTGGAGCTGCAGCCACTGTGCTCCCTTTCTGCTGGCACTGAGTTTAGATGAAGAGTATAGAGCAGCTGAAAGCTATGTGCCTGGAAGAGCAGTGGTGATGGACCTGCTTACCCATTAAAGGGAAATGTTAAGGTAAGAAAGCAGAATGAGGATGCCTCTGGGGAGCAAGAAAAAAACACCGATTTCTTTACCACCTGAAAGACTGTGGGCATGATGTATCATTCTTCAGCTCTGGAAAAAAATCAGGTACATTTGGATAAATTTCAAGGGAGAAGGTGAATCCTAGGTGTATACTTGAACTGAATCTATTAACTTGTTCATGTGTTCTTCCAGTTAGTAATTTTTCTTGCTTTGTTCATAACAGAGAAAACATGATCTAAACTTAGGTTTCACAAGGGAATAAAGAACAAAGAACTGTAGCTGCTGGCTCTTTCTAAAAAAATGTGAGGGCTACTTCTATTCTCCAGTGAGAACTTGGGATGTGCCTCCTTTTTATGAGAATCTATGAGATTTACAGCAAAAAATGTATGGCCAGTCAGAGGGCTTCTACTTGATGACAGATCTTTCTGCTCAGCTTTTGCTGCTGAGTGGAACTGAATTAGCACAAAATGACTCTTTTATTCTGCTGTGGCGTGGATTTATATTCACAGGAGTAGCTCCTCAGTAGGGGTAAATTATCTTAACTCTTTCAAAGGACTCGAGTCTGGCTGAGATTTCATCCTGGAATCAGGTGAACACACACTTTCAAGTTCCATGATATCATCTATAAAAGCTGTTGTCACCATGTGAACTCTCCAGTCTTTAGCTTTCTTTTATTGTCTTGCTCAGATTTGTAATGACATTGAAAGGCGTTTCAGTCCACGGTGATGGATGCTGTTGTGCCCAAAGTATAGCAACACTTTTGATGGAATGATATTTACATGTGAAAAATATTGGGATGTGATGAGAAGCAAATGAGATCAAATTCTTGGTTTGTATTTAGAAGTTACTTTTCCACTTTCAGCAACTACAGATTTTTTTAAAAATTAGTTTGGTGAATTTATTATGTGTACATCCACTTAAAAAGGAGTCTGGGATGGTTCTGGAAACAGGGGTCTATTTTTAACTCTTCTGCATGCATAAACATGAAATGATAATAAACATAAGATGTACATAAATTCAGTTTTCAAGTTAAAAAAACAGAAAAGGCAAGGAAAGCATGGGCTGCAGAAGCAACAGGAAGTGAAAAGGTGGCAGGAGTGAAACAAGAATGTAAATCACATTTTTTATGAGTGGCCACCCGGACGACAGAGTGCAGAAGCAGACCAAGTTGTTGTGAGAAATAACAATGAAGAGTGCACATGTAATAATACAAAGTGCCTAAGAGAGGGGTAGGGCTGGTGGTAAGACTATCCTAGAAAAGGGCTTGGAGCAGGCTCATTGCTTACACTGCCTCCTGCTTCCTTTTTGGTCCCCCAGACACACCCCCCCCCCTTTTACTTTTTCTTAAATGAGGCTGGTTTTGTTAGGGATTGTCCAAAAAAGCACCCTCTTGAACAATAAACACAAATGACTGTGGTGGTCCTGTCAGCTTTGGATCTTTGTAAAATAGCCAGTGATCCACAACCCTTTCTGGAATTGGTTTCACAGGCTTTCTCCTACCTCCTCACTGACAGCCTGGAGAAAGAAATAAAAATCCCCTCACCACATCGGTGAACGCAATTAGTTTTCCCATTATTATAAATTCTTACATGCAAAGGGTCCTCAAGAGCCATCCCTTTGAAGCAAAGGTGGTTTTGCTACCGATGGAGCAACAAATCAAGCGCTATGCTCGCAAACTCTTACATTTTGAAAAGAACACTTCCAAATGATTGAATAGTCACGCGTGGCAGGGGCCTGATGCTTTGATGATTTATTCAGGCTCCATAACCTATAGTGAAATATAAATTTTTGCTAATGTAACATTCTCTCTCCCTCCTCCCCCCTCTTTTTTTTTTTTTTCCTAAGTGTAGCACTTCCAAGATTTTTGGAAGTAAAAAAGCATCTGTTTTTCTGTGTGTTTACTTTTTTTATAGACTTCATAAATCCAGCAGGCTTCTATTTGGACCACTAGGCCCTTTCAATAGAAGCATGTTTTCACTGGGATTTCCACATTCATAATTATTCCTCTCGTTTCTCTGCTGTGAGAAGACAAGCTGCTATTTCATTGCTTTGGGGAAGTTAATAATATGGTAGGCAAAATATCAGGAAAAATCATAATGAATGAACCTATACAAATCGCAGGGAAACACATGCTGCTGTTATAAAACGTTCCCATCATAAATCTCAGCAAATCGCTCTGTGCACAAGTGAATAACTTTTTAACACATAAACACTCAATTAATTAAAGGTAATATACTATATACACTCAAACCAGTGTGACACAGAAAAGACAGACTCAAATAATGGCATTCAAGATTGTGGGCCTAGTCGGGCCTGCCGCAGCCCTCCTGAGAGAGCTGGGAATAATAACACTCCAGAGTAACTCTCTTCCCGACGTGAAGTGCAAATGGAGTCCTCGGGCCCTGCGCTGCGACGCCGCGTTACTGCCTTCCCTTAAGCCGTAAGCAGGAAATTCCCCGCTTTTTTCTCACCTTACCTTGTACACACAGCAAATGTTTCCTTAGCTTCATGTAGGTCACCACTGCCTCCTCCTCCTTCTCCACAGTGTTTCTTAGTTATTGCTGTATTTTCACAGAATCACAGGATTATTTGGGCTGGAAGAGACCTCTAGGATTCCATCTTACCAATGATTCCTGTAAGTTTATTTCTTTTAAAAATTGCATTACTTGCAAGGCCAGTTAATTTATAAACACTGCCTTTTCCATCAGTGGCTGTGGTTCAGCTTCGTTAAAACATCCTTTTTGAGAGCCGTGTCAGTTAGAATTTGCTGGGACTATTTTAAAAATGCTCTTGAAAAAATTCTTTCTCTCTCTAAGGAAAAAAAGGAGAGGAAAAACCTACAGGCTTTGAAATGTTTACAGTTTTGATTGTGATAGTGTCAAAATCGGACAGACGCTCACCGGCTGTATAAAAATAACCAACTTGTAGTCACATAGGAAGGTACAAAGCAAGACTCAGTTCCCCAGTGCAGGGGCTATTTAGTTTTCTTTTAAGTGAAAATAGCACCACTGAGAGTCACTGACAGCAACCCACAAAAAATCTAGCTGAAAGTAGTGATGTGAATGTGAGACTTTAACTTCAAAAACACTTATGTTCATGTACCTGCCTGAAGTGAAATGATCTTGCTTTGTGATTGGACAGGCCTTCTTATGCCTTCACTGAAAAAATGCCAATGATAGTCACATTTGAATAAAATGTTTTTAAGAGAGAATGGGAATACTTTTTAATTCTATGATGGCTTCTCAGGGCAAGGAACTTTTTCCATTTAAGTTTAAGTTGCATATCTGTATGATGACCAGTTCCAGTATGCATTGCAGTCATGGAGGTTGTGTATTGATTGTGTAACTTCAGACGAATGAAAATTAATATTTTTACTCCTACTCTCTTCTGCTTTTTTTTTTTTTTTGCATGGCTTAAGTTGATCCACTTTCATATCACTTTTATGATTGAGATGTTAAGGTAATAGCTGACAGTGATGTCTGGGACTATATTGGGAATATATTGTGTGATCACCCATTTGAAGCTGATTTATCACAATTAACCTTCTGCCTGACTGCTGAACCAGAGTGACTATGCCACTTCCAACACCACAAATAAGAAAGCGTCACGTGAAAGATGTGTGCTTTCTCTTGCCACTGTTCTCAGATATTTTTCTTTTAGGATCAAGAATAACAGAATTATTCAGATTGGAAAAGATCTCCAGGACCATTGAGTCCAAACATTAACCTAACTGTACCAACCCCATCGCTCAACTATATCCTTGAGCTCCATTTGTGTACAACTTGCAAACATGATCTTTCAAGGTTCCTTCCAATCCCTAATGATTCTATGCTTCTATTTCCACATATGGCAATTGACCTCCTCTCTGGCCAACTTGTTCCAACGCCTGATGACCCTCTCAATGAAGAAATTTTTCATAACGTCCGACCTAAAGTTATCCTGATACCACTTGAGGCCCTTTCTTGTCTTATGTCTAATTTAAGTCCTACATTTTTTCAGTCTGAACATTCGTTTGAGGCTGGCCTCTATATTTTATGGAAACTTGTCCTTTCTGCATCTTTTTTAAGAAAAAAAAATCTATAATGATGACAGAATTCCTTAAGTAAGAATAGATCCATTTCAGAGCGTGGATATGCAGTCTTGAGCTGGAAACTTTTTCGATGACACTACTCAGGAAAAAGAAACTGGTGGGAACAGCTGGAAAATGAGTTGTGCAGTTTGTCACACCCCTGGGCAATTAACTGCCTTGTATTCTCTTTTTAATCCCATGTTAATTTGTGAGCCCCCTGCATTGAAAGAGACAGGGCTTCCTGAAGAGCGTAATGGATAAAACGCAACATGAGAACATTCTTGTTGGATTCAGCAAGTGTGATTATAGATTAGGAAATTTCATACAAAATTACTGGCAGAAATATTTCACTGCCTAAAAATGAACCCTCATGCTTGGCCACAGCTATTGAAATATTTCATAAGTATTTAGACCATTTAAAATCTTCTTGGTTGCTATAAAACTTTATCCTGTTAAACCTTTTCCTTCACTTACAACATTTAAAGTCTACTTCTAGTATTTTTATCTTCTATTACACTGCTATTATTCATCATATTTTGTATTACTCTCTCAAAAGCATTTATTTTTAGCTGTGGAAATTATCATATAGGCATGTTATGAAATGATGGCTATTTTGATGCCAAATTTAGCACTTCTGTCCTAAAGAATCCATTGAATCAAAATTATAGCAATGCTGACAGTAGCTGCTAACAAATCCATAGGTGAAGAAGTGAATACGAATTGTTCCAGTCTAAATCCTGTCAGCTTTTGGTTACCCAAGGAACAGTCCCTCTGGAGTGTTTTCTTAGTCATAGAAACATAGAATCATTTAGGTTAGAAAATATCTTTAAGATCATAGAATCCAACTGTTAACCCAGTTGTTCCAAGCCCACCACTAGATCATGTCCCTAACCTCCATATCTGCACGACCTTTAAACACATCCAGGGATGATGATTCAACCCCCTCCCTGGGCAGCCTGTTCCAAGGCCCAGTGAGCCTTTCAATAAAGTTTTTCCTTGGCCTTTATCTCCTTCGTAATCTTTGGCCTATGCAGCACCCTGTGTTCAAAATTTCCACTCTTTAATTCTTCCCTGTGTGAAATGAGTTGCTGCTGGTGTTCTATTTTCCATTTTGCAATATTCATTGTAATGTTCATCTGATTTTTTCTTTATGAAAAAGTTTGGACAATTGCTAGTAAAATCATTGTAAAAGATGAGTGCAAAACAAACGTGGGGAACTTGTGCTGTAATAAGTGACTCCTAGAATTGTACCACGAATAACTCCAGGAGATCACAATAGAAATTTCTCCACAGGCTTCACTTCATCACTTCTTAACAATGTTTTACACGTAAAGGAGCAATAGCTGTCAAAAGCGGGATGAAAGGAGGGTCAGAACACAGAATATGCTTTTTGGTGAAGCCCACATGGAACCTGGAATCATGACCTACATTTTTCTAATGTTTTTCCTTTTAAATTTGCCATTAATAATACTCTATTAATTAAAGAGATCCTTTTATAGATTTTTTAAAGAAGATGTCTACACTACTAACATTTTTGAGTTGGTTATAACCTGCACAAGTAGAACTTGCTTCACCTTATTGAGTTCTGCCACTTGAAAGGTAGAAAAGATCTGCCTTTGGAATAGCATTAAACAGTATTATGCAGCCGTTCAAGATAGACAGAGAAATTGCAGTGTCAGAAGGCAGTAAGGCAATTACCTGAAATGGAAAAGACTCTGAGGATTCTAGGTAACTAAGCTTTCTGCCTGACAGTCAGGCCAGAACAACATGTGCTGCTTCTTTCTTTGAGGCTGTAGATCATCCTGTGTGGGCAGTCTGTGCCTGAATGCCTCCGGCTTCAGGTAACTGCTGGGGAGAGAGACATTACCTACAAGAGAGATTTTGTACATTATACATGTGTGTGCACACACAGAGGCAGTAAGAGTGACACTGCTGTAGGACAGCAGGAAGGGATAAAGGGAAAAATAAGCCACTCAAACAGGAATAAATGGGCCTGAAGTTGTCCAGATGCATGCATTTATTAAGATGAGAACCAGCCCTCTAGTCCTGTCCTCAGAAAAACTCTTGATGAGGAGATGACTTGCTGTAGATTTGTGAGGTAGGAGCTTCAATGGAAAATAAAAGTCTGGGTTTGTGCAATGCATCACTGCTACTTACTTGATACCCTTCTTCCTGTCCTCAGAGATTACCTGCTCTTCCACCCAACTCCAGGAGGTAACTTTGTAGAGGTGACACATCCAGGCAGTCCCTAATGCCAATGACCAGGCACTGGAAACTCAGCGTTCTCAGACAGGATCTTAATGTGGTCCTTCCCTCCACAAAAGATCAGACTGAACTGGAGGTTGACAGTGCCCAGAGCTGGAATAAAATGTTTTGGCAATAAAATCTTCCATCAGAACATATATAAATACCATTTGAAATCCCTCCTCTGGGCACTGTAACAGATTCATCTACCTCAGATGAGTGGATGGTGAAGTATTTGCTCATTCTATGCTCAGAGTCTCCATGGTGAGCTCAGTTACCAGACAGATAGTGTCTCAAGTCTGGTACACTGTCCCCTCACAATTATTTCAGAATTCAGTAAATTTTCGGAGCACACAGTGACAAATAAAGTACCGCATTTGCCCGTAGGATGACAAAACACATATTATAAGGAAAGAAGTGTAAATTGTTATTTCCAAACAACAGTAGTGTAGTAACAAGAATGGAGCGCATCAGAGCCTAATAGTTCTATTGGAAGCAGATTTTGTTCTTGTTAATAACTTTTATAATGGTTTGAACTGCTTTCTTTTTACAGTCTTTCAGCTGCTCCCAAAGGAAACCTTTCCCTTATTTAGTGCCTCCAACATTCCTTGAAATGCTTGGATGAATGGTCCTATGTGAGAGCCAAAGGTTGTTTTACTCACTGAACTTCAGAACATTGAAAATGTCCTGTCTGGTTAAGTAGTGGCTTGATTTTGGGTAATTTTGCAGTAATTTTTAGGTAATTCTGGGAGAAGGGCTGTTTAGACTGGGGCTAGTATTCAGAAGAAGCAGAGTGTTACTGAAATAGTGAAACTGATACACCACTATGTCACAGAAAAGGTGTGTGTACACAAGCAAATGCCAGTTACACCTGCATTATGAAATTAAACAGAGCCAAGGAACTTCCTGGATACTAGAACTCAGACATCAACACTGCTAAGTTGCTGAAACCATCCTTGGATGATTTTGGCCCTGGTCAGCAAGAACTGACATGGACAAGGGCATTGAGTGCACCCTCAGCAAGTTTGCTGATGATACCAAGCTGTGTGGCGCAGCAGACAAGCTGGAGGGAAAGGATGCCATCCAGAGGGACCTGGACAGGCTGGAGAGGTGGGCACAGGCCAACCTCATGACGTTCAACAAGACTAAGTGTAAGGTCCTGCATCTGGGTCGAGGCAATGCTAAGTACAAATACAGGCTGGGCAGTGACTGGCTGCAGAGTAGCCCCGAGGAGAAGGACTTGGGGGTGCTTGTGGACGAGAGGTTCAACATGAGCCAGCAGTGTGCACTTGCAGCCCAGAAGGCAAATCGGATCCTGGGCTGCATCAGGAGAAGTGTGGCCAGCAGGCTGAGGGCAATGATTCTCTCCTTCTACTCCACTCTGGTGAGACCCCACCTGGAGGACTGTGTCCAGTTCTGGAGCCCTTATTACAGGAGGGATGAATCCCTCATGATTCTATGAGTCTATGATTCTATTAACTTTCCCAAGCAGTTCCTGGGTTCAACCTGTAATTTAGCAAAGGACCAGGTCTAGCAGGGAGCTTGTATTTGGTCACTGCTATTTCAAAGGCTGTTTAGTAGTTTACTAGTATGGACTCATAACAGCTACATTTTTGTCTAATGTACTAGTGTGGACATAACACCTGGTAACAGCTTGCATATTTCTTCAGTGCTGTTTTCAAATCAATCCTTGGAAACAAATATTTCAACTTTCACACTCTTTGATGAGCCAAGTAGCAACTGTTTTCAGGTCATTGCAGTTACCTAGGACATGGCTGAGAAACAGAATATGTCTGTCCTTCAGTATTTATCTAATGAGGAGGTGGATGGGGGTTTTGTATATCTCAAGTTCTGAGATGAGAAAATTGTACTGCGTAAATGAATGCATATGTAAAAGGCATTGTCCTAAAATGTGTTCTATGAAAGTATTCAAAGATGGACAGTATTTTTCCCATAAGACTGCAACCATCATTATTTTTGAATAGGGAAGTTTGATTGTCAAGATGCCTAGATACTTTACAGTCAACCGTCTGACCGCTGAAGTACGAGAGAAGTGTCGGTAAGCCAAACTGAAGATAGCTCTGTGCAAATTACATTTCCAGTCTCATATGTGTGCCTGTTCAATACGTACAGAGATCGTGGAACACCCATTTCCACAGAAGAATTAGGTGATCTCATGTCAAAGTCTTACCTTGTGTAAACAGAAAAGGAAGAGGAGTTAAGACCATGGAAAATCATTGTCATAGATTAGTTTTCACATAATTGGGAAGAAGTGGAAAGTGAGGTAAGAAATGCTATTTTTTGAGTAAAACATAAATTTAGCTATGATTTCCATGTGAAATTTTGTTCCTCTTTTACTTGTGTAGTTATAACAACATCTTCTGAAGCTACCTTAGACATACGTCTAGCTAAATTACTCTTTAGCATGTAGAGCTAATAAGAATCTATTTTGAATGTTTTAGAGGGAATGCATTGATAAAATAAGATTCTGTTAAATCTGTGATGTGTTAAATTTCGTTTTTCATATTTCATAAACAGACGTGATACTGAGAACCAAATGCAGTGAATGTTGTGCGGACAGTGCTAGAGGCAACTAAGTCTTTGTTCCTACATATGAAAGAGGTAGGTTATTTTTGCAAAACATTGTAAAGTTGTGAAGCAGAGAAGAGAGTGCTTGGTGGTGTGTGCAAACTTCAGCTAAAATAAAATATTGCTCTTCAAATGTTTACATTTGAATGCTAAAACTTTTTCAGGTAAGTAAATACTTTGAGGAGAAAAGGATGAAAACTCTATTTTCTCTAACAAGATAAGGTTCCGTCATGAGCTAAATCTTCTAGTCATGTTGTGCTTGTCATCCAATATTGTAGATTAGTAGTTACAATAATAATTAAATATGAAATCTAGCAATGGTGACAGTGAGGATCCTTTTGAACCAAGGAAAACAAACAGGAGGACCCACATAGATACTCAGGGTGAAATCCTGGCCTTGTGGAAGTAAATAGTAAAACTCCCCTTGACTCCAGCAGGGTCAGGATCTCATCCCCTTTCCCTCCACCCGCAGTGTGTAACCACAGCTGTGCTTTTGCTAAGCAGCATGCAAGAACAACTTATGAATCACATCTGGTGACCCTGTTTGGCATCCCAGCAGAGAAACCATCAGGAATATTAACCCCTTTGTAACATAAATTAAAACAAAGAGGCTTTTGGACCCCTTGGATAATGCAAAAATTATGGGAAAGAAAATAAGAGGAAAAAAAAGTGTTTTAGAGGAACTTAGGCTGAAAGCAACAGTGATGGAGAAAAGCTGCTGTTGTAATTACAAAATTGAAGAATAAACACATGTTTAGTTTCAACTGCTAATGTAACTTAATAAATTTATTTGGTTTCTTTGCACTTGTTCTCACTGATGCAAGCTGGCAATAGCTTTTGTAGAATTTCAGGCTGTCTTGAGTCAGTGTCTTGATCTTCAGTCAAGAACTTCTCATTTTCCAAGAACCTCTTAATTTTCCATTTCCTCCTTGGCAAAGCTTAAAACTATTCAAAACCTGCATTAGCATTTTTTTCACCTGAGACATTGGAATTTCCACCATCACTGGGCTAATTTCCCTTTTCTTTCTATGGAAGGTTTCTTGTAAAAATCAAAACTTTATACACAAACCTCTGGGGTTTTTTTGCCCTCTCCCTCTTTTTTTCTTTAATTTTCATTTTATGTGTGTATGGGTGTATTTTTGTCTAGGAAGGACTCTCATATTCTCAAGTTTAAATCATATTCTGGGGTGAATGGACATTTGCATACACAAATTCCATTTGTTATAATAATCTAGAATGCTGTGCAGTACTTTCTCACTGCAAATGGCATCCAACAGTAGCTGTAAGATGACAAATCCTGCATTTGAATCTCACCATAAGGCTTTAGGTTAGAAACTGAACACGTATGACTTGTCATATGTGGAAAATTTTAGAGAAAGTAGAAAAATGGACGACACAAATTGTTAGAGACCATGTAAGTCAGCCTGGTTTGGTTTGATATCATTGAAGCCAGTGCCTGTACATTACCCTAGCTTATGCTATTTAAACTGATTTTGCCAGGCTTCAGAATATGCTAATTATGTCTGGAGGATGAAACATCTTGAATTATCACATCTGCTTGGCCATGTGACGTCAAAGAGCTGAATTCTACAGCAAAGTCACCATCTGCCAGAATAGATGGAGCTCTGCAAATTATGAGTGATGGCATATCAGCTCATTCAACATACCAGGCTGATGTCTAGCTCCTCTAAACACTTTTGAAAATAGTAATTTTGTTCTTTGTGAGCATTGGGTTGTTTTTAGTGGTACCAGGGCCGGACTCATAAAGATGTGCAAGTGTCTAATCCCACTGAAATGAGATACTCCAGAGCAGTATTGCAATACAGAAGTACTTGAGTTCAGAAATCATTCTAAACAGTTTTATCTCTTTTAAATCCAGGAAAGCAATCAAAAAGGCAGTTACAGGTTTGTTCCTTGTGTACAATGAAAAATCCCTGTTTATTTGAGTATTTTCTTTGGCTTGCTAACAGAATAATCCAAAACAGTTCAAAAATGTACACATATTATTTCAACAAATAGAATATGAAATGAAAACACTATTTGCAAAGATTAGTGTAAGATCTCTGTATTTTGAACACTTGTGCATGACTTTTTATTTTAGCATGGCAAGTACAAACTACTGGGATGTCTATCAACAGCAGGGTGACAGTGACTTACAGCAATGAAAGAGTAATGTTAAATCACAACAATGCAGAGGAATTTAGTGATTATAAAAATTGACACAGGGAGAATGAGTAGAATAGATGTAGCAACATATTCCTGTTCATAGTAATACTTTTGTAGCTCGTAACTTACTAACCATCAAGTCATTAAAATAATATTTAAAAATGGTTTTTGAGAACTTCACATCAGCATTATCATTTTCTCCAACATGCTGAAACCTTTTGCTCTGCAGAGACTTTTGGCATTGGAACTCAATTCAGTATGAAAGCACGTGCTACAGTTTTAATAACCTATGACAGAATTTCCTATTATGCAAAACTGGACTAGTAATATTAAAGTGTGAAGTATCAACGGGCACAAATTGGGGAAACAAGACTAATAAATGGTCATAGTGGGTCATTTCAACTATCTGCATAGAAAGTCATCCTTTCCAAGGGGTGATTTAGAGAAAGAACTTCTTGACCCCTCAGACGACACTTTTTATAGGAGTCAGTTCTACAGCACACATGAGAGAAAGTTGCAGTGTCCTATGTAATATGCAAGTGTTGCTTCAATAAGTAACTTTTGCTTAGCCACTAATTAATAGTGACCAAAGCATAATTAAGTTCAACGGTCTCAAGAGAGTGATTGAACCAACTGTGGGATTGTGACACTAAACTCTTGATAATGATATTTGTTTTCAAGGGGAAAGTTAGTTAAAAATCCCTAAAGTCAAAAGCGAGGAAATTAAAATCCTTGCACTCAGCATGAAGGCTTCTTAGGCATCCCAGGAGTCACAGAGGAATGAATGCACCTTAACAAAAAGGAAAATAGAAAGGCAATTAAAAGCTAGTATAGTTAGATTGCAAGGTCTGACATGCATTTTAAGACAAAATGTTAGCCTACAGAAAATAGTAAGCTAGTACAGTTCAAGAAAAGGCGTGTGAGAATTACAGAGGTAAAAAAAAAGAGGTATAAGTTGAGAAGTCATCATAAATGCAAGCAAAATTTTGAGCAATGCATTTGTTGAGAATTGTATGAGATTCATTTTGTCATCTTTGAGAGGTGTAGATGAGTAGAAATGTGAGGGCTATCTTCAGTGAGGCTGGTGTATCTGTAAAAAAATAATCAAGAGAATTAAATGTTAAGAAAATAAATTGAAAAAAGGGAAAGCACCAGTTCACAAAGTCTTCAGGAACTCAGGCAGAAAAAAGAGATGGCTGAACTGTTAATAGGAAAACTTAATGTACATTGTCATTCTAAGGTGAAATATGTAACATCAGCATATTTTTTAAAGGATGTGAGTCACTTGAAGAATTACAGGAATAATTTGTTAGAATAATCAATAGGAAAAAATGATAAAGAAAATTACTGTCTTAATTTTTTCCTAAATTTTTCATTCCTTGAAGGTGAAAAAAACCCTGATGAGAGGCTGCTGAGAAAATAAGAAAGACCCTGGCAAGGTATGAACATAGAGATGAAACACAGCAGAAACTGGCAAAGAGGCAGGAGCTGCTGCCTTGTGGTGGATGAACAGGTCCAGTAGTACCATGCTGCAGACGTGCCCTTCATCTCAGCTAAGTCAGTGAGAGATTAAGCATTGACTTGAACTCAGCCTTACCTTCAGGCTCTGGTTGTGGCACCAAACACTGAGATTACCCATGTCACCGTCTGAGAGCATTCACCATTTAACTAGGACTAGCTTTGTCTGACAGGGACACTTCCTCTAATCATACCTGATGCTTCTGAAAGGAAAACAAATCTGATAATGAAAAGAGCATTAACTAAAGAGTATCTGCTGGAAGGATATAAAGACCCTCCAGTGTGAACAAATATAGAATCACAGAATGCATTTGGTTGGAAGAGGCATTTAAAGATTATCTAATGTCCCTGCAGTGAACAAGTCAGGTTGCTCAGAGCCTCATCCAGCCTGTTGCTGAATGCCCAAAGGGATGAGGCTTCCACCACCTCCCTGGGCAACTTGTTCCTGTGTTTCACCACCCTAATTGTAAAAAACTTCTTCCTTGTAACTAATTTAAATCTTCCCTCTTATGGTTTAAAACCATTATCCCTTGTTCTGTCACACCAGACCTTGCTATACAGCCCTCCCCATCATAACTGGCTCATTGTTGGCCAGTAACTCCAAGACCTTCTCTGAAGGGTTGCTCTCAAGCACATCATCTCCCAACTCCTATTGATAATAAGGATTTCCCCAATCCAGGTGTAGGACTTTACACTTGGCATTGCTGAAATTAATGAGATTCATACTGGCCCACTTCTCCAGCATGTCCAGGTATCTCTGCACATGACTCCTTATCCCTCTGGCTTATCAACTGCACCTCTGAGCTTGGTATCATCTGCAAAATTGCTGAGGGTGAATTTGACCCAACTACCTGTTATCATTGCTGAAAATGTTAAATGGAACTTGTCTTAGTAAAAACCCCTGAAATATCAAGCTTTATATTTTATATGCTGAATTTTGAGATATGTAATCTACAAGCGTTAGTCTTATTTCATTCTTGTTTCTGAAGGATACAGATTCATGAAGTTCCTGAGAAGAAACTTCTTCATGGTGAGGGTAACGGAGCTCAGGATTGGGCTGCCCAGTGGGGCTGTGAACTGTCCTTCTCTGAAGACGTTTAAAAACCACCTGGACATGTTCCTGTGTGACTTGATCTAGGTGATCCCGCTGTGGCAGGAGAACTGGACTGGATGACCTTTCAAGGTCCTTTCCAATTCCTAATGCTCTGTGATTCCGTAATACACTTTGACAGAAAATCTGACTTCACAGTGAGAGGAACAAAAATCCAACAGAAATCACATGGCCATCCCAAATTACTTATATGTTCGGTTTTAGCGCAATTTTCCTTAATAACATAATGTCCTAAAGGAAATGTAGTCTGTGGCGTTGATGAAGTGGGCTTACTCCCACTCCGTTTGTATAAATTGCGCAACTCACTTGCTTATAACTTTGATTTTCATGAATAATGATGTCAGTCCAAAGTTGTGTCAAAAATAGTTCCTTTACATCAGCCATACTGTTGGGTGCGGAGCGTATACAAACATGCAAGACATGAAGCTCCTATCCGGACAATAAGCCATTGGACTAGAGACTAAATTCTATTTATCTTGCACCTTGACGTCCTCCCATGCACTACTCCATTTCCACTGGGACTGTTTTTTTGACAATCCGACCCTCCCAGCAATTAAAAACATCTGCCATTTTTTTTAAACAAACCTGCCAGGAAAATATTTCTTGCTTTCCTCACAAACGTGGAATTCTGAGCTGCCCTCCCACCCCTAAATTACATTGGACTGATTCCCAGGCCATGTAATGTTCAGTCCTGGGTTAATGACTGGTTTAAATTTCAATAACCCACACTTCATTAGGACCAGAAATAGATTATACCACAGCAGAGATGGGATTCCCCCTTTTCCAACAGGATATAGGCTTTTTTTTCCCTGCTAGGTTTGGTAGAATATGAAATACCAGAGTTTAAGACTCAAAGCTGTGTAGGTGATGGTTAATGTGTTAAAGTATTTTGTACTGAGCTGCTGCTGATGGCTGCAACTGCAGCAGGGCTCCAGTGGAAAGCTGTTACAGGAATGCATGAACACAAGCAGCCCTCACCATGGGCACGTTATGTTCAAATGAGGGAAAGAAAAGAAGGGAGAGTCAAGCTGAGATTAAGTGTTGTGTCTCGGCTCCTGATCTACTGTTCCAGCCTTGTAAAAGCACCAAAACTCAAAGTATTCCTTTTAGCTTTTCCTTTTGCAGTTGAAAGTGGGAGAAGCAAATTTGTGGACTTCAGACAACATGTTTTTAAATGCACTGAGAGAAGTGACTGCAACAAAGAGCTTAAAAATCCCATAGCATGCATAAACTTATTTGTGTAATGATGCAAAGCACCTGCTCATGTCAAGTGGCCTAAATGTATTATTGCTGCTCCACAGTCAGCTTAACTCATGAAGTTAGAGATACATAACTTGTGTGCTCATCTCTTCCCACCAGCACCCAACATTTGATTTGCCTGCCCTATTAGTCATAAACAAAACCTCTGTATTGAAAAGTTGTCAGCATAAATGCAATCTTACACGTGAAGTTCACAGTGTGCCTGTAACAGGTATTGAACTAGTGACTCCGACAGAACTGTGCTTGCTTTTGAATCAGATAACTTTCAGACCAAAAGATACTTACACTAAGTGCAACTTGGCCAAGAGGAGACAGAGCAGAACATCTCCCATGACAAGAAAATGGAGGAAAATGATTGCTTTACAACTGTTAGTTGAGGAAAAACCTATTGAACCATATTCTTCAGCAAAGCATGGGTGTTTTCCTCATAAAGAAGGGAGACAATCAGTTTGCTTAGCCTGTGAGGAGATCCTCTATATATGATAGATGTGGATGGTGCTGGAAGGAATGCTTCCACCCTTTTTCCTTTTTCAAAGGATAAATGTGAATGAACCTTTGCTCTATTCAACTATGGAGAAGTTTAAGACCCACCTGGATGTGTTCCTGTGCGACTTGGTCTAGGTGATCCTGCTGTGTCAGGGGGATTGGACTAGATGATCTTTTGAGGTCCCTTCCAATCCCTAATGATTCTATGGTCATGGTGTTCAGCTCATAATACATACAGCTACGAGGTCTTAAAAAGCACAGGCAAAGCATCTCTGTAAGGTTTGTAGTAAGTCCAAAATAGTGCAGAAGTGACCTTTGAACCAACTGTAAGTAGAAGTCGTTGGTCTCAGCTACATCACAAGGTTTTCCTCAGCAAATGAGAATGAGGAGAGCTTCCAAACACTATCAGTTAACAGTGAACCATGCAATTCTGTATGTAGATATTTCTCCTTCCTAAAAAGAAATGTTTGTACATAGGTGGCTTTGTTTCATGCTTGCATGCTTTTGTTTTCAGCAAATCATTAAAAAAGTGATGACTTACTGAATTGCTTTTTAAAATCTAGTCACAAACCACAATCGCTTACAGGAAATGGAATGTTTACTTGAGTTTGTTATACAAGGGTCTGGATATGAGCTGTGGGATTTTTACACCTCATAGCAACAGTATTACAATTTATTTACATCTTCATGTTGGCAGCTGCACAAACTCTTATGAAATAGGACAATCACACCTTAGGGAACAGTAATTATAGGCAAAGGTATAAATAGTATAAAGAAGTGGACGCATTTGGCACTTAAACCGAAGAGAATAGAAACTCTTCTGGCAAATCTTCAAAAACACAGTCTCTTGTTCATTATGAGGCCATGAACTAATTAAACCAAACTTGTCAGAATCAGCTGCATGAATAAATTATGGTCAGCTCTGACACAGACATGCTCCAAACCCATGAAGAGCAAAGTTGTTTTAGTGATGTCATAATTTGGACGTTCAGAGTATGATATCACCTCTGACAGAACTAATGCTGAATTAATACCATATGTATAAGCACTAATAGGTATTGAATTGAACGCTCCATGATAAGTCTGTGTTGGTTTCCAAAGTAACAGTCTGTTTTTTCTTCATAACTCTTACATTAATGTAGTATCAGAAGGGAAATTTAAAATACATTTCAACACTTTTATAAGAAAGCATTTAAGTTTAATGTTCTGCCTCTATTTCAAAAGCTGTTTGCGTAAGAAAAGCAATTCCACTTCAGTGCTACATTTTTATAGTGACAAAATTGGTGTTGTATGAGAAGAATTTTAAAGCAATTGTAAACTTAAAAGAAATTGTCACCATTTGATTGCTGGAAGGATAATTCCTCTAAGGATCAGTTGCTCCTTTTGTAAATCATGTGGTCTTTTTAGACATTATGTTAAAAGTTAAAATGTTGTTGTACTTAGTACCTTTTGAGTTCCTGGTTACTGTCAGTGACCAGGTGTTACTCTTTCCCAAATGCTTTGGCTGACTCCCATCTCCTTCCTTTCCCAGCTTTGATATATTAAATTCTTTTACTGTCTGTGATGGTTCTTAGAGTCTTCCTCTTCAGTTTTTCTTCCCCTCAGGATACAGTTATATTTTGAGGATTTACAGCTGAAACAGCGATTCCACCTTTGTCGTCAGGTGTGAGGGTGAATTAAAGAGCTAGAGACCAGAGGTTGTAAGAAATAAAAAACCCAAATTACCCTGTGGTGAGAGAAGCTCTCTTCACACTGAGCACTCTTGTAGTAAGCTCAGAAAGGAAATTTAACACTAACAAACGTGAAGAGTTGCAAATGAAGGAAAAACCTCCATTCTGTGTTCATAGTGAAGGGATTTGAACTAAGTGTTGAAATGGAGAAAATGATTATGGAGTTTTAAGGGTATGGATGGAGCCAGGCTCTTCTCAATGTTATTTAGTGATAGAACAAGGGGCAATGGGTGTCAGCTGGAACATAGGAGGTTCCACATAAATATAAGAAGGAACTTCTTCGCAGTGACGGTGATGGACCACTAGAGTAGGCTGCCCAGAGGAGTTGTGGAGTCTCCTTCACTGGAGACGTTTAAGACCCACCTGGATGTGTTCCTGTCTGACTTTGTCTAGGTGATCCTGCTGTGTCAGGGGGATTGGACTAGATCTTTTGAGGTCCCTTCCAATCCCTGATGTTCTGTGATTCTGTAATTCTGTGATTCTGATTCTGTAAAAAAGTCAGATCCATGTTCAGTAGTAATAGGAGGAATAAATCTAATATTAGGAATTAGTAAGCAACTGGAGAAGCAAAGAAGAACTTGTATTTTGCCTATGTGCAGCCTTGGTCTGTCTTCTGTAAGAGTGTAGAAGAAATGCTAACGATAGTAGGAATGACAGCAAGGATGATGAAAAATAATTAATTACTATCTTAATTATCTTGTGAAGAATAATTAAGAAGAACAGGACCTCTCAGCCTAGAAAAGGGGTGACTGAAGTAAGTATGGTACAATGATTGCTGATGCCAACTGAAAATACCATCAAAGTGCTCTGACAGTACAAGAAATAAATATACATGATCAATAGTAGCCTTATGTCAGGTTCAGAACAGAGAAACACAGAACATTAGGGATTGCAAGGGGCCTCGAAAGATCATCTAGTCCACCCCCCCTGCCAGAGCAGGATCATCTAGACCAAGGCACAAAAGAGAATTTAGTCATGGTCAGGAGCAGATAGAAGCACAAACTTGGAGTGAAATGCCTTTTTGCTGATCAGGCAATAAGCAGTGGGTTTGTGTCTTATGTAAAGGGTTTGTTTGGTTTAGGCACTAAGATGGGAATGGATTCAGAGCTGGTTTACTGACAGCCAGTCTCTGCAGCCATGCATCACCCTGCATGGCCAGAAATACAGCATTTGCCCTTCCAGTCACATCCAGAATCACAGATCAAAGAAAGTCAAGCAATAGACTAGAAGTGTTTATTCTCTCAGCTGAGTGGTTATTGCCAGGAGTCCTGTTCACTGCTAATTTGCTTTATGGAAACATTTATAGTTGTCCATGGTTCTCTAATGGGTACAGTATGTTCTGGAGAAATATTGGGTTTGGTTTTAAGAAAAGATCATTACAAATGTAGGCAAAACAAGAAGCTCTTATTTCTTGCTGATGATTTAAAAGCAAACTCAAGTAAAGACCATTTTCAGCTTTCCTTGATACATCTCCCAATTTTGTTTGACTTCTTTCCAAGTTCTGTAATTTTAAACAAAGCACTAGTAATGATCTCAAAAGCAAACTAGTACTCACTGCACTCACAACTGCCTTGGATACCTCTCTTTTGTTTTCATACTGCCAGTCTGGGTTTGTGATAAATTCATAGTACATTCTGGGCTGCCTTTTCATTATATATCCACAGAAACACAGATCCATTAAGTTTACTGAATTCATGTAGACTTTCATGTACTACAAAATTAGAATAATAAAGAGAGAAGGAAAGAAGAAAAAACATCTAATTATACAGTAGCTGCGCAGTTCTTGTGTCTAGTGGAAGAATTTTGCTTTAGTTCAGTCTTACAGTTAGTTCAATCTTAAGTTTAGTTCACTGTTAGATTCTTTAACACGCAAGACAAATATTGAGGAACAAGCATGTTTTTTTCTATTTCAGCAGCACCAACGCAAACTTTCATTTCTTTCATTTCACTCTATCAGACACCGAGTCACTCTAAGAAGTTTAATTCAAACTATTTTTAAACTATAGTCTGGAGCCCCTGTCTTAATTTATATATTTTAAAACTGAATGTTAATTACATAACCTCCTTCTACTTCTAGTGATATAGATGTGTTTGTTCAGGTCTATACTATTCTCAGTTACTTTTTTCATCATTGCCGTAGTATTTCTCCCGAGCGTAAAAATCAGTGTGACTGGTATTTTCCCATTTCTGGTTCCCTTGCTATGGTGGTTTCTGTAACTAGATTTTCAGAAGTCCCTTTCCTTTTCATGTGTGGATATTTGCTGGATGGGAAGACTTTTGTAAAGAGGAATGTTTTACATTTTACTCTTAAGCTAGCAAAGTTTGGACTTGTTTTGCCTTGGGGAAAGGAATGGGATGGTCAGAGCTTTATGAGAAAAACATTGTAAGTGTCAGTATCTGTGGGTGAAACATGGCCTCAATGAAGAAAAAAATAAATCTCTATTTCCTCCAAGAATTTTTTCTATTACGATGAACAGAAAAAAACCAGGAAGGTCTTGAGGTAGCCAGGGCACTGAAGTATGTTTCACAGAATGAAGCAAGAGCAAGAGCTTGTAATGGCTCCATTTCTTTGTTCCCCAGCTATGAATCTGTGAGATAGGAGACTTAATTCTTTTTTGGTGACATAGCCATACTGACTAGCACTGTAGTGAAATGTAACCGTATATTTCCCCACAGGGTTGGTAACTGAAAGGCAGTCCAGTCTGGGGCTTTAGACATGATATTCAAATATTACTTTAATATTGTATTTACTATGTCTTACTACTCCTGGCTATAAAGTTTGGACTGATTTTTCACTTGGGCTTTACGTAGCAAACTCTCTAACACGGGATACCAAACTAACAATTTTGGTCATTAGATCATAGAATCATTAGGGATTGGAAGAGAACATCTAGTCCAATCCCCCTGTAACAGCAGGATCACCTAGATCAAGTCACACAGGAACATATCGAGGTGGGTTTTAAACATCTCCAGTGAAGGAGACTCCACAACCACCCTGGGCAACCTGTTCCAGTGCTCTGCCACTCTCACTGTGAAGAAGTTCCTTCTCAGGATGATGTGGAACCTCCTATGTTCCAGCTTAAAACCATTGCCCCTTGTCCTATCACTACATGACACTGAGAAGAGCCCAGCTTCATTCTCCTGACACCCACCCCTCAAACATTTGTAGACGTTAATGAGGTCACCCCTCAGTGTCCTCCAAGCTAAAGAGACCCAGCTCCCTCAGTCTCTCCTTGTAAGGGAGGTGCTCCACCTCTTTCATCATCTTTGTTGTCCTACACCAGACTCTCTCCAGCAGCTCCACATCCCTCTTGAACTGAGGAGCCCAGAACTGGACACAATACTCCAGGTGTGGTCTCACCAGGGCAGAGTAGAGGGGNGATGGAACAGGACTGGTCCCAGCACCGACCCCTGGGGCACTCCACTAGATACAGGCCTCCAACTAGACTCTGTCCCATTGACCACCACTCTCTGACTTCTACCCTGTAGCCAATTTAAAATCCACCTCACTACTGGAAAATCCAGGCCACACTGCCTCAGTTTGACTGCAAGGATGCTGTGAGAGACTGTGTCAAATGCCTTACTTAAGTCAAGATAGATGACACCCACGGCTTTGCCATCATCCATCCACCTGGTTACACCCTCATCAAAGGCTATCAGGTTGGTCAAGCATGACTTCCCTTTTGTAAAGCCATGCTGACTGTCCCTAATGACCCTCCTGTCCTTGATGTGCCTGGAAACAGCCTGTAGAACAAATTGTTCCATTACCTTTCCTGGGATGGAGGTGAGGCTGACCGGTCTATAGTTACCCGGGTCCTCCTTCTTTCCCTTTTTAAAGATTGGGGTAACATTTGCTATTTTCCAGTCTCCAGGGCACCCACCTCATTCAGCAGGGGGCCTATGTTGCCTCTAGTGTTAGTTTTACCTGCAATGTATTTGAAGAAGCCCTTTTTGTTGCCCTTGACCTCTCTTGCAAGGTCTAATTGGTTAAACACCTTAGAAAATATTGTTTCACAGCAAATGTTGTCTGCATTGCAAGGCTGAGCCAAATCCTCCTCTAACACACGGGGTCTGTCTTTTGATTGTCTGCTTAAATAAGCTGGTTAATAACTCTTTTTATTTTTGCCAGCAGTTCTTCAGCTGCTTTGGTGTTTACTTCTCATGGACTAGGAGATATCAGTTCATCACGGTGCAGTGGTGTAGATGGCCTGTTTCAAAGACAGAGGAAGCAGGGTCCGGGGGGCATTCTCCTTGTCTGGAAATGTGCCGCAAGAGAAAGAAATGGGAGAAAGATGTCCTTTGAGATAGTGTGGGACTAGATACGCTGGAGAAAAAAGGGTGGCTTCCTTTCTCATTAGCTGCACAAAATAAGCTGTCCGCCCGTGTTTGCCCAGATTATGGCAAAGTGTCTGTAACAAGATGTTCATGCACGGATGGACACAGGTTGTGCTGGTGTCTCTATTGCTTTGCTCTGTTTCTTTCTTTCATGGGTTGTAATTTTGAAATATTTCTCTCAGACTTTTGATTGTTCATTTGGTTGTTTTATGCCAGCTGTTTTCTTTCTGACCAAACAAATTTTAAAATGTGCATTTTGCAATTCTTAGAGGATGTCTAAAGCAACTGGAGCTTCAGGGTGCTTTTTATACTCTTCCTAGAATGGTAACAGAGCTTCAAGTTGCCTAAGATGTTGTGCATTGCATGGATTTTAGCCCACAGGGACTATAAGCAACCCTTCCATGCTTAGAATATGTCAAAGAGCAGAACTATAAGCTAATTCCTTTACCACAAAGAAATCTTTCTGTGATTTGTTACTGACACAAATTCTTCATCTTCTTTGCTTCAGCCATAAACCAAGGGATTGTTATGATGGCACTTTTCTTGTTTTGAACATATCGCTGGAGGAAAAATGGGGTTTCTTTAATTTATTTGCTGTTCAGCTGTGGGTTGGTTGAAGACAGAAGATGGTCAGGTAGCAATTAAGCCTGTCATTATAATCACAGTGGTCATTCTGTCACAGAAGTGTTCTCATACCACATAACATCACTGCCTAAAGAATCACAGCCTCTTGTTTAGATGCTTTTGAATGACAGAGGAAAACAATTCCTCCACAAACAAAAACGTCCTGTTAACAGCTGAAGTCACAGTTCAGTTTGTTTCTTGGCTGGGATACACATTCCATCTGGAGCACTATCAAGACAGTGCAGGGAGGTCTGGCAGCTGAAAAATTAACTCTAAGTAAATAGGGTCATTACAACACATTGGTTCTGTGTTACTGGATTGGTTGAGTTTACAGCTTGGATTCTCATCTTTCTAAGTGGTTTAACTTTACCTTAAAAGACTCTCTTACTCAGAAAATTTCTAAAGTTCACCTCTTCTAACTTCGGACAGCAGAAATGGCCACACCTGAGCCATCAAGACCACCCCATTGTTCTTTTGGAGGACTTCCTGACCAAGTGCAGTAATGTATGTGTTAGCATGTATTTAGACATGTGCTTTCCTTCAGATGAAAAAAAATTACACCCAAAGACCACCACACAGGGCTAATCTCCAGAACTACAGCATTTAAATATTTGTGGACTTCACAGAATCACAGAACATCAAGGGACCTTGAAATATCATCTAGTCCAATCCCCCTGACACAGCAGGATCACCTACACCAGGTTGCACAGCAACATATCCAGGTGGGTTTTAAACATCTCCAGAGAAGGAGATCCCACCACCCACCCTGGCCAGCCTGTTCCAGTGCTCTGTCACCCTCACTGGGAAGAAGTTCCTTCTCATATTTCTATGGAACCTTCTATGTTCCAGCTTATACCCATTCATCCTTGTCCTATCACTAAATGACATTGAGAAGAGTCTAGCTCCATCCTCCTGACACCCAAGCTTCACATATTTGTAAACATTAATGAGGTCACCCCCCCAGTCTCCTCCAAGCTAAAGAGACCCAGCTCCCTCAGCCGTTCCTCATAAGGGAGGTGTTCTACTTCCTTCTCCATCTTCATTGTTCTGCATTGGACTCCCTCCAGCATTTCTGTGTCCTTGAACTGAGAGGTCCAGAACTGGATGAAATACTCCAGTGTGGTCTCACCAGTGCAGAGTAGAGGGGGAGAAGAACCTCTCTTGAACTGCTAACCACCCCTCTTCTGATCCACCCTACGATGCTGTTGGCCCTCTTGGCCACAAAGGAGCACTGCTGGCTCATGGTCATCCTGCTGTCCACCAGGACCCCCAGATCCCTCTCTCCTACACTACTCTCCAACAGGTCAGTCCCAAACCTATACTGGGAACTGCGGTTGTTCTTACCCAGATGCAGGACTCTAGACTTATCCTTGTTATATTTAATTAATTTTCTCCCTGGCCAGCTCTCCAGCCTGTCCAGGTTCTGCTGAATGGAGCCACTCTTCCCAGCTTTGTGTCATCAGCAAACTTGCTGACAGTGCACCCTAATCCCTCATCCAAGTCATCAATGAATAGATTGAACAGGACTGGTCCCAGTATCAACTCTTGGGAACTCTACTAGATAGAGACCTCCAACTAGACTCTGTCCCACTGACCACTACCTCTGCTTTCTATTCTGCAGCCAGTTCACGATCCACGTCACTACCCAATCATCTAGACCACACTGCCTCAATTTGGCTGTGAAGATGCTTTGGGAGACTGTGTCAAATGCCTTACTCAACTCGAGGTAGACCATATACACTGCTTTGCCATCATCTATCCACCTGGTTATACCATCATCAAAGGCTATCAGGTTGGCCAGGCATGACTTCCCCTTGGTGAAGCCATGCTGACTGTCCCTAATGACCCTTGATGTGCCTAGAGACAGTGTCAAGAATGAATTGTTCCATCACCTTTCTTGGGATGTAGATGAGGCTGACCAGACTATACTTACTTGGGTCCTCTTTCTTACCATTTTTGAAGATTTGAGTGACATTTGCTATCCTTTGGTCCCTAGGCACCTCTCCTGATCCCCATGACTTATCAAAGATGGTGGAGAGTGGCTTAGCAATGACTTCCGCCGTCTCCTTTAGCACTCATGAGTGCATCCCATCCAGGCTCACATACATCCAGTTTGCTCAACTGATCCCTAACCAAGTCCTTATCAACCAGGGCAAACTCCTCTCTTGTCTCAACTTCCTCTGGAGCCTCAGTAGTCTGAGGCAGAAGTATAGCCCCCAAAAGTACAGACAGAGGCAAAGAAGGTGTTCGGTATGTCTGCTTTGTCTATATCCTCTGTCGTCAGGGCACGCACCTCATTCAACAGGGGCCCTACATTGCCTCTAGTTTTAGTTTTACCTGCAGAGTGTTTGAAGAAGCCCTTTCTGTTGCCCTTGACCAACAAGGGTTGTGATTCTGCTACGTATTCTATTCCTGCCACATGAGATCCTGAACTCCACCATCTTATGGTCACTGCAACCAAGGCTGCTCTCAACCTTCAGTGCTTCAACCAGACCCGCATTGTTGGTGAGTATAAGATCCAGCAGCGCTCCTCTCCTAGTGGGCTCCTCCAGCATTTGCATTAGGAAATTGTCACCAATGCACTGGAGGAACCTCCTGGACTGTGGGTGGCTGGCTGAGTAGGGCTTCCAGGGAACATCAGGGTAGTTAAAATCCCCCATGAGAACCAGGGCCTGTAGTTGTGAGGCTGCTGTCAGCTGCCTGTAGAAGACCTCATCAACTTCCTTGTCCTGATCTGGTGGCCTGCAATAGACGCCCACAACAGTGTCACCCATGCCAGCCTGTCCCTTAATCTGCACCCACAAACTCTTCACTCTCTCTTCATCTGCCCCTGTACAGAAACTCAATACATTCCAGTTGCTCTGTCACATAAAGAGTTACTCTACCTCGCCTTGCTGACCTGTCTTTCCTGAAAAGGACATAGTCGCCCATGACCACCTTCCAGTCACACGAGCTGTCCCACTGTGACTCTGTAATTGCCACCAGATCGTAATCACCTGACTGGACACAGATTTCTAGCTCCTGCTTGTTTCTCATGCTGTATGCATTGGTGTACAGACTTATTTGAATTATTGTGTAGTCTGCACTACGCTGTATATATAATCTGATATTTTTCAAAATTTATGAAAGACAAATCTCTGATAGTTACTTGTCAAAACTACAATGAGGATTGTGTTCTCCCTGAATACAATTTGTGAGACAGGGTTAATTCCTTACCTCTCAGTTTGAATAACTAGTGTTTATTCAGACTCTCTGAATCTCTGGAATGCATCCTCAGTTTGACCTATTAATGAGGAGTCCCTCAGTTCCATGGACCTTGGATAAGCAGAAATTGGATCCAGGCAATCATTATTTTTGGCTCATTTGGGTCTGAACCTACTTTGCATTTGAGGATCATCCTTGCCATTATGCCTTGGTTCTGCTGAGCAGCTTTGGTGCTTTAGACATGTGGTTGCCATAAGTAGAATGAGATATGCACCATACCATTTGGGGGATTGGGCTAGATGATCTTTCGAGGTCCCTTCCAATCCCTAATGACTCTATGATTCTACGATTCTACTAACCAGTAGTTAAGAGACACCTGAACTTCACGTGGTAATGCCAGTAGTTTGGTAATAGAGCAGACTTTCTCCCAGTGTTGCAGTTTGAGATGCCTTTTGGTGGCATATGTCATTCCTAGACTTCTTTCTCTGTCTTTAACCCAACCCACACCAAACCTGTTTCTTCACAAATAAAAGCCATTGCTTCTGCATGTGATGGATATTTCTTCCAGTTTTAAATTCAAGAACCACAAATTAGTTAAATACATGGGACACATTTAATTTTCCTTTAATCGTGTCTACAAAAAGTTGATTAACTTTATTTATTTTTATTTATTTAATTTATTCCTGGGCCATTTTAATCAAATTGCATTTCTGGCAATGTCTCTGGAGACAAATATTTCAAATGAGAAAAAAGACCTGTATAAAGTATAAGAGGTACAATACCCTGTCTGCAGCAACTCATGCACAGCCAGCCACGCCCTGGACTAAATCTTACATAGATATAAGCTGTATGAGTTGCATTAAGTCCTCAGTCATGAAGCATTTATAACTGGACATTAGGATTTCTTTTCTTTTTTCACACACAGCACTTGTAAATCTTTTTCTTATGTGATCTTTTGAACAGTGAGCCCTTCCCCCTCTTTGTATTGATTCTTCATCACTGTTCTCTTGGAGGAAAATTTGACGCTGGATTTTATTTTATTTCCAACGAAATAATCAAGCTGTGGAATTCTTTACTTCAGGGCGTTTAAACTAGACCCTCAAGGCTACCTTGGCAGACTTCTGTGGTTTTAGAAGATAGTTGTTTTCTGTCTTCTTTTAGAAGGTATAGCAAGGAATGACTCTTTAGAACTGTTAGCATGCAGTAGAAAAAATAAGGATGACTAATAGCTATTTAGCAAGGAATGATGGCTTAGCAATATTTACCACTCCGATTTAGCCTCTCTGGCTCCATTACTTAGGATATTTTCCTGAATTAAGTTTGTCTCAGTTCTATAGCCAGCAGCTGTCCACAAGAAAATTAAAAAAATGTCCCAGCTGCTCCAGAAAAAATGATTTCATAATTTTATAGGTTTCTTTAACTGTGCAATCAAAAATGGTCTCTTGTGCCCTCTAGCATGTGGTGTGTCATAATAACAACTCCATTTCAAGCAGCTAGAGAAATACACGTAGAATACATTAAAGCTTTGGTTGCTTTGGTTTTTCAGGATGTTTCATTTACATTTGTGTAATAATTGGTCTATAGAAGGGGAGAATGTCTATTCTTCATCTGTGGTGTTTGCTCTGGAGCTGAAGTCGATAACCACCTCTGAGTGAGGACGTTCATAAGAAGTCTGTGTCCACTTCCCAGCCCAAAACATTTTGTGCTGTTTTTCCATTTGTGTCTAAGTGCCACAATATTTTGTTTCTGAATGGTTAGGTTAGCTCATCTTGAGACCAGCTGTTCTAAAGCATTTAAAGGAGCACAAGGACATCTATTCTTAATATTTTTTAAGTTCTGCTATAATCAGTGCCCAAATAACTTTAGACAAAAATCTCTAGTAAAACCTCTTTCTGGTAACTTCAATGCCAGTTCAGTTACCAGTTTCTGGTAACTTTAATAGACTTATATTGCCAGTCTGAAACGTAATTTTTGCCCCAAAATCTTTGTCTTATTATGAAATTTTAAGACTTTAATTACTATATTTTGCCTTTATTTTTCTTTGTGGGCAAAAGGAAATATTTTTCTCCATTACTATTTCAAGTAGCACAAAAATGTTTGTTAACATTTTACCAGTGCTGTTTGTTGCTTCTAAATCATTAATTTGTTTATTATTTAGTTTTAATTTAAAAGAGGTTTCTTAAGATCCAAATGTAAGTTCTAAATAGAGTATAAATCAATACATGACCATATATATCCTAACTCTTAAGGATCAAGTAGGGTTATTTTTTCTAAATCTTACATCAATATTCTATGTCAGACAGGGGTGTACCATCAGGTGTACATCAGAGGGTCAGAACTGCAGTAGTGCAAAACATTACCAGAGCTACATTTGAATTACACAGGAATTCATCCTTCACTTCTCTCAGACTTGTTCTCTCAAGCCACTGCTTGTCAATGCTAGTTTTTTCTGTACACTGCTAAGGTACCCAACAAGTTATGAAGGATCCACCAGCATTAAAACCGTGACAGAACTGATTGCTGTCAAAACAGGACAAACTGTATACCTTGTGCATTCTGAACTTTGAATCATTCCAGAAAATGTATTCAGGACAAATCACATTTCTTCTGGACTAAAGACTTCTGTCACTTCAGAGATTGTAAGAACAGATTATAGATTTATTTTGCTGAGGAATACGAACTACTAGAGCCTCAGACTTCAATAGAAAGGTGGATTCCTTTGACAGATTTAGAAGCTTTGAGTCATGCTCCACTTCAGAAATCCTCTAAGGTTTTATGTAAGTGAAAGCTGTGCAGGTCATTTAAGTAGTCATTCGAAAGTTCTGTGGCTTAAGGATCCTTTCTTGTTTCATACAGCAAAGGATCTAAAAATGAATAAATTGTTTACTAGAGACACATGTATGCCAAAATTTAATTTATGGCTTCAACAGTCCTTTGACATTTTGGTTTGCAGAATGACCAGTAAGACTGTAAGACACACAGTTTTATTTCCTCCCACAATACGAAGTGCTTGGCTGTAAAGTGTTCCAAGGAAAAGCAATGTAAGTAGGGCTGCATAGAGCTCTAACCTGGTATTGTCCCTGAGTCAGGTGTTTAGTTTATAACAGTTTAGAAGAAACCAAAAGTTCAAAGTTGTAGTTGTTAAATATTTTAGGCCCTTTTACCAGAAGTTCCTACTAAATGTAGGATAATGTTTAGCATGATTATGTAACTTTGATTTTTGTTTAAACTCATAAAGCATGAGTTTCCTGATTTTGCTAGTCCCACTGTACTCAGTAATATGGAAAATGTTGCTCTCCCCAAACCTTAGGTAGTTTTCTCTTATATAAAAATATGTACTAACCCTCACGAGCATAGTAAGCTCAGCTGTGGAACCTTATAAATTTACATTTTAACAGAAAAAACAACTAATTTTTTCTAACAAATTATTGCTTTAAGTGTGTGAACTTTTTTGTTCACTGAACTAAAGAAAAAAAAAAGCCTATTCTTATGTTGGGGTTCTGAAATCTGTAAAAGAATGGATGAGCAATGGAGAAAAGAGTTATAATATTTCACAAACTCTGGATGGTTATTTTTTCAGCTTCATTTGCGTACGCACCAGTGGAAGTGAATGCCTGCTCTTGTGCATGGGAACAAAAGCCAGATATTTAGGTAGAGAGTTAAAATTTGTTTGATTGTAAAACAAAAACTGGGCGTGTTAGAACAGTGTGTGCAATATATTGTACTTTTTGCGTGGAAGTCGTAGCATGTTTCAGTTGTGTGGGTTTTTCTAAATACAAAGCAAGGGAACCGTGGTATTGAAGCAGCTCAGTGGTCACAGAATCATAGAATCATAGAATCATTAGGGATTGGAAGGGGCCTTGAAAGATCATCTAGTCCACACACAGTCTTATTTCTGATAGTGTTCAGCTGCTACGGAGAAGATGTAACAGATGGACATAAAATCTATCCTGCTTATTCTTAACCCAGACACATTGATATTATACAGATGAAATGTGTATCCTATAAAGAAAATTTCCTATTGTGCTAAAATAATTTTTAAAATAAATTACTGAAATTATTAGTCTCCTTTTTCAGTTTGGAAATTTTCTTATACAAATTTCAGAAAGAAGAGAGTTATAATATTTTTTTCCTGTGGCAAATTTCTTTGGAGATTTCAATAGAGATTTGTTCTTGTTTGCAGTGGAACCCTATAATTTAATATTCTTATTATTCATATATTTTTAATCTCAGTAAGCCAGTACCCTCAATGATATTTTCTGGCAATAAAATTATTCAATTGTGGATTTCTGGAAAAGGAATTTCCTCAGTCTTTGTGGTTTGTTCCATTTTCTTCAACTGCCATTCTGCATTTAAGTTGGAAAACATGATGAACAGCAGTAGCCCATGCAGTTGCTATGCCCCATTCAGCATTCTGCTTTGTCAGACTCTTTCTTTTTATCTTCACATCTCCATTTATTTCTCATGAAAAGGAAGTGTTCCAAGCCTTGCAACTTTCTTCTTCCACAGTCCTTAACCTTCCTTGAGCCTTCACACTGTATTTACAACTGGCTTGCTGGAGGGGCTGTTTCTGGACTGTTTTCAGCTGTTTTCCAATCAGGAAACAATTTCTAAAGGTAAGGAAAGTTCATAGAAGGCCTTGGAGGTGATGAAAAGTACCATCTAGTCTACATAGGAAATGAGCTGAATAGATTTCTGAAAGGGCAAGCGTGAGGCAATGAAATGCCCATTTAATAACTGCATGCAGTCTATTATTGCCCGACAACACCACGTCCAAATCATTCCACAGGGAAGCAGTACAAGGAGTAACATCCCTCCGTACCATATCACCATATTGCATTTCTGAATTTCTTTCAGTTTAAGCATTTTCCCTGCTACAGAAACTGAGAGCTGCTTGGTATGTAAGCAGTCAGAGCGATATGAGGCAGCACTTTCTTTTTAAGAAAATTCTCTGTATCCTTACAAAATGCGTGCTATAGCTCTTCTTCAGGCGTAATTAGTGATATTGGTTTTTTTAGATAGAGGATAAATTGATAAAACCCAGAAAAATAAAAAGAGTAATAAACAAATTCGGAATTTTCCTCTTCTCTGCCAACTTTAAGTAAACACTGTAGAGATTGGAGGAATCAAGGCTATCTTCGTGTCACGTATTCCATTCACTTATAGGCAACAGAGTCATTCACATGTCCCTTTATGTCCTCCTAGTTGTAGAAGAGTTCCTTATGTTTGTATTAATACATCATTTGTCTACTTATAAATTGATCACATCTCCCAGGCCTTGTGACAAAAGGAAATGTGAATCTTAAGAGTTCAGCTAAGCTGACCTCCTAAACTGAGCTAGGAAGAAACGACTGTTAAAGGTCCATTCCAGCAGTGACAAACATCAGTCTTTGGTAGGTCCAGGGGTATTAGGCACCAAAAACTACTGCGAGAAGCACGCATGGATGATTTGTACTCTTCCATCTCTCCCAGCCAAGGTATAAAGCTGATCAGTTGAACAGCACGGCTGGTAGCTGTCTTCCCAGGGCTCTTTCACAGGTAAAACTCTTTGCATAATGGTCTCCTTTAACAAAATATTTTGGTATAACTAATCCTTTTAAAATTACACTCAATGATTCAGAACCACCAGATAGAAATTCCAGCTACAACCAGTGCTTTTGAAATCCTATGCCACAGTTTGTTTTTTAAGACAACACATAGCTACTACCAGATATAACAAATGAATATAGTAAGCACTATCCCCCACACAGAATTGGTTCAAATATAGAGTATCTTACAAGAAATACTCTCGAGCTACTTCTTTGATCTAGTTTTAATTAAATTTTTCAATAAAATTACATGTTCAGCTTTGACTTATTCTATTAATTCCACTGAATTTGTCCAAGATTTCAAAAACTTTGCTTCAAATTAAATAGCAAGTCCTTATTTCTGTGTCTAAATGAATGCTCCAAGTTTAGAAATGACTGACCATCAAAAGAATGGGCTCCACTTCTGTTGGGTGCTGTTAGTCCCCGCATCATCCCTATTCTTGGGCTGGTGTAGGTGGTCTGTGTGGCCACTCTAATTGAGTCGTTGTCTTGGGAGACTTTTGGAGACTTAAGAGCCATCTCAATGCTTCAGCTATGTCATTGCACCACCTTGTAAAGTGTTGTGAGTCCCACTGAACAAAGATGGGGCATAGGGAGAAGGGCTTGTTTAAAATGCAAAAAGAGTTTTGTAAAGCTATGACCATAAAGGATGTGTCAGCAGGGTGATTTAGAGGGAAGTTGAAAATAATTTATTATAAAAGTCTAGAAAGTTAGTTTCACCTCTGAAAAGAAAGATTTTAAAATGCTTTTTATTTTTTATGAAGCCAGGAGCCAAGAAAGATTTGGCTCATGGCCCCATTGTGGGAGTGGGGCGGGACAAGTGGGACACATGTGGCTCCACAACCAAACCTCAGGAGCGGTGGTTATGCTTAGGAACCCAGTTGTCTCCTGCAGAAACTGAGAAGGGAATGTGGATCTGCTCTATGTCCACTTAAGGCAAAATTCGTAACTTTCAGTTTACTTAAAATTTTAAACCAGTATTTTGTGTGGGGTTTATCCCAAGTGAATGTCCCTGCTTGCACTTCCCCTCATCCTGCCAGTCATTTTACTGGCTGACTACAAAGCTGTCAAAGCAAAAAAAAAAAAGCCACAGGTATTTACATTATGCTAAGTGATATTTGGGGGGATCCAAGCCATTTTTGAGCTGCCACAGTTTGAATTTTAGGAATTCCATGCTTTAAGAAGAACAGAAAAATAGATCCATGATAGCAGCCATTGCCCTCACTTATTCTCGTAATAGAGCATAGAACCTTGTTGATGGGGGATACAAAACAGTCAGTGAAGCAAATGTATTCCTTTAGAGCTAGTGAATATGAACATACAGATGTTTGGTTTTTTTAAATTGTAACCTTTATGCTACAAAGAATCTTGGTAGAACTAAAATTCTCCCATTATTATATGTTTAGGTGTATCTCCAGTGAGAAAAATTTACAAAGTGTGAATTTTTATAGGGGAGAAGTTTTCTCTTATCAAAAACATTGCAATTAATTTATACTGTACTTTAAAACCTAGTTTGGAAAATTAGTATTATAGATCAATCTGGATGAAAAAAAGAAGAATGTTCTTGTAAAAGTAAAGAAAATCAATTTTTGGAGGTTGAGTCTTAACTCATTAAATGATTGCTAACATTAATATGCTATCTTATCCTAGCATCTGAGTATGGTGGGTCAGGACTATGCCACTCAAATGTGACTATCCCCTGGGGTAATATCTTCCAAGGTGAAAGACAAGACAAAGACTTGAGGAGCGAGGAAGATGTACAAAGAAACTGTGAGACAGTACTGGTTAGCATCACATCAGTGCATGAAAATCAGATAGTTGCCAAGTTCTTTCAGGCTTCATCTAGTAAAATGCATTGAATGCACTTCAATAACTGCATTAATATTTACTGAAAACTATTTGCAAAAATGTTTTCAAGCTGACCCCTCCTACCAAAGGGGAGAGTATGAATATATTTGCTCGAAAACTATCAAATAGGTATTGATGAAGAATCATATAGGTAGAGGAAAAGCTGTGAAAGTCCTTCAAAGTGAAGACAAAAAAAAAAGGTTTCAAGAGAATCAAATGTACAGAGTCAACTGCAAAAAGCACTTGTATACATAACACAGGAAAAGAATGGTTGAATGTTTTATGTCAGCATTTTTATCACATATGATGGTGGGGCTTAGAAAAGCTGTAGTTATTGTGCTCAAAACAAGCATGTCACTTAACTGTGCATAAACATCTTCTCTGTGTGTCTTGTCTGTGTATGTCATTGGGTCCGATTTCACAACAGCTTCACCGAGGCACTAAGTGTTTGAAATGATTACATTTATTTATATAAAGGAATTTTGGGTTTTTTTGCTAAAATATATCTGATTCGGAAGCACTTTGAGACCCAAAGTAAAACACTTTAACATCAGCACACTGGGTTTTCCCCCCATTCTGGAGGATGTCTTTTTAGATATTCTCTGTTTCATGAATATTAATGTTCACTTTATGGGCAGCATTTGCTCATTCTGCCACCAACCAATTTAAAAAAAATCAAATACTTTGCAGAAATACCAACCCTAAGCTGTCTAGAAAGAAACTCTACCTCCCAGTTATCTGGGTGTCATGTCACAAGCTTAAGTTCCAAGAGCCTGAACCGAAGTCAATATTTGTAAATACTGCTGCTGTGTTTTTTCAGCTGAAATATCCAACTTGATAATCTAGGATTCAGCTGGACTGAGATCAATGTTAGATGAAACTATTAATTATGTAGGAATTTGGTGTGAAATAAGATGTCTGAGCATAGTTTGTGGATACATATACAAGGCTCGATTCATCTGGGGAGACTTTATTCTTATCATCCATCAGCTAAAGTGAAGTTCTCACTGTAACTCCACTGTAGATTGTATTTAATACAAACTTCCTGAGTCAAATACCATTATTTCTAAAATAACTTGAGAAATCATTTGCATATTTCCCAGAACATCACTTTGGGTTGTCGGTCAGACTTTTCACCAGTATAAACCCAGTTCCTCTTTCTTCTGCAAATATGCACATATTTTACCACCCTAAAAAACTTGTAGGTTTGGTAGAAAAATTAATTTTTTGAAAGTAGCCCAAAGTGCAGTATTAGCTTAAACAAAAGAGTTTTGTCTGAAAATCACCATCGACTAGCAGGTCTTTATACAAAACCAACATTGTTCACCGATGTATCTGTGTGACACCCCCCCAATTGCTAAAGGTGAATATTATCCTGCTCTGAATCCCTGGTTTACTATGTTTGAATACCCTTGAGTATAGAATGAAATGGAAATTTTTGCTATGCCAGTACAATCGTTTGATTAGAGTGTTGAAACAAATTTCAATACACTTTGTCAGAACAGAGACTGAGACAAATTATTAATGGCACAATTAAGGTCAGGCTGAAGCTGCAGTTCATGTAGAAAGGCATCTCTGGAGTAAACGCATGCAGATGTTTAGTACAATGACCAAAACAGTGAACTAGATTCAGGTGCCTTTGTAGTACTTCTGTGGTCATGGACATGTGCCAGAGGAAGCCTTTCTAAAGTGCTGGCTGAGCTGAAGTCAAAGGGTAATTCAAGGTATGGCCTCTACAGATGTGTAAAGCAGCAGTCTCATTGTGAGGCTGGACATTGGACGATCGTGGAAGTGTCTTCCAGCATTAATGTGTCTGTGATTCTGTGGTATTATATGCACAGACACACATACAAATGTGTGTGTGTGTGTATATATATATAAATTAAAATATGGAATTTTATAGTGTACAGTCAAGATGAAGGATTGTGCATGCAGTTACCATCGGGACCATCAAAAGGGATAATACAAAAGCTAATCATCAACTTACACTTCAATTAAAACAGGGAATTAGCTTTGCTATCATTACTTGAACTCTTCCTACAGACCACACACACTGAATACAACTTCCTCTATTAAAGTCTACCTACAAGGCAGTTCAAGATGACAAACTTGGAAAATAGTAGTTGTGTTTAGGATATCTGACTGCATCTGTCACTGAATATTTATGGTCTTTTGCTGTTTTTCAGAATAGTTTTTTTGTTGATGAGTGCTAACGTACTCTGGAGTGATTGATAGCTCCTGAGAGGGTTTTTTCAGAAGTAAAACTATTTTCTAAATCTTACACTAGATTTCAAACTGAAGCAATTTGGGCTTATGCTTTTTTATTTGAATAAGTTTGACCTTTAATTCAGTGCCAGATTCTCTGTGCTTGTATGAGACCCTATGAATGTGAACACATTCACATTTTAAATATATTTTTTTAATTAACCAGAAATGCTGGGCAGGTTTGTCTAGCTTGGTGGCATTCACTTTTCAGAACCAGACCACTCCTTTGGATGATAATTATTGTTTGCAAATACCTAGTCACTGAAAAATGTAGTATTTTCCACATCAGCATCTGCCTTCATGGCACTGTCTGCAAATACTCATGTTTGTGGTTTAGAGGTTGTTTTCTGAGTGTCATATTGATTAAAACATAACTTTCTAAATTCTTTCTACCTATTTTCTTTGCCTTCTCTTAATGACTTCATCATATTGATTTTTTTTATTAGTATGTATAGAAATATGTGTCAGTTCCTTTCACATTAAACCAAAGATAGTGGCTCATCCTGATATTTCTGGCATATCTTCTTCTTCTTCACTAATTTATTGGTACAGATTAATAATAAATTTGGCAAAACTGTTTGTTGGTTGTCCTGGTTTGAGTTGCAAAAGGATTTATTCTGCCATTTGACTTTTCAGTAAAATTAAATCTCTTCTAATTACCTGTGGCTTCTGCAGCCAACAGCGTATTTGTGCAGAGACTGTCTACTTCTACAAGTTATGATACTCCATGTTGACAGTTACTACAAAGGACTGCTGTGTAGAAAGCCTCTTTCTTACATTTGCTCCTACAAAGTCCAAGGTCACTGCTGGACTTGATCTCAAAGGTCCTTTCCAGCCTCGATAATTCTGTAATTCTGTAAATGAGCCACATTGGGGTTAGGGTTAGTGACAAGCTGCACCTGTGGGGAGGAGCATGCAGGACAGGTGACCAACAAGGTGTTCTGTCCTATAGACATCATAATCAGTGTAAAGCCAAGGGACCATGGGGCCAGTCTCTCTTCCTCAATGGTTGGTGTCTGAGCAGGACTCTCTGTGCTTGCTCTTCAATCTCAGTCTGTGCATTCCTTAATCCAATTTTGAAATGCAGGTCCTGCATCCAGTTCCCTGTCTGCCACTGAGTACAGTCTGGGATTTCCTCAGCATCTGCCCTCAGCATCAGAGGTGATGGGGATGTAATTGCTATTGGGGGAGTTTGGCTTGGTGTGTGTTTTGTATATATTTGCTTATATTTAATTTGATTGTTGTTTTGTTTGTGAAAGCAGTTAAAGGGGTTTTTTTTCCTCCTATCTAAGTTTCTCTACTTTATTCTGTTACTTTTACCCTTCAGGGAGCAAGATGGGTTAATAGAAACCAATAGTCATTTGTGTAGTGGCTGGCCCAGCCCCTAATATTCGACATTTGTATATTATATCCTTCTAAGGAATGGCCTTCAGGAACAAGGGGACTAAAGAGACCAGGCAGATCTTCAAGGACGCTTAAAGCACACGAGCTTTTTATTCCAGGTGTAAGAAATTGGGTAAAGAAGAGCATTGCTGAGTCAAATCTGCTGGTTTAACTAGAGGGCAAGAAGGAACTGGACATGGATCAGAATTCCAGACAGTTATTCTGAGAAGATTTATATGGACACTGTACTACACTGTCCATGTGTAGCGATGTGGTCAGGAAGGCAAAGGTGTGGCTGGAGCTGAACTTGGCAAGAGATGCAAAGAATGATAATAAGCTCTTCTGCAGGTGTGTCAATTAGAAAAGGAAGAATGGCAAGTGGTACCAAGAGATAAGGAGAAGGGTGAGGTACTTAGCAGTACTTTTGCAGCAATCTTCACTAAAGTCCTCTCTTCTCACACTTCCAGAGCTGGCGGCTCATAAGATTGGGACCTCATTCTGAGAAATCGGGTTGTGTGACCACCTGAGGAGCCTGGATGTTCATAAATCTATGGGAACTGATGAGGTTCTTCTCAGAGTTCGATTCATTTTTTTTTCAGCATAATCAATTTTAACTCCAGTTATGGGCTAGAAGCCCAAATAGTAGCATTATTTAGACATGAGAAAACTCGGGATAAAGATTTTGTGTTTCATTTGACGTAAAAGGACCATGACCTCAGGAACATTTTTATAATAGTAGACTTACTGGTGTCTCCCATCTTTTATTTGCACTTTTAACTGCATGGCTGTGAGGAGGACTGTATTAGGTGAAGTTCTGAAAATTTAAGTTGAAGTTCACAGATTGACTGTAAGACATACTGAGTTTTGGCCTGTGATGAGAATGTGCAAGCGTGTGGCAGGTATGTTGAGGTCTGTTGCTCCAAGATGCAGAAACAAAGAATAAATTTGAAAAGCTCAAAGCCAGTATAACCTCTCTCATTTCAGAAGAGCTAAAGCTGTTTTGCCATAAAGCAAATTTGATACCATAGGCTTTGAATTGCCAAGGAAAGCAGAGACCGATGCCTTATTCTTGGGACCACCTACTTTGTTCCTCCTCTGAACAAAGACTGTAAAAAGGAAGTCTGATTATGATAATTCTTGGATTTCTAAACGTTATTCTGCTTTCAAGGTCTTTGTGATGCAACTAAACAGGGATGTGGCAAGCTAGACTGTGCTCATCCTCGGTAAGTACCAGCAGACATCCCTTGCTGTGAGGATGCATGAACAACGCTGATGTTTCGCTGTGTCAGCAGTTATCTTTTCCTGGGAAATGCAAACTTAAGGGCCTTTGACATAACTTGCTCGAGAGCTGGGGAGAGGAGGTCTGCTCACTGATAGAGCTGGCAGAGATTTTGTTTATGAATACTCTAACTTCTATTTGTGCAGAATGATTAAATGTTATTGAATCTTGTGGAGGAGAAAAGGTTGTGCATTTGATGCCAACAGTAACTGAGATACAGTTGTGGTCTATTTAAATAAATCGTGCTTGTTAGTGTTACAGGTGGCAGGAAATACTGTTCCTTTCACTTTCAGCTGATCATACTGTTGTATCAGAGGGATATCACTGGAAAAAAAAGGAACAAAAAGGGTATGGTTTTCAGTACTTCATCACTAGTATTACCTTTCAATAAACTGTAATTTCCACTCAGAGCAGCTCTGGACCACATCAAGAAAAAAGCCCACAAGAAAATAGTGTTCTAGATTGCTCTTCTTACATGCCTGTAAATCAGACTCAAATCTCTGTGTGACCTGGAGTGACACAGTGTTGATCCCTGTGGTGGTGATTTAAAGGGAGAAAAAGCGGGTGATATCAATTAGCAACCAAAACTTGGAAGTGTTTTATTTTACAAAAACATCCACCCAAAAATCCTATGGCAACCAAATTTTACAGAAGATCTGTTTTGTGAAATTTCCACTGCAAAATGAAGTTTTAAATTATTAACAATTCATTTTAATTAGCCTTAGCTCAGCCATGACAGAATCACCTTGATGACACTGGAGTTGCTGTATACCAGTTGCAGGAGTTCACACTCCCGTTAGATTACAGACGTGCATTTGTGCTGTCAGATGGTTCCTTGCCAGTCGACACTTGGCTCATCTTCAGGCCGAGTTTTTAGCCAAGTTTATTTTCCCCCTATCAGAGAGTGTTTAAATTAAGCAACACTTCTCTCAGATGAAAAAAAAAAGTCTCTGTCACTTGGTGCAAAGTGAGTTGTTTGAATCCTTGTGCGTCCACAAGTCCAGGAACAGCAGGTCTGGAGTCAGTCCGCCCACTGCTGTAGTTGGCAGCTGATCTCTGAGCTGAGGCTACAAGACTGCAGAAGCGGGAAAGTACCAACTAGCACAATAGCTAAAAAATATGAATGAAAGTATTTTTATTGCTCACGACCCGTATATTTTCCTGCGTATCTTATAATTTGCATAATTCATCGCTGCCGGGCCTGGATATAGTCTGTATGTAACTGGTTCTTGGAAATCTGATTGCTGGAATTACTGGTTTTGAGCTGTGGGAACTCCGCAGCTTTTGCCATGGGATGGAGAGCACATTCACATCGGTCTGCAGCTTAGGAAACAGGCATTTCATCACTAACTTAACATCAAATGCAATTTGTAACCCACACTTTTTAAATTTTAAAAGTAGATAAAACCAGCTTTATTTTCACTTAAACTCTGTCTACCTCTTCTTTCTTTACATGAGATTATTTAGTCCCTCTGAACATTAGTTATTTTGCTTTTTTCTGTCTTCTTGTCTTATTACTTATCTTTTACAAAGTAATTTCTCCTCTCTTGAGGGACCTTTATACATTTTGTATCCACAATATGAAATCATTTAAAAGAATAGAGAATTTTTTTACTCAAAAATACAACTCCTTAAAGATTTTTACTTCAGTTGATTTTGATTACTTTTCTTTCTTTCAATTAAACACCAGCCCATCCTTTAAATTTAAGAAGCTGCCCTTCAGTGTGGGCAGCTTCTTAATAGTTTTATTTCACATCTTTCACCTTCTTCACTCCTTTGAATCTCGCAGATTCATAGAATCATAGAATCATATTCAAAAGAATCTTCTTTGTTTCCCTGTCAGCACCAGTTGCAATGTCTTTTCCCTTCAGTAGGAATGAGGTAGTGAGTGAGAGCTGCAGGAATGCTGTCAGTTGTTTACTCTACGGCCAGTGCTATCTCGGAAGGCAGCTTCCTACAGGAGTTGTGCTTATGGTAGCCAGGGAAGCCTGTGGTGACTCATGGCTCAGCACCCCACTTATCGTACCCACTGAAAGCCACACTATCCATTCTGCATTACTGCCTGGTGGGTAAAACTGGCCCCTCACCTCGCAGAGGTTTTATCTGTAGCCAGCACTAGCTGCCTCCTGTCGATGCTGTTAAATACTTAACTCTTCTGCCTGTGTGATGCTTCCAAAGATTGCGGACCGGCAAAACTCCACTACAATAACATCTCTGTTTCACAATCTGACCAAATTCAAGGGCTGCCACTGCAGTTCCAGGTAGAGCAGGAAGTCTGGGAAGTAGTGGTGCCAGCTCTGCTGCTGTGCCTGTGTTGCAGAGCTCTCCCAGATATACCAGGGACCTGGACAGAAACATGAGACATCTGGAGGGAGAACATTGAGACTCTGCAGCATGGGTCGGAAGGAAGGAACCCTTTAGTACTTAGAACAGTTCTTTCCTGCTTCCTATGTCTTACCTGTAACTGCTCTATGTTATCAAAAACAAATCTGACCTCAAACATACTTTATCCAGCAATTCTTCAGGGACTTTTTGATCCAAAAGAACTGCTGCCTTCCTCAGACCTTTATCGGCTCTCCAGCAAATCATGGAAAAGCCCCTAGTTACTGCTTTTAACACTGAATCGACCTCTTTTCCCCACAAATATTCAACAGCATCAGTGGGCACTTCCCAGTGGCTACAACCAGAGGCAATGTATGAAAGCGGAAAGAATAGGGCTACTGGTTCCCCTTGAGAGAGAGACCAGCACCCTGAAACTGTATGTCTAATATACACACCACATGGCAGAGTAAATGAATGTACTTGAGAACATTGAAGCACATGGTACATGAAGGATGGAAATCCATAGTTTTCAACATTATGTTTAAATTTCTTTTCATTCATTTACTTTGTGTAGTTCAACATGTACAAGGGTGAATTTGCTGAATGAAGTTAAGTAGCAGAGCTGCAGCTATTAAAATTGGATACAACTGCAAGGTATTTGTACAATAAAAGAAAAGACAACTCAAAATCAAAGAATTAAAAACCCAGGAGTTTTGAGTGATACATGAAAATACAGGGTTCTGAGCATAATTCAGTTTTTAAAAGACAGAAATTAGGGGAAGAAATTGTATTTAAATTATCTTACAGCTGCCTGCACGTGTCTGGCAGGTTTCTCTAACCCAACAGCAAGATCCACTGCAGGAGATCTTAGGGCTCTGCTTTTCTATAGTTTTATGGCTGTTTTTTCAGGACACTATTTTGTGTGTGTAACTACTGTGGGTTTTGGGTGGGGTTTTTTTTCTGTAGTGTAGCTCACAGTTGCCTCTTGCAAAGCACTTTGGAAATCTTCTTGGGAAGCTGGAAGGAGGCATTTAATGAGAGATAATATTTTGAATATTGTATGAAATCAGGAAGCAACACAAACAGTGTTATTATACATAACTTTATTTGGGTCTGCAATTTTTCCTGTATGGTTTCATGAATGTAATTGGAATATCCAGGATCTAGCCGTGTGTTAACATCTCACATTTCCTTTCCTGCCACAAATGCTGCTTATTATAATAGTACGAACAGAAATATGTATTTTTATTGCTGTTCCAAGTGAATAAGAAAGTAGAAATGCACAAATATGGGTTTGTTTTTTCAATGTCACCTACATCTGTTTTATAGTACGATAAAAGTTGACAACACTGAATAAATGTAGCCCTATACAGTATATTTACTCAAATGTTTAACTTGTGAAATTTAATAAAATAAGAGCTTAAACAGATAAGGATTAGTCTAATACAAAAACTATTGGAAACACTCGCCTAATTCAAAACAAAATTCTCAGCCATTATCAGATGTAGGAAAACCACATAAGAATCCATAGAAAAAGCTTTCAAGCTCCAATAAGTTAGATACAATAGACCTTTTTTGTCAAACACAAAAATAAATATTATTGATTTTATGAATAAATACATTTTCTTAAATGATTTAGAAAGCTCTGTTTATTCATATACAGACAGTGTTTAGAATATGTAGTAGCCAGTATGTCTGCAGATATATTTATGTTGGACTGTTTAGATTGGCTTCACCTCTGTAATAATTTATAACAGTTTCAATGTAAACCTGCCATTGAGCAGGTCATAAAGGTCCTGCATTTTAACCATCATAATTTCAGATAAACCCACAAAACTATTTCTTGCAGGAAAGCTCTAGTTAATCCTTGAATATCTTTGAGATGGAATTTGGTTTTTTATTTAGGCAAATTTAAAAAGCAATAAAGGCTGCATTTTAACTGTGTTTGATATTCCAGTACTGGTGATAATTTGAAATATATACATTTTGTTTTATTTTACAGCAGTAACTCTTCATTGACACTTCTTAATACAAAAACTCTACACTTCGATTGATTTCAAACCTTGCTCGAAAGAGAAAGCTACTGTTCATTTCAAAATGTTTCATTGTGCACTAGAAATGCTAACATAAATACCAGAGTGTTTTTCCACGCTAAACGAAGAGAGGTCAATGCCATTTGTTTTTCGCTTCACAGAATTTTCTTAAAGGCATGGACTTTGGAAGTGTGACTTTTTTTTATATTAAGAACCCCCCCCTTGTTTTCGCAAAATAAGCATTTTCTACCAAAATTTTATCTATACATTTATGACTAATAACAAATTTTTGAATACTAGAATCTGAACACTTTCTGAAAACCAAGCTGCTATGTTTCAGTGTGTGTCTATTACTATCATATATTTTTTTTTTAAGCAGACAAAAATACAATGCAAATACAGTAATTGGAATTTCAACATTTATTTATTATTTTTGTAGTTAAAGAAAGCTCCGTCTTCTTTTTGGCATCTTCCTTTTGCACCCCAACAACATCTAAGGGGGTTTGCCTCACGCTTGCTTAAACTTCAGATCTCACCCAGGAAGTTCTGCAGTTTCATGTTAATAGATACCTCCCACTCTAAAGCTCTGCCATCTTCTATGAGAAATGCAACAAATCTGAAGCTTATTTCCTGTAGGAAGATCTCTAGTTGAGTTTATCTTTTCAGTCTGGCTTGTCTTGTTGCTCACCCTGTGCCTGTTCTCCACATAGAATCATACAATCACTAGGGATTGGAAGGGACCTCAAAAGATCCTCTAGACCAATCCCCCTGACACAGCAGGATCACCTAGACCAAGTCACACAGGAACACATCCAGGCGGGTCTTGAACGTCTTGATTAAGGCTGCCGGGCTTTATGGCACAGAGGATGCCTGCAAGGAATTGAGTGGAGCTTTCCCTTTGAAAAGATGTTAAGAGCCAGTACTGTGTTTTCTAGTAAAAAGCACAGCGTGCTTTCCGGTCATTGTGACTATTAATTTTTTCTATCAGTTTTCAGTGCCACATGAACAATATTTCTGCTAGCCCTCGTTTGACGTGATTCCTCAAGCCTTTATTGTCCAAAATGGCAGTAAAAAGATGATTGATTTCCTGCAGTGGGCAATATAAGGGATCATATATCTAGGGGAAAATATAGCCTGATTTTTCACAGTATCACAGTATCACAGTATTATCAAGGTTGGAAGAGACCTCATAGATCATCAAGTCCAACCTATCACCACACAGCTCAAGGCTAGACCATGGCACCAAGTGCCACGTCCAATCCTGCCTTGAACAGCTCCAGAGTTGGCGACTCCACCACCTCCCTGGGCAGGCCATTCCAGTGGCCAATGACTCTCTCGGTGAAGAACTTTCTCCTCACCTCAAGCCTAAATTTCCCCTGGCGCGGCTTGAGGCTGTGTCCTCTTGTTCTGGTGCTGGCTGCCTGAGAGAAGAGAGCAACCTCCTCCTGGCCACAACCACCCCTCAGGTAGTTGTAGACAGCAAGAAGGTCTCCCCTGAGCCTCCTCTTCTCAAGGCTAAACAATCCCAGCTCCCTCAGCCTCTCCTCATAGGGCTTGTGCTCAAGGCCCCTCACCAGCCTCGTTGCCCTTCTCTGGACACGCTCAAGCACCTCAATGTCCTTCCTAAATTGAGGGCCCAGAACTGGACACAGTACTCAAGGTGCGGCCTAACCAGTGCAGAGTACAGGGGCAGAATGACCTCCCTGCTCCTGCTGGCCACACCATTCCTGATGCAGACCACGATGTCATTGGCCCTCTTGGCCACCTGGGCACACTGCTGGCTCATGTTCAGGCGGGTATCAATCAGCACCCCCAGATCCCTTTCTGTTTGGCTGCTCTCCAGCCAGGATGGCTTAAAGTTTCATTTGTACCGCACTCTTTAGGGTCACAAGTAGAGTGTTACTTGGATACTTTGGTGGTTGAACTATAAAATATTTCTGGATATGAACAGCAGAGTCAAGCACAGTAACAGCACTTCAATATGTTTTCCTGGATTCAAATTAAACTGGACTGTTGTGACAAACAAGTTGTGTGGACTGTAGTGCTGGTCACAGGGCTTCACGCACTACAATACTGAGTCGTCTTAAGATTTTCTAATTCCAAGGCCATTATGCTGTTTACTTTCCAATTAAGTTGGCAGGCTTTAAAAATGTAATTTTGTGCTGGTTGCCTCACAATGAAATGTGATGGAAATGTACTTTCACTTCTTTTCTTGTATAGTTTATGCCCTGGTAATCCTGCCTGTGGCTTAGAACTTCCTTTGATACGAGCAGTATGCAAGCATAGGAGAGAGAGCTGGAGGTGCAAACCAACTTCGTTTATGGTTCCATGCATTTGGAGAATGATGAACAATAGTGCTTCTCTTTCCCAGAAATTAAGGATGAACTTCAGTGGCCTTTTCTAGTGGATGCTTATTTTGTAAATAGCTCAGCCATCCATCAGAGAGACTGATCACAATTATTTATTACCGAAACCATGTTGTCCTCAAAAGTGGGAAAATGGAGTCTTCATTTAGAAGCATAGAATTGTTTATGTCTGAAAAGACCTTCAAGATCATCATTCCCAACACCCAGTTGTCCCCATGCAACTGCTGAAACATGTCCCTAAGCTCCAGATCCACTCGACTTTTAAATGTGTCCAGGGATTCAACCACTTGTCTGGACAGCTTTTTCCAACGCTTGACTGAAGAAGCTACCTGCAGCAGGCCCTTGCAATGGAGAATGTTTTTCTTTGCATAAATGTAAGTGGCATTTTCTGCACTACAGCTATATTACATCTACATCTGAAGAATGACTTTGTATGGAAATGCCATGCTTCTGGCTGGGGCAGAACCTGGGTAGGGTGTGCATGTGGTGCATGCCCATTTTTATGGGCCCACGTGTGTGATGGTATCTCCAGTGGTTGCTGACTGTCCACATGTTTGTTTAGTAAATTCAAGCAAGAACTCCAAACCTGAATATTGCTTTTCATTGAAGTGTATAATAAGTTGTGTCTTAAAGTGACGTTGAATAAGTTGATTTTTTTTTTCCCCAGGCCCAGAATCCATGCTAATTCATTGTGCAAATTAGCGTGATCAGAACATTTTTAATTACTGTTGGATGTTCAGAGTCTCCTGAATACTGAGGTCTTCCTTAGCTGCTCACTCAGCTTCTGTAGTTGGAAGCTTTCCAGCTGTGTAAAATACTTGCTGTTTCTCTTCCATGCCCTCCACCTCTGACCACTGAAGTCTGCCAGGTTTTGTGCTTATACTTTGATTCACCTGACAACTTCTAATTAAGAACTGCTGGAATTAGACAGTGCTGTTGCTGACTGCAGTTTGCTGGTGATGATGGAGATGCAAGGCTCATTAATGAGGATTTTCCCTCCTTTATAACACTTGGGCAATCTCAGCCAGCTACCATTGGAAGGGTTGTTCTCCCCTTCTTTTTTCTTTCCTGGTGCCATATTTTTATTAGCTTAGCTTATGGAAATGTAGCAACACAGAAAAGGACCCACTAGCTCTGCTCTGTGGATATTTAAGTGTTGAGTGTGTGGACACATGGCAGGTATAATCAAGACTGAAGTGGTCTCCAGGCTAGTGATGGTCTATCTAATCTAACTGGTACTGAGTGTGTGTTTCTGAATGTACGTGTAGTCATGGCACGATGAGCCTTTCGTGACACTGTTTTCCCAGTTATGCTGTAAACCACTTTTGGCACAACAGGAAGGCTTATCAGAAATACAGAGCTATATGAACAGATTTTCTGACATGTATTTTTTCTCTCCCTCTTTTGTGCCTTTTGCCAGCCTACCTCTCTGTGACTTGAATTTCTTTTGTGTGTGGCATTGCGCTCCTTTTTCTGAGGTTGTGTCCAATCCCGTGCTGTGTAGATTGGCATGGCTGGGCAGCACTCGGAGGCTCTTTGCCAGTTCACAAAGAGAATTTATCCCTAAACAATTATATTCATCAGTACCAAAAATCCACTTAAATCAAAGTAAAATGTAGGTGAAATTTGGGCCGAAATCCTGCTGCCTTCAATTTCTTAAATTGGAGAAACCACCAGGAAACAAGGACATGGAAAGAGAGCTGGGGAGGAACTCGGGGCACAGCCAGTCTGTTCTCTCAGCAGAATATAAACCACTTGCTGTCAGCTCTGTCAGCCAGAAGTAAACAAGAATGAGCAGATCACTTCATACTTTTAAGTGTTCCCTCTGAGCTTTTCTGTTTCTCACCTTGGTTGTAAATAATGTGACCGTGCAGATACTGTGGTTCATAGAAAGACATAGATATGGACACATTATTATAATTCCATTAAAGATGGTAAAAATAAAGGATCAGCTAATGCATGATTGTGCAGCTGGCACAGCATTCTTAAAGGTGATGACTCGGAGTAGAAGAGAGCATGAAACTGATAGGACTGAGCATCTATTAAATGAAGGGTATGGCACCTGAATGTCCTGGGTTTGCTGGTTTAGAAAGCCAAGGCACAGGATATTGAGGGCAGATTGGATGACAGCTTTGTTCTGATGGCCAGCCAAGTTCTGCTCATGGCATTCATGCAAATCGCCCCACCAAATTCAGCAGCCATGTAGCGTGGTTATTGTGAGCAAGCTTTGCCTTCAAGAGTAACTGGGTCTTCAGCAAAACTAGACTTTTGTAGTCATGGGACAGGAAATAGGTTTGTGCAAATATTTACAAGTGCTAGAAGCTATGAATTTCACATTTACTATTACACTAATGTCTGCCTAGGGTAGAATGAATCATGTATTTTCCTAACAGAATGATTTACCTTATAAATATTTGTTGTAAAAGCAGGGCACAGTGTATGTCAGGCAGCAAGGAAATAATTTCATCTTTTCAATTAGAAGAAGTGCTCTAATTGACTTTTGACCTGGATAGGCCTATAAGAACTAACAGAAACTCTCTTACCCTCTTTACACTGTGTCTGTTGTGTAATGTTTAAATAAGACTGTAATTCAGAGAAATGCTTCCCCTTGTTAAAGTGTCAATAAAGTTCTTATTGTTTAAGGAAACTTCTTGTAGAATGTCCTGTGCTTCAGCTGCAGATATTTCTTCTTAAAAAAAAAAAAAAAAAGACTCTGTCTCTCTTAATTTTTTTTTCTTTCCTTTAAGATTCTGCACAAATATAAATGGTACCTGCCTGACTGTTGTGTGTGCATGCTGCTGCTGTTGGACTTTAATGCTTCCTAGTAATTCAGTCACAATTTTGTGAGCATGCTGGGGTGAAGTACAAAGAAATCAGACTATATAGTCTTGTTCTGGTTTCATCTTTACTGGGATTTATTCTTTGTTAAGGAAAAAACACAGTTTAAATGAAGGTAGGAGACAAAAGAGTTATAATCTAGGTGGTCCAATAGCAGACTGAGAACTGAGCACTTGTCTATCTTGACAGCAAGGTGTTAATTGATAGTCGGTCTCACAGTGGCCCAGCAAATACTTTTCTACTGCTAGTTCATGCTGTTTGTATATCCTGAGCATGAAGGAAACACATTCACTCCTTTCATACAATTCACAAGCTACTGCCAGAAACCATATCAGCCATTTTCAGTGAATTTTGACCAGATGAGGAGATACAAAGTGATGTGTTTCAGCTCTGCACCTGTATCCTCCCTGTCAAAACTAGTGTGTCCAGTTGTGGGCTCCTCAGTTCAAGAGGGATGTGGAGCTTCTGGAGGGAGTCCAGCGTAGGCCAACAAGGATGATCAGGGAGGTGGAACACCTCCCTTATAAGAAGAGTCTGAGGGAGCTGGGTGTCTTTAGCTTGAAGAAGAGATTGAGGAGTGACTTCATTAATGTCTATAAATATTTGAAGGGTAGGTGTCAGGAGGATGGAGCCAGGCTCTGTTCAATGTCATCTAGTGATAGGACGAGGGACAATGGTTTTGAGCTGGAACATAGGAGTTTCCACATAAATATGAGAAGGAACTTCTTCACAGTGAGGGTGATGGAGCCCTGGAACAGGCTGCCCAGGGGTGGTTGTGGAGTCTTCTTCACTGGAGATGTTTAAGACCCACCTGCGTGTGTTCCTGTGTGACTTGGTCTAGGTGATCCTGCTTGGCAGGAGGAATGGACTAGATGATCCTTTGAGGTCCCTTCCAATCCCTAATGTTCTGTGATTCTATGAGATAAACCTAGGGCGTTTACAGAAGACCTCCCTATGTTTATATGTTTAAGTGAATACTGTCAGAGCTGTATTTATTGCAATTTTGATAGAATTATTTCTAGAAATTGAATGATGCAGTTACACCCTCTTCTGTCTTTCCCTCAGTCATGGAGATAAAGCTGTTGTGTGGTTACTTTTAGATGCTCTGTAATCCCAGTACCTGCCAGAATAAGAAAAGAGAAGAATGTCAAACCATGGAGCTTGCTAGGATCTGGGACAGCCAGGACAAGCTGAGGGAGCTGAGTCTTTCCTATGAGCATTCCTTGGGAACAAGGGAAAAACACTGCCACTGGTGTGTGGAGCCCAAGAGATATCTGGATTTCTTGAGGTACGACGAGAAGTGAGGAAGGAAACGGACAATACATCCAAATCAGGACTGGAGGGGAAAGTAACTAAATGTATATGAAGTGATTGTGAAATCAGATGAAGAAAGAAGAGCTTCACATGCCATTGCATGAAACTGGCCATGCTGGTGGAATCAGCTGAAGAAGGCATCTTAAGACAAGTTCGTGTCTGAAGACTTCAGGTTGACAGGCAAGCTGCCATCTCGGGAAGTGATTGTTGCTATGAGGTCAAATAGGCTGGGGACTGACCTGTTAGCAGCGTAGGAGAAAGGGACCTGGGGGTCTTGGCAGACAGCAGGATGGCCATGAGCCAGCAATGTGCCAAGAGGACCAACAGCATCCTGGGGTGGATCAGAAAGGGTGTGGTTAGTAGACTGAGAGATGTACTTCTCCCCCTCTACTCTGCCTTAGTGAGACTGCATCTGCAATACTGTGTTCAGTTCTGGGCCTCTCAGTTCAAGAGGGACAAAGAACTGCTTGAGAGAGTCCAGCACAGAGCCGCAAAGATGATGAAGGGAGTGGAACATCTCCTTGATGAGGAAAGGCTGAGGGAGCTGGGTCTCTTTTGTTTGGAGAAGAGGAGATTGAGGGGTAATCTCATTCAAGTTTATAAATATGTGAAGGGTGGGTGTCAGGAGGATGGAGCCAGGCTCTATCTAATGATAGGACGAGGGGCAATGGTTGTAAGCTGGAACACAGGAGGTTCCACATCAATATAAGAACTTCTTCCCAGTGAGGGTGATGGAGCCCTGGAACAGGCTGCCCAGGGGGATTGTGGAGTCTCCTTTTCTGGAAGAGTTTAAAACCTGCCTGGATGTGTTCCTGTGCAGCTTGATCTAGGTGATCCTGCAGTGTCAGGGACATTGGACTAGATGATCTTTCGAGGTCCCTTCCAATCCCTAATGTTCTGTGATTCTGTGAAATACAGCACCCCTATGTAAAAGGTAGAAGAATTAGTGCATATTCCTTGTGTTTCTGAATAATTTGAAAACTTCCTTTTCTCATGGGGAAGTTGGGCTTCCTAAAATAACCAGTTTTCATGTCTATGCATAAGCTTAACTTTCAGTTTTGCTAACTCAACCCATTTTTTGCATATAATTATTTTCTGTGATATTCCTTTTTATTTCAGTCTATGTTGAATTTTTGAAGGAAAATAAACCTCTTTATGTTTTCTGGCTTGCTGTTTGTACCTTGCTTGGTTTTATATTTCTGCCTAGATCTGCAGATACAAGCCTATACGACATGCTCTGGTACTATGCAGAAATTTAGCAAATAAGCTGAAAGCTTATTTAAGGTGAGATAAAATGTACAGAGCTTTAAGTATTATTACACATGCAAGTCTCTAAGGTGCATGAAATGACCACTGCACAGATACTAAGGAGAGTGATAAAGGGGATGGATATATCTACAAGAAGATTCAAGAAGTAAACCCTGTGTTTTAGATCCAATTTTATTAATCATATGGCTTTCCCGTGTCTGTGGAGATAGATGCCAAAGCAGATACGCAATTGTTGAGTGACAGTGTTTCCATTCCTAATGCAAACGAATAAGCTGTTACTAAATACGATCAGAATATTCTGGCAGCCTTCAGGGCAAAATCCTGTAGCAGCAATTAGCAAGTCTGTACTTTGTACTGAGAAGAGCAGAGCAAATCCTGCTGTGTTTCTTGCCTGCAGAATGGGGTGTGATGCAGGAGTTCTTCGGAACGTGGGTTTATGCATGCATGCCTGGTCTGCCCAAGCCAGAGAAACATGGCAAAGTCACAGCTCTGGGTACTTGTGTCTTTGGAAATTTTCTCTACTAGTTGGTTAAAATTAGTAGCAAGGGACTGTGTCTGCTACAAATGAGAGAGGTATGGGCAAACACTGAGCAGTTCCTGATCCAAAAGGTAAAAACCCCGTTTCTAGCACTGGTAAGTCCAAACCAATACAAAATTCCTGATTGCATGATGTCATGGCAAGAAAGAATTAACTTGTTCTCATTTTAACCAGGTCAAAAATACACACTCGAGTTTTGAGTGCTCACTTTGTTGTTTATTTTCATTCTAACTGCTCATGGAAAGGATAATGGAGGTTTCTAAACTTGAGTATCAGTAGTCTGGCATTATAATTAGCACATCATATTAATTTCACAACCAATGACATAACCTATTTTATTGTTTATTTTATTCTGAACAAAAAGTAAAAACTCCTGGATTTGCTTTTTTGTCAGGCGTTCATGCTAGGGAAGAATTGCTCTGGTTTTTTCTCTCTGTGACTACAAGGGGCAGAAGTAAATGCGTGTCCAAAACACTTTACTGCTTGTAAAGTCCTTCTGTACTTTAACGTGCCTTGGTATGACAAAATAAGAGGATATCTTTAAGCTGAGTAAGTCTCCTTTTCCTGTGTGCTTTAATTTATCTTTCAGGCATTTCAAAGTGAGTCTGTGGCACTCTATACATTGTGAAAAAAAAAAAAAAAGCCTCTGGAAATGCTAGTCATGTCTGCAGTGAGAATAATTGGCCCTGACAGAGAGGAAAGTAGTAATTGGAATGAGACTTGTTTAAATAACAGTTTAAATTTTCTTTCCTTACTTTTCCGATTATGTGCACTATAAAGCTGGATTTCTTTGCCTTGGGTACTTCACAGAGTCCTTTCTGTATGCAGTATGCCCAGTAGTATAACCCAAGTAATAAACCTAGCTAGAATTTGGATTAGACTTTGAGTTTAGCTTCCTTGCATACAAATACACTATTCAATTGGAATTAACACCGCATCATCAAAATATTCAGTAGGCTGAACCACGACAGCCTAACTGCACCCTCTAATTCTTCTAAATTGCTAGTCCTTCATTCTGAATGGTTAAATTCAAATTAGACTGCCACTCTAGAGGAGGAATGATGTCCTTAAAGACTTGAGATATCAATGCACTTAACGTTCTGCTAAATATTCTCTTTACTATTAGTATCCAAGGAAGAGTAAAGTTCCTATGGTTTTTAGCCTATAGCTATGTGATTTGTGTTGTCCTTAACTGTAGCTTTGCTCAGCACTATGCAGAACAGGTGTTTTAAAACCTTTGGACTATGTCAAGGTTTTGTCCTGTAACATGACTCAGACTATGTTCCTATCAAGCACATTTTTCTCCAGCAGTAGATGCAGCCTCCGTCTAAATAGTGGCGATCTGTGTGGTCACATCTGCCCTCCTTAAAACGTTTATGAAATATAAAGCAAGGCAGTGATTGACTGCCAACCTGGAAGGGTCAAGTGACAACTGCAGTGGAACAAATGAAACCTAAGTGTCCTCAGATTTGCAGAATATGTGAAAAAATATTCTATGAGTTGAGTAATTTCCTACTGCAGCTTTAACAGACAGAATGCGTCAGCTCTGCTAATCTCAGGGATCAGTTGTCCTTCTGACAACCTTTGATGTTTGTCTTCTGAGCCTTTAGCTAAATCCTTCAAAGTGTCTGAAATTATCTCAGTTTGGTGTTTGTTTTTCTGGGGTTTTTCTTGTTTGGTTGGTTTGGTTTGTAGCTTTCTGACGTTTCTGTTTGTTGGATGTATTGTTGGGGTGTTTCTTAAAGGAAACAGACACGGGTGAAAACTTCTGCTGTCCTCAATAACAAATAATTGTGTTCTTCTAAAGCAGAAGAAGGGTCTAGTTTTGGAGCAGTGGATCTGAACTGATTTGGAATTGTTTGGATTCTTGATGCTGTCCAGGTTGCCAGATGGAGACCAGTTATAACATTTGATGCGAGATGAGACCAGGCTCTTCAGTTCATCCAGAAGTGTACTTCGCTCTGGCTACAATTTGCAGTACAGATGGAACTACATCAGCTGCTGGTGCTTTGTCACCAGAATTTCTTCCCAAAAGTATTCAGTAATTTTTAAATTGAATGGCCTAGAAGCTATTTATACATGGAAATGCTAACATTTGTTTTCAACAGTAGTTAGCATCAGGCAGAACGTGGGGATGTTAAGGAAATGTCTGGCTTTGATAGAAAAATGAACATTTTTGCCATAAAAATGTTCAGTTTAAGTTTTATTCAGGTATATTAACAAATTTGCCTTGCAAGAGATCTGGTTTAGCTTTCAATCTTTCGATCTCTGATGAATCAGACTTGTTTTGATGGACTGCAACTTCAGTGAGGCTCTGATGGCTTTTCAGTCTTGGAGAGTTGCACAGTCCCTACCACAGGCTCTCAGCCAGAGGTGGATCTGGTGGGAAAAGCCAGCCAGAAAGGTGGAACAATTGCAAAAGACAACCTAGACCAGAAGAATATATCATTTAACTTGAATAATATGGAGAGCATCATCCCATGGGTTCCTGTGTTTTCCCCACTCTCCCTCATTTGGGCACTGAGGACTCCAAAAGCAGTAACCCACCTGGCCATGTTCCTGGGCAACTGGATCTAGGGGATCCTGCTGTTGCAGGGGGATTGGACTTGCATGATCTTTTGAGGTCCCTTCCAGTCCCTAATGCTCTGTGATTTTGTGATCTCCTGCTCAAGGGCTTCTTAGACTCTTCTGTTAGTTTTTTGCAAGAAACAGTTCTAGAGCTGTCAGCAGTCTGTGACACCCATGGGAGTTTTAAGGTTGGAAGCTGGAGAGCCTTGATGTACAAGAACAAAAATAGGGCTGCACCAGTCTAGTTGTAGACTGGGTTATATATGGCTGTCCTTTCTGTATTGCAGATCAAGAGTTCACCTATAAGATGACACTGTATTTTAAATAGGTAGTTTCAGTGTAAGCAGCAGCTGCAAGGGCAAACAACAAATGACATGGCCATCGCACCCCTAACAGTCAAAACTGTTTGAAAGTCTCATTTGTTTTTCATTAGTTACCGCAACAGTTTGAATAAAATCCTGTTCAATCTCAGCAAAGAGTACTTTGGAAATGTTAGTCTGTTATTTTTTAAACAAAGTTCAACAGCTATTAACAGAGTACTTGTTTATGATCTTCTATAAATATTATGTTTCTGTACTTCTTTGAAAATGTGGACTTTTTAATTTCATTTTTATTTAGTAAAAACTGTAAAATTATGACTCACCAGCTGCAGAGTGCCAAGACAGGATATTTCCCAACATATGGGGCAAACAACATTTTTATGTATTTTTGTTACCAATCATATAAAACCCAGCTTATTCTTATAAATGGCTCCATAGGCCCGCACCGTAAAAGTTGCCTATAAATTAATCCCAGTTTTCAGGGATTTTCAGCAAAATTGATGTTTTAGTGATAAGCGAAACCCATTCATTTACATGCAAAAGTGGCCACCTTGCTTCCAGCCAAGATATCAAAACCCACACAGAAGGTTGAACTGGACCAAAAAAAAAGCTGTTATGAGGTTTCAGTGCACCAGCAATGAAAGGAAGTTTCATAATTAGCAAGGGGTGAGTAATGACTTCTTTTTCTAACTCCACTGTCTGCCACACAGACAACACCATGTACCTGGACAATACCAAGAAAAAGATTATGTCCTACATAAATGAAGGGAGCAAAGTTCATTAATTTTTTAGGACTTTCAAGTTTGCTGTACTATTACCTACAGCAATTTACCTCTGGAGCAATGAAGGTAACACTAACCCTGACTTCTATTAAGCTATTACCCTTGATAGTTGTTATAACATTATAAAATAATGTTATTATTTTATAAATATATACTTTATATGTATTTGGTGTTGTAATAAAATAAACCTGAAGGTTACTTTATAAAATTCTTCCTTACCATGAATGCCATTGTAAGCAGTAGATTTAGGTTTAAAGCCAAATTGAATGAGCTGTAGCCCCGTTTTTGCTAGTGTCTGAGCCACCTTTCAGCAGCTTTCCCCAACACTGAGATAAAAATAGATGTAGCTCTGTGGTTTAGGACACAAATGCATTCTAGTTCCACATAACACCCGTGCTTTTATCACTACTTGAACAATTTTATTTTTAACCTTGTCTTTCTTAACTGAAACAAAAATACAATATATGCAAGATTTTGTCTAAAAGAACAGGAACTAAGTTTTAATTTTTGATGCGGAGTTTGTGCCTTTTGTTCCAATTCCAAACAGATTTGTTGTTTCCAAGTGATGTCAAGGCACACTGTGAAAACCCCAGATCTAGTCTGGGTAAATAAAATTCCCAGGAAGCTTTTCCATAATTACTAAGAGCTTGAGGAATAAACAGGAAAAGCTGTAGGAGTGGTAGAGTCAGAGGACAGTAGGTTAAGTGACTAAGAAGCAAAACGTGAATGTGGAATTCATCTTGGGAGAAAAAAAGGAGGCTTACTTTAAAGGTTTATTGACTTTCTATTATCTTCCACAGGGAAATCCTTTGATGTCTCTGGAGAGGAGGCCTTTCAGGACAATGAAACCTTCAAGTACAGTAGCACATGTAACACAGCCACGTGTTGTAGAACAGAAGTACATCTCTATCCGGGAATTAGCAGGGGCCAATGAGATCCAAAGAGTGATTCAGAAAATCACCCTGGGTATCAGCCAAAGTGAGTCTAACCAGAGCAAGGTAGGATGACTTCTAAAGGCTTAAGGTTAGAAAGAGCCAGGATCTGATCAAAGGGACACAGACACTAGGAAAGTGTCAGGAACTTGGGCTGGCTTAGTAAAACAAAGGAGAGCGGATTAGATTTGAAGGCTCTGACAGTAAGCCACTAAATGTGTGCGGAAAGAGAGACTAAGATCACCATTTTTTGTGATGTCTGTTGTTGCTCAGCTGTGAATCTCTAGAGACAGCCTGACTCCCTCTCACTGATGTCATCCTCTCAAGTGCTCTGTGCTGCTTCGAGATTTCCCAGGCTGAACAAGTCTAACTCCCCAGCCTCTCAGGTCAAGTGTCCCAACTCCCCAGCATCGTGACTGTCCTCTCCTGCATAAATATTCATGTTTTAACACCTTTCTTGTGTTAGGGAAACCATGACTGGAAGTGGTACTGAGGTGCAACATAATAAGTGTTAACTGAGCGGCAATAATCCCTTCCTGACATTGACTGGCTCTGCTGCTGTTGATAGAGTCCTGTATGTTATTGACTTTGTTGCTGCTCATCTCTATCTGCTCCCCGGACAGTCCTTGACCTGTTCTGGTGCAGGGATTCCAGTCACTCCCAAGTGCATGATGTTGCATTTGTCCTGGATGAATTCTGTGAAATGCCTGTTGGCCTGTTCTTCCTGCCTGTCTGGGTCTCTCTGAATAGAACCACTGCCCTAGGGTGTGTTACCTGCTCCCCCCATCCATCTGGTGGTGTCCACAGTTGTGCTGAGGGCATGGTCAGTCTCCTCCTACTTACCAGCACTGAGATGCACCAAAGGAAGGGAAAAAGCAGAAAGCTCTGCACACCACCATTAGGAGACTGGAACCATTTTCAAATATCTTTTTAGGGAAAAAAAATGTTCACAAGAGTATTGAAATTGTATGAAATTAGGTTTGATGTGAGAAGCTTCCTAAAAACCCAGTCAGCTGGACCGAGTGGCGTACAGGCTGTGCAAACTGTGTTCTTTCCAGTCACAAGTGCTACAATAGATGGAGTTAATTTACTTCTGAGATAAAAATAATTTTGCTACATTCCTCTTGCTTTCAGGATACGGTATCACCTAGATGAATTAGGTCTGTCACAAACTATCTCCTCAAACAGCAACAAACTGTTGCTCTGTCTGGCAGCCCCTCCTGTGTGTGATGCTGTTTTATTGTTCGTGGGCCAGACACGATGGAGTAATGGGCTTTGTGAAGTACACAAGGAATAAGTCTCCTTTTTTCCTTTGCACAGAATAGAAAAACAGGATGTGAAGGGAATGAAAATCAAGCACAAACCCAAAATGAAATAAAAATTCTCTTTGCAGTTCATGAGGTGACTATTTGTAGTATCTTAGTAATTTATGGTTATTCCACAGAACTGTATAAGACATAGTCCAAGGTACATGAGGCTGCAGTGTTTGACTCTTACTCTGGATGACCTGACAGCCAGCTCTGGGATTAATCTTGAAGTGATAACAGATTAAATAGCAATTTTTCTCTCAGTCTTTTTTTCGTTTATCCTGTTGGATTAAGTCTCAGTGTTGTCTTTTTGAGAATGGTCAGGATTACTTCTTGGGTACATGATGTTGCTGGAGTTTTTAACTGGTTTTTTCCCCATTTGGGAGCTTTTTATTTTGTTTTGCTTTATACTCCTACAGTAGACTTATTTTTTAAAACCCCATGTCAAAATAAGAATATGACACAGTGGGAGAATGTGGAAGTCTGTTGTGAGTAACTCAGCGAATTAGAAACAAGAGGGTTTTTTTCCAGACTGTTTGAACATATTAGTCAGTCTTGGGGCAAGAGCAAAAGTCAGGCTAGGTGAGGCTCCCTGGGCATTGGAAGGAGTTGCTTACCTAAGCAAATCACACAGAATACAAAATGTGCTTAAATTTAATCATATTTATATCAAGCCAGTGTGTAACCATTACATTCAATCAGGCAACTGAACTGTGCTGAGTGACTCAAGACATTAGTCAAAGAAACTTGGGAAACAAATGTCTCACCTGAAACAATCAGCTAAAAATAACGGTGCACAAGTCACATTAGATGTGAAAGATTAGCCCTTGAACACAGAATTTGTCAATGAAGGACTAAAGTTACAAGAGAAACTTGTGGACAGCATACATAGGAAACTAGTAGTTTAATGGAGATGAGACCTAAATGTTGGATATTAATAACCCTCCTTGCGGTTGCCTTCACAGAACGTAAGTACCTGTCTTTAAAGAACCCTGAGTCCTGCATTTGTGAATGATATTTGCACAATCACATTGGAGAGCCAAGAGCTGCTCAGCAGCACCCAGTTCAAGCAGATATTCTGCCAAGATTAATAGCTCTTCTCTCGTCTTGCCTTGATGCCTCGTTTCAGCTTGAGGGCTGTGGAGGCACTTTGTCCTCCCTGTGTGTTTTATGACTGAGTCTGAATGAGTCTGTTAGGTGACAGAGTACCTACACAGGATTTGTCACAAAACTTAGTGTCCCTCTGTCTAAACCCCTGCTCTCAAGCCAATGTTTTTACTTTCACACTTTATGCTTTTATAAATTACTATAAAATCCTGCTACAAGATTCTCTGCTAAAAAATGCCGAATGGTCCACATATGGCAGACCACCTCTTGTTTATGTTTTTCTGCTTAATATTTACTTAATGCTTGAGGTTTCTATGGTTTAAGAGATTTTTATTGTATGTGGCACCGTTTAAGCAGTAGTGGTAGTTTCCAAGTTGTTAGAAAAAGATGTTGTATTTAATCAAGGACATATTTGTTCACCAGATGTGCAACTGCAGTCATCGAAAAACTGGTGATTCAACTCATTTGTCTGTTTACTGACAACAACTGAAGTTGGAGGATCAGAAAGAGGAAGGAGGAAACACAGTCTGCTTGGAGAAGGTATTAGGTCTTCTAAAAAGGTTTCCTCTTCCTAGATAAGGAAAATCTTACTAGCAGTTGCCCCATTGTTTCATGATTGGAAGTGAAGTCAGTGGCAGTTGTTTTCCTGCCTGAGGAGCCTTTGCTTCTGGTTATTCCTCCAGATTGGTTAGCAAAGCATTGGCTTCTCGGACCTCTGAGCAGCACCCATGAGAGCTGACTGCCTCAGGAACAAGTCTCCAGGTGCTCATTTGATAAGTTGTGTCTTAAAAGTAGATGTCCCCTCCCTGTACTCTTTGAACAAATAGTTAGTGAAAATGATCATCAAAGTGTAGTATTTAGGGCATAGTGTTGTTTTACAGCTTTCAGGTCTGTGAAACCTGAATGTATTCAGAACACTGTTGTGGGTTATGTTTGTTAATGATTCCCTGTCAAAACTCATGTAGGTATCAAAGTCTATTTATAGTCCAGTGTGCTCCTCCTTTTCCTTAAAGAACCAGACAAGCTCTGGGTTAAAGACTTACTAGGAAAACCTGAGAAATGATCTGAAACGTTAGGTCAAATTCATTAAGAGCCATGCAAAATGTAGGGAAAACCAGCTGGAAAAAGACAGAATCGGGATGACAGGGAAACTGGAAACAAACCAAAAAGAGGACCTGACGGAAGCAGTAAATAAGTCTTTCATTTGGTTGTGGAAGAGGGCCCATTCTGGGATAGATGACTATAAGCGCTGAACGCAAAACCTGTGGTGTAAAGCTTGTACTAGTGGAACCAGTGTGTCCTCAGCTGGGGCATGGTGGCCTGGCTTTGATACTTTGGTGTGACAAGGATGTGGACCCATTAGGAGGATACAAAAATCTACAAGAAGAAGTTTAGTGCTAGAAAACTTTGAAAGAATTAAGATTACCTGAGAGTGGGAAGATAAACCAAATAGTAGATAGAAAAGGGGTATATGCAAATGAAAAATACAAAGAAGTTTAAACTCTACTGGATATTTGGTGTGGGTAGCACAAAAAACAGTGGATTTACAGCACAGGAAACTTAGGAGATACATCGGGATAAACTTTTCAATAGTAAAATTATTGAAATACTGGAAAAGGTTCTCTGAGAAGAAACAATGTACTATTCTGCCAGAAAATGACACAACCATAGCTAATGGTGTCTCCTAAAGTATCATTTTTGTGTGATATCAAATTATACAGGTAGTATTGGCTATATGACCTGTGATAGAATCATAGAATAATTAGGGATTGGAAGGGACCTCGAAAGATCCTCTAGTCCAATCCCCCTGACACAGCAGGATCACCCAGACCAAGTTGCACAGAAACACATCCAGGTGGGTCTTGAACGTCTCCCATGAAGAAGACTCCACAACTTCCCTGGGCAGGCTGTTCCAGTGCTCCGTCACCCTCACTGGGAAGAAGATCTTTCTTGTATTGATGTGGAACCTTCTATATTCTAGCTCACACCCACTGCCCCTCATCCTATCACTAGATGACATTGAGCAGAGCCCGGCTCCATCCTGCTGGCACTCACCCTTCAAATACTTATAGACATTAATGAGGTCACCTCTCAGTGTGATGATATTTTAGCTTTTATAAGAGCCAGGGCTTCGCTGTGCTGAGATCTGTGTTCTGTAATCAGGAATGAAGCCAATCTCCTATGTCTAGCAGAAACTGCCCAAGTCCATAGTTTTCTTCTTCTGGTTTCAGCTGCTTATCTTGTGTTTTAGAAAATATAATTATGGGCGGTGATAATTTGTTTCCTGGAAAGCATAATTCTGCTACTGTACCAGAGCTGAGTCAGCAACTGACATCTGCTTTTAATGTGCTCGTGCAAAACAAAGTGGCCACATAACAGTCTTTCTTAGAGTATGCAAAGTCATGCAAACTGATCACGAACCTAATCTTTTGGAGAACATTTTTCTATGGCTGATTTTCCCAACAATCAGAGGAGAGTGCGATTGGCAAGTATTTGGTGACACCAAAAATAAACTAAACACAATGATAGGCACTTTCTTGTTCTCTCAAGAATGTTGTTTCTTAGAAAGAGAGAATTTTAATGATGTAAAACACTGGAATGAAGACTTATTTTCATGGGAAAACTTCCAAGAAAGAACTGTCTCTTAAATAAGAATACATATGACTTCATGTATATTATCTTGGAACTCTTAAGATCTTCCAAAGTCCACATTTCAACGATGACAGTAGTCTGAGAAGTATCTCAGTAAAAAGAGCATTATGAGGTTCTGTGTTTATTGTATTCTCGTGCTTTCTCTGTGTAATATGCTCGGTTTAACTTGGCAAATAGCTCTGGGAATTCAGCTTCACATCACAGAGTTAAATTGACAGTGATGAATCAAACTCACCAAGTCAAAGAATAATGCAGGTGGGAAGGTGTCTTGTGAGGTGTCTTCTTGCCAGGTCTCAATGTCTCTCTTGTTCAAAACAGGGTCAGCTCATGCTTAGGCAGACTGCTCAGGGCTGTATCAGATGAGCACTGAAAACCTCCAAAGACAGAGACTACACAGCCTCCCTGAATGATCTGCTCCACTGCTTAACTGCCCTTGTGCTAAGTGTTTTTCATTTTGTTGTGCCTGAACCTGTCCTGTTCCAGTTTATGATCTGTTTGTCGTTCCCCTGTCGTGCACCTCAGTTAAAAACCTAGCCCCAAATTCTTGAAGCCCTCCTTGTAAGCAGTGGTAGTGGCTACTGTTAGGTCCCCTCTGAAGCTGTCCCTTCTCCAGGCTTAAGCTCATCCTCCCAGCATCTCTTCCCAGAACAAGTGCCCTCCATCGTGGCTCCCTCTGTTTGGCATTTGTGAGGCTGTCAACTTCTGTCTGGTACTGGGGGACCGAAAACTGCATGCAGCATCCAGATGCAACACAAGGACTGCTAAGTGAAAATACTTTTAGCAGAGCAAAAGCAGTAACGCTAACAGGTAGATAAAAGGAGAACAACATTTGTTTTGGAAATAAAGCTACCGCCGCTGACTAGGCACAGCATGAGCTCAAGAGAAATGGAGACGCGTATCACCGCAGGTTTGCTTTCCTGTTGGATGGACTGGGTAAGGGCTGAATCTTTCTTTTAGCTGGTGTATTCTAATGGTGCCGCTAATACCTTGTTCTCAGAGAAGGTTAGAAGGAGTCATAGGATCAACTGATATTAATCAGCTAGCTAGAAGTCCTGTAGACACTCCCAAGGACCAGTCAATAAAAGCTCCAAATGACTCCCTCAAAAAAGGAAATAGCAAAAATTTACCTTACACCTGATCAGGCATTTTTCATTTAGAAGTTAACCATTAACAGTCATAGAAAGAGTGAAAATGTGTCTATATATTCAGTACCAAGACCCACCAAAATGTTGTTCGGGTTTTGTCTCCTACGGAGCTGGAGTGCTGTGGTTCAGAAGAGCACCTCGAGACAGAAAGGATGTACTTGATAACTACAGTCTTTTGAGGAAAATACAGAACGAATGATTAAGCGAGGCACAGAGTTCTGATGTACTTTTGATTGTTTCTTTTCCGATAGAACTAACATTCAGCAAGATACAGGGGAAGCAGTTTTGTGAATCTGACACCCTGAAAAGTGTGGAAATACTGTATTTAAAATAGTGCTCAATTTTTATTCGGTTATTTTATTTAACATTTAAAAAAAAATGTTGCAAAATAAATACCTTTTCTCTTTCTTGGGGATAAATTCAGAGTGTGATGACCCTTCTGCCAATTTTAGCTTTACTTGGGGAAAAGATAGTGCCTTATCTTCTGCTGTGGATCATTGGAGAGTTGCAGGTACTAGGTGAACCTCCACGGTGTAAAATACGGAAAATATGCCTCAACCTTAACTTGGGACAACACTTCAAAAGGTGAAGAGAGAGTTCTTTTCATTTTTTTTTGTGTCCTGACAGATGTTTTCTTCCATAGCTGGGCAAATAACTTCTTTCACGTCTCCTAAAAATGGGATTGTCTAGAAAATGTACGCATTCAAAATTGTTATTTCCTGTTAGGTCTTATTTTCATTTCCATTTTTGAGGTTAGGTGTTTTCTACTCTTATGTTGATAATCACAAGTGTTCCTGCGTGACTTGGTCTGGGTGATCCCTAGATGATCTTTCGAGGTCCCTTCCAATCCCTAATGATTCTACGATTCTATGATTAATTTCTAAAGAAAAAAGTTGTCACTGTAGGAAACAGTAAATACTTAAGAACACTGAGAAAGAGCTGAAGTAGAAAGCAAAAACTACTCATTGCTTGCAACCAGTTTGCTTCAGTCTCCCTACTGTGATCTAGACATGTCTGATGGACATGTAGTTTAAAAGAGACAGGCTCTGTGCTTTTGATTTTTCTACTGAAAAGATTTAGCACTTGTTGAAAGAAGGGTGGAATGAAGTACCTGCGTGTGTTCATGGGTCCTCTTCTCATGTATGTAAGTGAAGGTGCCCAGACTGTCAGTGTGTGCTGTGAGGCTGAAGAAAATCCAGGAGCCTTTTCTAAGGGCAGACTGGTTTTGCACATGAAGCTTGGGCAGACGGCGAGTTGCATACCTTGCCACAATAAACTCTGCTCATAGGCTTGTGTTTGGACAACTGGTTATGGGGGCTACTGTGTGTGTACACAGTTAGAAGCTGGTTTTTAAAACGCTGGTCCCAGACTGTTGTTTTAAATGTACCATATAGGTAAGGGCAGCTTCACAAAAGGTTAGTGCTCATCACCAGCTAATCCATCTTGTCTATGTGTCAGCAGGCGAGCAAGCAGCGCCCTTGACTGAAGCAGTTTTATTCCTTCATTGCCTGCCAGTAAAGGTTTATGGGATGCAGAGAAAATAAGTAATAGTCTTTACTTTGCATTTCATTTTAACCACAGAATGTTTGCTAGTGCTTTGTTCAATCAGATTTTAAAGTACTCCAGAGGTAGGACTATGACCAAAAATACAACTTTATGGGTGGCTGTTTCTCAGCCTGCCTAGAACTTAGATAATCTTTATATTTTCCAGATTTTCGAGAGTTTTGCAATTCTCTGTAGACTTCATTAGACATAATTTCCCCCTTCTTTCACCTGTCACTGTGGCTGAAGCTCAGTGCTTTTGTAACATGAAGAATCTGAGCAATATACTTAAAACCCGCTATTTAAATCGGGAAAAGACTATGAACGTGCGTATTTCTTTATATCTCAACTGTTGATATAAGTCCCTCATTTCCTATGCCTGACAGTGTCAGAAGGCCATACCAGTCAGTACTTCAAGTCTGTGGACAATAGACATTTCTCTGAAGATGGTGTTTCAAGAAATGTTAAGTATTAAAAGGTTAAAACCTAAGAAAACAGTAGAAAAAGAGAGAGAAAAATGTTCTCCCATCAGGCCAATTGATTCTAGGGGCAGGGTCACTGAATGTAGCATTATTTCTCCTGGTCATGTTTCTTTCCTACCAGAGCTCCAAAGTAAGCTAACTGTGTAAGCAGGATTGAAATACACAACCCCCTTGTGACTGGAAGCAGTAAAGCATTCTCCACTTGCGGTTTTCTTCAAATGAGCCTGCATGGAATATGTGTTTGAAAACAGTGAAACTCTTTATTAATCAAGTACTTCACTTGCCATGCCAGCATAAAGTTTCATTTATGTCAAAACTCCCTTAAAAATGGTTTGGAGTAGTGTCTTGTACATAGCCCTTCAACATAAGAAATATTTTTGGAATGGTAAATACAATAATCAAGGCAAATATTTTCACCATTTGAGAAGCTGCTGTAAGATCTTTGATCACAGGTTACAATTCTAACATTTTACTTGGGTTTCCTACTGTGTGAATATAAGGTGACTATATAGCACTGCACCTAACATGCAGTGTCAAGTAAACTATCCTAATTACTAGAGGGCTTTTGCTAACCATATACTGTTTTCATAAGAAATATGTCACAATAACTGAAACCAAACTTTAGATGTCCCCATAAGAAGTGATATCTGAAAAGAAGCTCAGATTTTAATATCTGCTCAATGTTGACTCAAGGTTCTAAACTGTTCACTGGTGTGCAAATTCCCTTTGAATAAGTACTGTATCTGTCCAGCACAAGTACACCCTTCGAGGAGAAAAGCCCAGAGAGAAAGGATTTAACCTCTTTCACCTGGACCTCAGCAAAGCCTTTGACACTGTCCTGCACCACGTTCTGGTCTCCAAGGTTTGATAGGTTTGATTGATGGACCACGAGATGGGTAAGGAACTTGATGGCTGCACTCAGAGAGTGGTTGTTGATGGATCCATGTCCAAGTGGAGGCCAGTGACAAGCGGAGACCCTCAGGGATCAGTTCTGGGACCAGTCTTGTTCAATATCAGTGTCTTTGTCAGTGACATGGACAAAGTGCACCCTCAGCAAGTTTGCTGACGACACCAAGCTGTGTGGTGCAGCAGACACGCTGGAGGGCAGGGATGCCATCCACAGGGACCTGGACACACTGGAAAGTTGGACACAAGCCAAACTCATGGGGTTCAACAAGATCAAGAGTAAGGTCCTGCACCTGGGTCGAGGCAATCCTAAGCACAAATACAGGCTGGGCAGTGACTGGGTGGAGAGTAGCCCTGAGGAGAGGGACTTGGGGGTGCTTGGGGACAAAAGGCTCAACATGAGCCAGTAGTGTGCACTTGTGGCCAGAAGGCAAACCTGATCCTGGGCTGCATCAGGAGAAGTGTGGCCAGCAGGTCGAGGGAGGTGATTCTCCCCCTCTACTCCGCTCTGGTGAGACTCCACCTGGAGGACTGCATCCAGTTCTGGAGCCCTTATTACAAGAAGGATGTGGAGATGCTGGAGTGAGTGCAGAGGAGGGCCACGAGGATGATGAGAGGGCTGGAGCAGCTCTCCTATGAGGCCAGACTGAGAGAGTTAGGGCTGTTCAGTCTGGAGAAGAGGAGGCTCCCACGTGACCTTATTGTGGCCTTCCAGTATCTGAGAGGGGCCTACAAAAGGGCTGGGGAGGGGCTGGGGAGGGGCTTTTTAGGATGTCAGGTAGTGACAGGACTAGGGGGAATGGAGCAAAGCTGGAGATGGGTAGATTTAGAGTGGATGTGAGGAGGAGGTTCTTCACTGAGAGTGGTGAGAGCCTGGAATGGGTTGCCCAGGAAGGTGGTTGGGGCCCCGTCCTTGGAGGTGTTTAAGGCCAAGCTGGATGAGGCTTTGGCCAGCCTGATCTATGGTGGGGTGTCCCTGCCCATGGCAGGGGAGTTGGATCCTGTGATCCCTTCCAACCCTGAGTGATTCCGATTCCATATCTTCTCCAGTGAAGAGATCCTGCTGTGGCAGGGGGATGGGACTCGATGATCTTTCCAGGTCCCTTCCAATCCCTAATGATTCTGTGATCTCAGTAAGACTGCATTGAAGACTTCATTACCTTTGCTTTCTTCTCCTAACTGGCAACAATCTTGTACAATCGTACGAGTGCTAGGATAAAGAATGCCACGGCTGTTGACAGAGAGCCCAAATGGACCCATTTGCTCGGAGCTGGCTCTCAGGAGCATCAGTTCTCATTCAGCATCGCGAGACAGTGTGGAGCTGCTCTTCCCTGTGAAACACCAGGGGCCAAGCTGCAGTTGGTTGTTTTTTATCTAAAAGACAGCAGCGGTGGGACAGGTGTGTGTCAGCTAACCCATGACAGGCTTGTACAAAGCTTATAAGTGCTGAGCAGCTTTGGGGTGCTCAGCTCCACAGAGACTGAAAGGGCACCAATGCCTGTTCAGTTTTCTGTGCACACACAGTTGCATGATGTCCTCAGCACGTTCTTTGTGAACAGCACACGGAAGCACTGTGGCTCATATCTTCTGTGAAATGCTGTTTAGCTGCAGTGAGGACAGCAAAGTCTAGCCCCCTGTTATATATATATTTACTTGCATGGACTGTTTTCCTTTTTCAGTGGCTTAGAAAAGGCCAGTCACTGCTCATTCACTCACTAGAAAAGACCCCCTGATCCTTTGACAGGTATGGCAGAAGTTATTTTTCATCGTGGCATGAACAGTTTGTTTTGTTTTACAAAAGAGCACTTCACACCAAAGCACAGCCCGGAATTACCTTTCTTCTTCTGCTTGTACAGGTGCACTTTCTGAACCAGGCACACAGGCTCGGCTGGGCGCCTAATGGAGTGATGACACTAACACCGCAACAATAGAAGGGGCCTCCAGGGATGCTGGATGCGGAGTGGTGTTGCAGGTTGGAATGTGCTTAAGAAGGCACCAACATAAAGCAGCCTGTGAAGCTGACAACACATTATACCCCCTCTGTAGACTTCTCACAGCACAAATAAACAAGAGTACAGTAAGACTGTGGGATTTAAACCTCAGTAACTTGTGAAGGAAAAGCTTGCGAGAAGTCAGCTTTCTTTTGTTGTTTCCATCTATCCGCGTGGGTAGTTAGTTAGTTATTGTAAAAGGGACCTGGACTCTGCACACAAACCGTGTGCCTGTCTATGCGTGCACGTGTTTGAACAGGGTCATGTGAAAGAAGGAGTCATGGCAGAACTGTTTATTGCAATGTGTGAACAAAAGAGCTGAAACATAAATAGCTGCCTGAGTGGCAGGGGCCAGGAAGCCTGCTTTCTTGCAAAGTTGGTGCTGAAGACTGAGATCCCGTGCAGATTCACTCTGTCCAGCAAACGTGGAGGATAACATAGCATTCTGTGAGCGGGATCGGTATGGTCTCTCTCTCTTCTACTCAGAAGCTTATTTTAAGAAGACTTTTGAGAACTGGCAATCTTGGAGGAGAGAACCCCTCTGAAGAGTCTGTACAGCTACTGCATTCAAATGCTGTCAGGAGGAGCCCAGAAATAATAAAATCAGACATGCCTCATTTGTTCAGGAAATCAAAATAATTTAATGGAGCACTGGAACAGGCTGCTCAGGGAGGTTGTGGAGTCTCCTTCACTGGAGACGGTTAAGACCCGCCTGGATGTGTTCCTGTGTGACTTGGTCTAGGTGATCCTGCTGTGGCAGGGGGATTGGACTAGATGATCTTTTGAAGTCCTTTCCAATCCCTAATGATTCTACGATTTTATAATCACAAAAAATGACAGTAATCATGAACATAGAGTATCTGAAACTTCACTGTTCACTACTGATTTGAATGTCTAGGACTCATTTCTTCTTCACTGTTTTTACTTATAAACAAAAGATATCCTTGCTTGCTGCAGGGGGATTGCACTAGAGGATCTTAATGGTCCCTCCTAACCAAAAGCATTCTATGATTCTATGATATAGAGCCAGATGCCATGGCTAGTGCTCAAGCCAACAGTTGCCCTGAACTATGTCCGAAACGTCGTCCACTGTTGACATCTTTAGCCCACTCAGGAGCCCGAGTAACAGGCTCTTCATGTAAGTCAGTGGACTACACGAAGACACCAATGTGCTTGAGTGGCAGCCTTCTCTAAGTATTGCAAAGTACACACATAAATAGAAAGTAGGCACTAGAAGTACATGAATCATGTCCTTCAAGGTTCAGAGGAACTGCACAGGAAAATTTTGAGCTAGGATGAATCTTGCCTCTGGTGTTTTTTACTTTTTGAAGAAAACCCTGTATGTTTGAAAGAATGGGCAAGAAGTAACCTACCACATATTTCTGATATGGGTTCCAGACAAACAGATGGAAGTTACCATGTACTGCTATTACCATGTACTGGTACGTGCACTGGTTACCATGTTCAGGTACTCTTTCCCAGAACTTTGCTCTTTGGAAGACATCTTGCATAGCAGCAGTTACTAGAAAGATCTTGTTTTATAATACTGTAGGACATGCATCAGTTTCCTCTGCAGCTTCTACATTGCTCTTCTACTGACAATTGATGCTAGAGCACATAGGATCATAGGACTGTTTTTAAGATAATGGCGTTCAATCCTTACCTGTACTAAGGCCACACTAAATTCTGTCACTAAGCTTTATATCTATATGACTTCTGAACACGGCCAGGGATGATGATTTAACCTCCTCCCTGGGCAACCTTTTCCAATGCCTGATGACCCTTTTAATGAAGAAGCTTTTCCTAATGTTTAACCTAAACTTACCCTGCCACAACTTGAGGCTATTTCCTCTTACTCTGTCACTTGTTACTTGTGAGAAGAGACCAACACCCAAACCTCCTTTTGGCTGGTAGTAGACAACAATAAGATCTCCCTGCAGCCTCCTTTTCTTCAGACTAAATAACCCCAGCCAACTCAGCTGCCCCTCATAAGGTTTGTTCTCAAGAAACTTTGCCAAACTTGTTGCCCTTCTTTGGACCTGCTTCAGCACCTCAATATCTGTCTTGTGTCCAGAACTCAACACACACTCAAGATGTGGCCTCACCAGTGCTAAGTACAGGGAGACAACCACTTCCCTACCCTTGCTGTCTGTGCTGTTTTTCATACAAGCCAGGATGCCCTCTTGGCCACCTGAGCACATGACTGGCTCATATTAAGCCAGTTATCAATCAGTATTCCCACTACACGGATCACAGCTGATAACATTTTGTTCTTCTGTGCTTTTAAGGCCAGGCCCAGCAACCCAGCTGTTGTGTATCTCATGGAACTGAAGCATCTTCCTGCAGAGGACGGATAGCAAGAGGTAGGAGCATGTAGAACTGTGATTGTTCCCAGCAGGATTTCACACAAAGTAAATGTCTTTGTATCTTGCTCTGTCTATGAGATGTCTTGTTTCATAAGTATCTGTCTAGTTTCTGTATTTTTATAGTGTCTTATTTCTTAATATCCTCATTTATTTCAGAGAATATAACTTTATTGCTGTGGGTGAATGCTGTTAGAGTGATGTGTTGAATGCATGATTTGGGAGGAAGTTGCTCGCAGTAGTTTGTGGAAGAATTACTTGAAAAGTTAAAAAAAAATATTTACTACTAATTAGAACAGCTCAGTAGGTCCTAGAATCATTAGGGATTGGAAGGGACCTTGAAAGATCATCTAGTCCAATCCCCCTGACACAGCACCATCACCTAGACCAAGTCATAGAGTCAGTCTGGGTTAGAAGGGACCACAGGATCACACAGTTCCAACCCCCCTGCCATGGTCAGGGACACCCCACCCTNGAGGTCTCCCCAGAGTGGAGTAGAGGGGGAGAATCACCTCCCTCGACCTGCTGGCCACACCTTTCCAGCATGTCCAGGTCCCTGTGGATGGCATCCCTGCCCTCCAGCGTGTCTGCTGCACCACACAGCTTGGGATCCCTCAAGTGCTGCTTTGTTTGAGTTGATAGTCACACATCTGCAGCTGACTTACTCTGTCACCAGAGTGTAATGTTATGATTTGAAGTACAGTAGATCTTATTGCTGACAGGATACGGCTGTTTTCAAGAGATAGCGCTAATGTGGTAACACAAGAGAGACTTTTTTAGAGCTGTCCAGAATCTTGGCCAGTATTGGCACCATTTCATGGACCTTCCATGAGTTCCTTTCCTAGAACAGTCTGAATTCCTTGAGATCAAATGGTGACATGGTGTCTTCAGTCTGTGCCATCTCTGAGGCACCGTGTATTACCCATTCCTCATCTGGCACAGACAACTTAGTGCAAAGTACCATGAGAACAAGGCAGCAGGTGATCACAAGGATCCATGCTGCCATCCAGCAACCCGTATGAGTTCGTAATTTCATTTTTGATACGGTGAAAGCCTTTGAAAATAACCAATGTGACAACCTTGTTTTTCTGGGTCATCTCAGGCTTGTTTCTGTCCAAAAGTTGTGAGGTTTTTTTGATGTGGCTTCTTTCTTGAGGAGCCATGCAAAGTATTCCTCGAGATACTGTGGGTGGCCAATCAATCCTTAGGTAAAGTCTCTGTTAGCATCATGTATTCCCATATGTCTGTCCCCAGCAGGAGAGCTCGGCAAATTACTGAGCCACGCTCAGGTGAGGGTGCTCAGGCAGGCTGAGGTTTGTCAGCAATGGTGTCATGCCCTAGAGCTGTAGTCCAGGTTTCACTTTAAGGGTTCATAATTATAATGGCTTTCCAGAAACATTTTGAGAAGAACAACTCTCTGCCTCAAATGCTGTGTTTGGCACTCCGCCCGCGCTGTTTTACAGGGACAGATGTACAATGTTAAGGCTGTGATTATATTCCCAATGGTCATAAATCCATGAGAAGAATATGCTGATACAATGGAAACACTGCAGATTTCATGGACTGTGAGTGTGATACATCTATGACACGCACAAATACATATACACACACAGAGGGTGAGAGATTGATATGAGGTTCATTAACTGTTAACACTAATATGTAAATAATACAGGATGTATAAAGTAGAACCTGCAGTTCTCTGAAAATGCTTGTGAATATATGTTAAGCTTAGGTGAGTTTTAGAAGAGTCTATGGGAGTAAATCTGCTGCAGCACTAATCCAAGTCTATTTTTAGTAGAGCAGTTGAAGAATTTCCTGCAGCTGAAAAGGACCTGAAGTTTTTACAATACAAATTTGAGGGCTTCTATGAGAGTTATTCAAAAGTGTCTGTGTGATTTTGGACTATAGATTCACTGAAAGTGACTGGAAATTTTGTTTCTGAAATGCTTTTGTAATTTTCAAAATTTTGCCACAATTTCCTAAATCCATATTTAAGATGAATCTGTAATATATACTTTGCAAAAATGAGATTATGATGTCCACAAACATTTCCCCTGAAATCTACTTACTGAATGTGTTTAAAGATGTCTTTTTAAATTGCTGGTCCTGGAAGCTCATCCGAAAGTTTGAAAATCAGCAAGTTTATTTTGGCTCAGTTACCACTACAATGGTTTGGTTGATGCACACAGCCAAGTATGGTGGATTCAATGGTTTCCATACCTCTTCATAGCATACAGCAGTGCAGAGATGTGATAGAGGTCAGCAGAATTTTAAGAGAAGAACCATTTATGAAGCAAAAACCTTAAATCTCACAAAAATGTCCCTTATGCATATCAGTATAATTACTCATGAGGTTCAATGCCACTTGACAATACAGTGGCCACAAGCACTAGAGCTCAAAAATAGATCTAAGCATTATAGAAGATAATTTACAACCATGACAGACAATTAATCATCTAGAGAACCAGAGCTCTGGACTGCTGGAAGCCAGGAAAAAAATAATGGAGAAGACTGACTTATACAATGACTTTTGTAAAAACTTTCTCCTTAGTCTGTTCTAATGTTCACAATAGAGAGAAGACAGTTGCAGGATGGTTAACACGTGGCTTGCTAAGGCATAGCAGCATAGCTCTTAGATGTTGAAATTAGTACTATGGTTTTATCAATTTTCTCTCTCTTATTTGGGAAATGACTGCTTTTTAACTTCGTCACCTCTCAGGCTTCTAATGAAGCTTATTTGATGTTTATAAACTGCTGGACATGTAACTGGCAAGGCAAAGTTCAAAGCTCTTCATCAACTTTGGCCAAAAGGTGGCTTAGAAGAGCACTTTGTAGGTTTCTGTTGTGATGCTTGAGAAGGAAGGGGCCAAAGTACTGCATGTGCTCTGTAGCTGGGACACAACAGTCACCTCTGTGATCCTGTTAACTCATTAAACAAATTTCCTTGCAATCGTACACAGTGTCCCCTACAGGGACTGAAAACAGAAACTCATTCTTTTACTATCAATAAAGCGAAGAAACTTAAAGCTGAAAGTTCTAAAGTGAATAACGCCGGCATTACTTTCAACATTGGATGAGGTTGGACAGTTTTCTGTCCAAGGACTGTAAAGGTTGATGATCATAATTTCCTATTTTCAGATGTTTTAGATGAGTTTCTCCTTCCTAGCTGCTTGTCCACATTGTAGAGGTTTGTTTGATTCCTCTCCTGAAGCACCAAGACAATATTATGCCAGCTCAGGGTTCCTTAATGTGAATGCATTTAACTGGTACCATTTAACCAGTTAGCTGCTCGGTATAGTTAAGTGGAAAAGTCTTCTGGACACTACTGTACTTGTGTAGGAAATGGCTAAAAACCATGACTGAGAAATGTCAATTTTGGATAAAGTCTATCCATCATTACAACACATTTTGAACTGGGCATGTCTTTTCCTCCCTTCAAATCATGAATCTACCATGGCCAGATTCATGACACGCAGACTAACGCGATGTGAGCTCTCTAAATTGGAGCTAATTAATGATATTTGTGTCATTGTGAAAAGAAGGTTGCTTTTCTAGTCATTTGTGCAACTGCTGAAGTTGTGAGCTACTCTTACACTTGAGCTATTCTATATTTTGTAACCTTTGTACGTGTATAATCTTCACTGCAGTGGTTTTCATTGAGCAGATGGAAAAAACATGAGTTGTTAGCTTTTCTCCTTGGTTTGAGAGCTTTAGACAATACTATTTTCCCCTCTATAACGGATATATGTATTCCTATTTCTTCATATCCAGACACAGAGTTTATGAATGGATACACAGAAGTTAAGTGCTCTCTACATGTTTCTCAAGGCAAAATATTTCCTTCTGACCACTCAGTCATATCCAAACAGAGTTTAAATTTTGCCTGTGGAGTACATCTGCGTGGAACTTTAGGTGTGTAATCTGCCTGGCATTCAGTCGTCTCATGTTTTAAAACACTTGGCTTTTAATATTTTGGTTTAGAAGGAGTAATTTTGATCCCTATGCATTTTATAACAGACTTCAAATGTGGTTTAGGGAAAATTAAAATGTTACCCGTATAGAGAGGAAATTTGTCAGTCTCAGATCATGTTCTAGGTGGTTGCTTTGCAATGTCCAGGTGAAAGAGCAGGGAGTAAGTCATTGTGAAGGCAGAGTGAAAAATGTATTTTTTGAATGTGCACACAACCCAGTGAAAACATGATTCCCTTCCCTTATATTACATTGTAATTTATTTCCCATTGTCTAGAAACCAGACGTTTATAAAATGATGGCAGTCTTACAGGAAACAAGCTGGATGGATCAAATTCAGATTAAAAATTTTCAACAGGAAATCAGGCGGCGTATTACAAGTTTAAAAAAAACACATTTAAAAACATGCTTTCCTGTAAACCCATTTACAACCTATTCTCAGCCATTTAACTTATTTTGTGCAAAAATTAAAACATGACCATTTGTGTAGATGTGGATGTGATGGAGTGTCGCAGGTTCAAACCAGAAAGAAATGGAAAGAGAAGCAGCCAGGCCTCAAGGTGGAGTCTTGGATAGAATTTACCTGAATGAGCTGCTTAGGGAAAACAAAACTGGTTTATTAAACCTATAACTATGTACAGAAAGAAGGGAAAGCCCAAGGAAGTTAGAACACACAAACAGAAACCTCCATCACAATGCCATTGCCTACATGTCTGAGAAAGACCAGCAAAGAATTGTGTAAGCAGTCTCTGTTCTCAGCCAGAGTCCCTGAAGCAGAGGACACGCACGTGCACTGTCAAGGGCACGAGGGCAAGGGCCACCCCTCGCCGTCTCAGCAACCAATATTCTTCCCGAGCAATCTGCCAAAGATTTAAGAGTTGTGAGTCCTTTCAGCTCAATTCTCCCACTTACTCAAAACGTCCTCAATTTTCTCAGTGCCAAAGTGACAAGCAGTTTCTCCGCCTGCTGTTTAATCGGTCGAGATGGCAGTGGCCACCTGGCCTGCCACATGGTGAGCACACAATGGCAGCGACTGCATGACTGTGTCCAGCAGGGACCTTCTTCCTCCTCCTCTTCCAATGGGCTTTGGGTTCTCCCTCTTTAAAGCTGTCTCACTGTCTGACAGCTCCGGGCTTGTAACAGCTTCAGTTTCTCTCTCAGTGCAGGGAGGGATAAGCGTCAGTAGTTTCCTCATGGGATGGGCTCGGGAAGGGCTTTCTGTCAGCGCGGCTCGGCTTGGCATGGCTTGGTCTGGCAGGAAGGCAGAGCACGCTGCCACCATCCTCTGCCCACTGCCGCAGTTAGTGCAGCATTCCAGCCTGGCTGTGCCAGACCCTGGGCTACCGTGTCCCAGCTGGGATTCCAGAGAAGGAAGCAGAAGGAAAAGGGAAAAGGCTCACCCCTGAGCCATCTTTTATCAGCAAGCAGGGCTGATAAAAGCAGGGGAAACACCCCTAGCCCCCATCTAAACCGAGCACAAACCCCCTTCCTGAGCTCTCACCACCTGGGTCTGTGAGGAGATAGAGGCTCACATTAAGGAAAAGAACAGCTAGATCCATACAGCAGTTAAGTGCTGCCTGGGCTGAGAGGTTTCTTTCTGCCTCCTAAGATAGTATTTTTTGGGAAAAGAAGAGGAAAAGTGATACCTGTAACTATTTTCCTAACCCAGCACACAGAGACCAAATGATAAGTGATTTGCTTGGCTGCCTGGGTAAATCTAGCACAGAGAAGCTGTTTGAATGTGAGTGTTAACACCAAGAAAATGAAGTATTGGTCTGACCATGTGTAGGAGTGAAGAGTCTGTCTGAGTGTTTGAACACAGCAATGAACTGCATCCTGTAGTCCAGAGTCCCCAGCTGTATATATTCATAGAAATTGTTGGATATTAATTATTGCATCCAGATTTCTTGCTACAAAAGGTCCACTCTGTGTAGCTGAGCTGGAGATCAGAAACAGTTTCTCCTGAATTTATACTTAAAATGATGCTTTTTTTCTTAACAGAGCTGTTAATATACCAAACATTTACAAGCAGTAAATGACACTGATGAGAAGGAAAGTGTAGCAACAACGTCGTTGCATTGTGGAAACGAAGTTGTTATCCTCATAGCTGTTTAAATAACACACTCTAGGAGTGCTGCTTTTTAATCCGTTTGTTGATTTTAGTGTTTGTACTGTGCCCATCAGAACTGTGTAAAAAGTGTCTCCAGGGCACGTAAGTGCCTAAAAGCATTTAAGATCCAAACTCAGGAAATGAAAGACTGACCCCCCCACTGTGATGGAGCCACGTATTTCGGTATGATTTTCTCCAGAAACTGCCTGCAATGTGAATAATAAGCCTATGAAAATCAAGGTATTGACACTTCCTATACATGCTGCAGAAGAGATTTATTTGGCCTTTAAAAAGGGCCAGTGTTGTCTGACTGTCCCCTGTACCTGGCAGCCTGGGCTCACACATGGTAAGAGAGGAGGCACCGTCCTGAAAGCAGTTTTGACTGATGGGGTGAATTCCTGTGCAAACTTCTAAATTTTCACTCCATCTCTCCTAAAAGATTGGCTAATCCTGCATATTCTTGAAACCGATGTATTTATCAGAGAGACCAGCAGTGATATTTCTGAGATAAGAAGCAATGGAAAGTTCACGCAGCTGTTACTTTGCAGCACGTTCAACCAATAATCAGTATGAGCTAGTCATCGTATAAAACAGATTGAATAAAACTCCTTCACCTTCTTTCATGACAACCCATAATTAACAGCTTCCATCATCTCACATTTGGCATCACTAAGCGATCGACACTTACTACTGCCTGCTACAATATTTACGTACTGTTGGTAAACACTCAGCTTAGTAAATTCCGTCCAGTTGCACACTGGATGAATTTGGCACAATGTACTGCAGCAAACAAAACCTGGGCTCTCATAAACTGCATGTGTCGTATCCAAAACCTCTCGTTATACCCAGCACTAACTTGGGCCAACGTAACTTAGGCAGGTTTTATGGCAGCGTTAGGCAAGCACAGAAGCAGCGTGTGGTAAGATGGTTTAGGACTGTTGTCTGAGCGAGGTTAGAAGATACATGGATATTTTATAGGAGTGGACAAAACAGAAAATAATAACCACAAAAGCTTACTTGATAGAGCAAATCAGAGTCATGTTATACGTATAATCAGCATTAGCAAGCACCACAATAAACCTTAAGCACTCTGAAGTTTTTCACTCCTGTGTTACGTTTGCTCACTCTTTACGCCACGATTAAAGCAATTTAGTACCGTCTATGAGAATGTCGTTGTGGAACAGGTCTGTTCCTAAATGCTGCTTCTCACTGTTAGACACCTTGAACAATTTTCAGATCATCCTTTTGAAAAAGCCCAAAATGTTCGCACAATTTTTTCTCTAGTCCTAGGAATTACCACTCATAAGAAATCTTGATACAGGCATTGCAGTACGGTCTCCTTATGATGCTTCATGGCTCACGTGAGGGATGTCTTTCGTGAATGTCTTTGCCTCGACTGTGGATGCCTGCTGTTATTGCTGGACGCTTTATTGCTGGCCACACTTTTTGTTGGAGCTCAGCCAATCGGTCTCACTACTCTGGGCACTCGGGCAGCGCCTGCGGCACCCAAGCAATGGGAGGACGTTGGCGGGTGTTTATTTAAAAATGTAGACACATCATATCAGAAAGTCGTGCACTCCAAAGTGCTTAATGATTCCAGTATACACTGGAACATCACGGTGTGATTTATTGGTGCGGTGTGATTCGATGAATTACTTAATGACTTAGAGACAGGGGCTGCTGTCCTTGATCCCAAATCATGTTATTTAATTAATGGAAGTCTTCCTCGGCCTGGAACCATAGATTTATAGCTGGAAAAACAGGGAAAAATGTATTTCATTAGCTTCCAACTTGGTACTCACAAAAGAGAGAGGTAACTGAACATATATTCCTTCTGTAAATCTCCAGCACAAAAACCAAATCCGATCACATAATGTGTTTAGTCATTACCTACAGGGAAGATGTGGATTAATGTACTTTGGACAGTGAGTTTGATTCTAGTTTTTCTCTCATATGTCCTAGGTTAAAGCTATAACTCTGTTTTTTAAAAAATATTAATTTCTAAATCTTAATTTTTGTCTTGTAAAGAGCAGAAAACAAATGATTTAAAGGCAAAGCATAAATTTTATGCATTTCCTCTAAGGATAAAGTTTTTTTTTAAAAAAGGTAAAAATGCAGTAAAAGCCTTCCAAAATGGTCCTGTTAACAGAGCAACATTTCCCTCTAGTGGATATTCAAAAGCACTTAACGATTCCTGAGATGACACTCCGGAATAAAATGCGCAGCTATCTCTAAGAGTGAACGTGCGGGCAGTCTGGCTCTCCTGCTTATGCAGACTCCCCAGGAAGGAAGAGGCCAGGAGATCTGCCAGGCTCTTGAATTCCTCCTTTCTTCACCACCCTCTACCACCAGCAAGCCTGTGGGTGCTGTCACTTAGGAGGTGGCAGAAAGCTTGTGGATGCCACTGGGCCAGATGTGAGTGATGGCCAGATGGAGATGCGCAGTAATAAAATAACCTCTGCATGTTTTAATTCTAATTCAACACAAGCTTGTTTGGGTTTGTTTGTTTTGTTTTGCCTTTTTAAAAAATTGTGGTTCACGTTATTGTGGAGAGACTATACTGCTTTGGGACTGTCATGAAGAGAATGATCCATCGTGCACCCAGCTGGAAGGGGCACAGCAGATCATAATGCTGGACAGTGAGCAAACTGGAAAACAAGAGAGGCACCTTGGAGTCACAGGTCATGGGACGAAGGCATTTCAGCCTAAAGCAGCCACGGTGGGATAGCAGCAAATTGTAATAGCAGTGAGTCCAGATGGAGAATTTTAAAGGTGTTGATTTTGTAATTAGAGATATTCAGGCTTCAGCACATAGAACAAAATTAAAGGTAGGCAATGTGGGCAGTCCTGATAAAAAAGTAGAGTTGATTGAAAACTTTTATGACTACCAGACAGCCAGTTCAGGAAAGGGCTGTGACAAAATAGGAAGGTTTCTTGTGCACTTTGAACTTAGTTCCATCCAACCCTACATTTCCCTTAAGCAACTGTTGCACTCCTGAACCTCAAGTCCTGTGTAAGATTCAGAATGGTGAGTTTTATTAATTTCATTCCTAATTGCCTAGCCCTCAGTTTTATGCCTAGAAGATCTTGGATGGAAGTGAGATGCACTCATTTCTGATATTTCTGTTCCTAAAGACATAGAAAATGGCTTGAGTAAGAGCAGAAGAATGTTCACGTTAGCAAAGACACAGACAAATGTTCACACATTCCTATTCTGTTGGGGAGAGGATGAGCAGGAAAGAGATTAAAGGAGCTGAGAAACACTGAAGAGGATGAGGAAGGAGATGAAAGGAGCCTATAGTCAGTGGTGGAAAAAGGAACTAAATGTTTCAGGCTTGGATATTTTCAGCTTTGTAATGAATCTAAACTATTTGGCAAACGTGCTGTGCTGGGGTTTTAGTAAAGAATTTAAGGGCTTTTTAGACCCTACAAAACAAATATGCACACACCCCTGCAACTAACAGGACGTATTCAGCAGATGTGAGTGAAGACTGAGCATGTATAACGCGACGTGATGAAAGGAGAAATTGCAAATACGTGATGTCAGGCGTAGGTCTGCAAATGTTTTCCCAATGGTTGTTTTGGTTTGTTTACTGATGAAGAGGCAGACTAAGGTTTAACAGGTTAGACTGCTCTGTTTCCTTGGCGTAGAAATCAACGATGGAAACAATGGAAAGAAATATGTCTTGTCATAAGGCTGGAGAATTTAGATAGCATCTCATGAAGCTGAATCCTCTTTGGGAAGGAACACAAGTTGCATTCCTTGAAAAACTGAAAATTAAACATGAGGAATTGCTTCTTCAATATCTGAAGTTCTCAGATAGACAGGTCCAAGCCTCAAAAGCAGGTTCCAAATCCTGTAGAGGAGTTGATTTAGCCAATTCCAGAGCTAATCCAGCTGGGGCCTCTGTGAAGCTCTCCAGTATATCCACACTTTACTGGATTTTGGGTGGATTTTGTCAGGATTTAGACAAACCTGTCAAGGAAGACAGCAGATAATTATATGACTTTGCGACCCAGTGATGTATGCTGACATTTTTATATACTTTCTCTTAGCCACCATAATTAAAAGTTACGTTATGTTCAATGCTGAAGTCTTGTTTCACTGGCTAGAACTGGCTCATAAACTGCTATTTCTCCATCTATTCCTCTTACTCAAATATAAGACCACATAAATCTGTCGTCTTTAGTGTAGACAGAACTTGTCACACTTGCTGCTGCATTTCCACATGCATGAACAGGGCTACAGTGAGTCTGAGGTTGTGAGATCCATCATCTTCAGAAGTACTGATGCCCAGCTAGTCTGCTGTCTGTAAGCACTGGAAATAAGCAGTACTTTGGAGGGGTTCATTGCAGTCATGTGCAGTCTGTAAAGCAAGGACCTGACTTGCAGACAGTGTCCGAGACCTGAGTTTGTTGGTTCTCAGATTTGTGTCTCAGTCTTCAGTAGGGGTGCTGGGAATCCTAGAGTGGCGAGTGTCTTTCTCTCCTCTTACTTTTTTTTCCTTTTGGCACTTGAATCATGACTTTTGAGTGATTAAATGGACGTCACAGTTTGTCCTCAAAGTTCAAGCCTGTAGCTTGGGTATATTAGAAATCTGAAGAATATAGCTTGGATTTTGCAAATTATTTGCATTTGGGTAGTAACCCCCTCACTTTAAAATTATTTTTATAAATGCGTAACTCATAAAAGTGAATGTTTCTGTAGTGTGAATGTAGTGTCTTTTAAAACCCTTGCGTTATGTGCTTGGAGTTTACAACAGTTAAAAGCCTAGATTAACGTTTATCCTTTCTGGAATTCTGTGTCCCTTGGTAACTGACTCTTTTCCTGATCCTGTATTGGTTCCTGTCAAATGCAGTAAGTTGTTTTGTAAGTTGTTCTTCAGGGGCTCTGCTCCCTTTAGATGTGGAAGACAAAAGACCCTGCCATGTATATCTAATGCTGGAAAAACACAGTGAAAGAATGCAGAAATATGTGGCCATCTGGCTGCATGTCCACTTGAGCACAGGCTATAGGGGTCACTGAGACCCCTCAGAGTGCTATTGATGCCAGACCCTGACAGGAAGCACTTCAGCTGGTCCCCGTAGGACTGAGGCCAGTGCACTCAGAGGTGTGTTACATCTTCAAATGCTGGAGCTGGTGACAAACCAGAGGAAACTTCTAGGTGTTTCCAAATGCTCTTCTCCTTGGTAATGTACTGAATGGTTCCTATCCCTCCCTGATAATCTGTGGCTTGGGGAAATAAGTATCTCTCAAAGGCTTTGCCTCACTAGCACCTGTATCAGTGTGAAACACAAGTTAAAGTACTTGAGAATAACTTGTTAAAGATACTGAAGTCACAACAAAGCAATGAGTATGAAAAACATGAGGAGAGGGAGGAAAGAAGGGGTAGCGTGAGGACGCAGGTACAAACCTCATACCTCACGTGAACAGTGGCCACTTTTGCTTGTGCCTGTCACAGCTGCAAGAGTAGTTTCAAAGTCCTTATCCTCCTGCTAGAAAACCAATTTCTGAGAGCTGATAGGCTCAAATGAAGGACAAACCTAAAAACATTTGCAGCAAGACCACCCTTGGTACTCCATTCCTGAGATGCAGTTGATTGCCGGGGAAGTTATTATGGCAAATAAAAAATGGGAGATGCTAGCTGTAAGAACACAACTTTACCAAAGGCTTTCCCTGGTTTATTTTGTCACAGTGGTGAACACACGTAGACCCCATGTCAGTGGGCCTTCAGGACTACATGCACACTGTGTGTCTTTGTTGCTGAGTTGTTTGTTTGGGTTTGCTTTTAATGTTGGTGCTTCCAAAAGGCAAAGTCTTTATCAACTTCATTAGTCGTTGTCCTCTGTCCATCTGTGTCTCAAAATCTGCTGCTGAGCCTTGTGAGAAGAATTTCTATTTCATATGGGTTGAAGATTTTACATAGCTTCATTTGAGGAATATGAGACTGGTAGGTGGGGCAGCGTTACTTGTAGTAGTAGAGTGCTGCCATGAGGAAGTGCCCTGTGTAAGCTAAGTCCTGGTGGAAATGAGCTGTGTGTGTCTCTGAAGTGTGGAAGGGTGGTGGGCTATGAAGGCTTGGGTATCCCGGTGATGCTCCACAGCAGCCTGAAGGGAGTGGAGCAACCTGGTGAACTTTTGCTGGTGACATGATCCAGGAGCAGCTTTCCCCCTCACCTGTGCAGCACAGGTAACTTCTGTCTTGTGGCACTCAGCTGAGTGATGGGTTTAGGGTATATTTAAGATCAGGAAGGCTGATTGTCCCAGTTTGAGTGAGACTGGGATAATTCTGTTTTGTGATTATGCTTTTCAGCTAGGCATCTTCCAACTATGCTTCCTGAATTTAATTCTGCAGACAGTATCTACTTCTACAAGTAGTAGCACTTCAAGTTCACAGTTACTACTAGGGGCTGGAGTGCCTTGCGCCTGCATAGTCTACGGTTATCGCTGTATCTCGTGTGCCACACTGTGGGTGCAGTAAATGAGATGCAGGGAGGAGCAGACAGTACATGTGGCCCTAATCTGACCAAAATGTTGCTCGTCCTATACGTGTCACATCTGGCATAAACCTGAGGGACCACAAGGATCAATTTCTCTTCAATATACAGCCTCCAAAGAGGACTCTCTCCATTCTGCCTTCATTCCCTATGCATGTGTTTTGGAATCTAGCTCCTGAATCCAGTTCCAGGGACATACCCAGTGCCTGCTCACTGCAGCAGTGGTGATGACATAATTGGTGATGGCAATTATGCCAGACAGTGGGTTTGGGTTTGATATTGATTTTCTTACATATTTGTATATATTTAATTTTTTATTATTTTAGTGAAAACAATTTTAGTTTTCTTTTCCAAGCCATAAGAGTTTCTCTCTCTTATTTCCTTTCTCTTCCATTTTGGGCTAATACAGAGCATTTGTCATTTGGCTAGTGGCTGGCCCATTCATGAAAAAATAATCAGCTAGTAGGTGAAGTGGATGCCACAGAAAGAGTCCAAATAAGTCAAAATGATTGACAGCATTGTATGCTACTTTGGAAAGCAGTTTGGAGTAAAAGTATGAAAATATAAAAGGAAAAACAAAGGCTGGATGGCAGAAGCAGCACCACTGCTCACAGGTGTATTTATTGGTGGAACCTGTGCAAGTGAAACGCAACGTGACATGGTGGGTTCTGCAGCTGTTTTTGAGACATCACTGGGGAAGGGTACGTGGGCAAGGAGTAGAGATAAATTGGTTTGGAGGTATTTTTCACTGTGTAGTTTTTCTTATGAACAGGAAAAAAATACCTCTTCTTTAAAGTCAACTTTACTATGAAAGGTGATGTTCAGCAGGTATTTCAAGATCTTTCTACAAGTCTTATTTTTAGATCATTGGGACCAATTAGTGCCAAAGGAAGTATTTTTTCTTCTAGCCCGTGTGTTAGTGCCATTTAATGAAGACACTCCTTTTCCAGTAGCTCTATGTTCTAAATTCAACTGAATGTTCTAAAACATCAGTATTCTGGTGTAAATGTATAGAGGATTAGATTAAAAAGATTATATCTATAAAAAACCCACACTGCAACCCTTCAGGTGTTACAGATTTTGCCCTGAGCTAAGCCTCTAAGCACCAAGTCAGTAGTCTTGCTTAGAAAATATATAGCTGCAGTTAGGGTTGCACTTCTAAAAATTTATTGTCCATGTTACTGGACATAAATCACACAATGTTCAGCGTTACTGAGTGGCCTCTCAGCATCACAATAGATTGATGGAAAGTCATATGCATAACTTACAGAAAAACTGGAACTGGTATACAAGAGCCTTTATGCAGTTAAAGAAATGGAAAGAGAAGGATCAGCGTGTAAGGGCAATGCTGACTCCACGCAAAGTTATACCCTGCTCAGGTTGCTGCACCTCGAGGAGCGTATCGCAGACAGCCGAGCGACTTGTTGAGACAAGCTCCTTTGGCAAAGGCAGTGCTAGGTCCCAATCATCCCTTGTTAAAAAGGCATAAAAAGCAGATTAGCATACAGCCAGCAGGACCCATGTGGTGGATTCTCCTGGCTCATCTTGAAGTGCTCCAGTGAGGTCTGGCTTGTTTTGCGCTGTTCAGGATCATTTCTTTTGCCACTCATGGAAGTCTCAATGATTTAAAAATAATAATAGCACAAATAGAACACATGACCTCTAACCCATTCCTCTTTGATTAAATCTTATTTTATAACAAAACTATGACTAATGTCTCTTTCTTTGCCTTCAATAAACTATCATATAATCTGTCTATTATTCTTAATATCCTCTTGCCCCAATAAGACTTTTGTGTTTTGTTTGGATTCCCCTGAATGAGGTGAATATTATATCTATAACCTACTGGAAAGCATTTCTTCTTAGACATATTGGCAGGGCTAATTCTGTTTTTACAGGTGTTTGTACTTGGAAAGGGGTTAGCCACAGTCTTGAAGGCTCTACCGCACTGGTACATCACAGGAACACAGTGTGCTGTGGGTCCTTGAGCTGTTAACGGGAGGTGGGGAGGGAAGGTTAAATTAATCATTTATGCTTTATTTATACTTGCTCTTACTTGTGGAGTTGGACAAGCGGATGCCAGTTTTCCTCAGCTAAGGGCTTTCTGTGTGACATGAAGTTTGATATCTGGCAAAGCATAATTTATGCAATTTATATCCTATTATAAATCAAAAATGTGGAAGCACATTTGAATTGCTGGAGTGCTGCAATTTTGTCCATCAGCTGGACAAACTGACTACAGCCCCAAAAATGTCTTGAGAAAGTCAGCTTTCAATCACACAGAAGCACCAGCTCAGTGCTGTTCTCTTGTTGTCTTTGCTAAGATTTCTCTTTTAATTGTGCTGTGAAAACTCAGTCATCACCCAGTTTAGCAGATTTCTTGTAGGACGATCTGAGGGAGATCTTTCTGGAATGGATGACTCCTAACTACTTGATCCAGGCTAGCAAGCAAGACTTGACAAAACTTACTTGCTTCCCCTACCATTCCCTTTTATTTTGAAGTTCTAAATATATAATTCCAAAATTGAAATTATCCTAATTAAAAAAAAAACAAACCTAAGAAGATGTCCTTAATCACCAAAAAGGTAAATAAATAAACAAAATCCCATGGACCTAAAAAATATGTTTCCAATCTGTCTAAGGAAACAGGGCAGCTCAATGTTTTGCTGAATGAGAAAGGATTTAAACACATGCCACAGTATTTGCTTGCGTTGTGGTCCCAGGCTGATATTGTCTCCTGCAGTTAGCTAAAGTTAACTGGGATCACCACACAAAGTCATCATGTTGAAGAGCTTCATGAAACATTGCTGGGTGAACAGTTTGTCAGTCAAGCTTCCTGAAATTGTACAAGAAATGCTTTTATTTGAGCTAGAGGAGAGGAGACACAAGCTGAGGCAACAATAGGTTCACCCACACCGTTAAATCTGGAGGGAAGTAGTCACATATCTCCTGTTAAATCAGTTTTTGTCACCTTACCAGGGAATTTATGACAACTTGTATTTTACTTATCACTGCACCAGTCAGCTATGAGAACGATGCCCCTGGCCACTGACAGTGACTATCTTTTCTAAAAGGTCCTCCTGATCTCTCACGCTGAAGACCTGTAGACTTTATCCTTCGACAGAAATGAATATCTTCGGGGCAGAGGTGGAAGGAACATTTGAGCTTTATAATATAGGTGTGGAGGATAAATTTAATATTAACAAAAGAGTTTTTAAAAGGGAGAAATAGGTGTCTTGCAGGAGTGCACCCCTGTCACGTTGGCTGTGGTGAAGGTGTCTGCGGAACGTGACAATGTTGGTAGCACGGCCCATTTTCGCAGACAGCTTTTCCAGGCTTCATAACTATATCTGGGAGTTTCAGAAAATATAAATTGTGGGTACTTTAGGGAGATTAGGTTGCATAAGGTCGCATTAGATTGTTGCCTACCTGGGGAACAATGGGAAATTTAAAGTAAAAGCAAATGTAGAACTGTTCTGAGAAATAAGTTCTCACAAAGGCATTGCTTAGCTATTCTGAATCGATTTCAAGTTTAAGCACAAAGGAGGAGATAGTGTTCCACCACACACCACCCAATATGTGTGTTCTACATGACATTATTAAGAAAAATAAATGAAGGATGTTAACAGATTTAAATTTGCCTTCAAGGACAACTTTTTACGGATGCTGATAAAAAGTAATGGAATAATATTCCAAGGTAAATAATATATTCTACCAGGATTTCAGACTTTGAAATGAGTGTAAATAAAAGGAAAGGAGAAAATCTTCTAAGATGTCTTTCACTTTGGCTTGGTCAGCTGTGTTTTACTTTAAACTATTAAACACAGCAATCTGGTACATATTACCCACCAATGTGCTGAATTTGAGTGACACAGATTGGCAACAATACTTTATAATCAGATTTCTTACACTCTTGCCTTATTTCTCTGTTGGTAGCCATGGCTAGAAGTAGCACAGTGAAAAGCGTGTTGTGACCGCGCTCATGCACAAAAAAAGCACATTTTTTTTCTAGATGAGAAACACAACTTTTAGCGCACACTTTTAATTTCCTTTCAACACATACACAAATTATACCTCTCAAAATGTCCAGATTTACAGGAACTACAGTTAAAATACTTCTACATAACTCCCTGCCAGCAGATTTCTGCTGCTGATACTCAGCTGCCCAGGGATAAGGCTGCTCAGTGTTTACTTAAAGAAGTTTAACAGGGAACAGAAACACCTATCCCTCTTAGAGCCATTTCATCCTCATACTTGGTGGACTGACTTTGTTAATCTGGAAATGCAGTCTCAGGGTATTGCTGGTCTTGGGGAAACCGGTGCAAACACTTACGTGCATATCTCCTCCACCACCACCACCTTGCTCATGCCCTCTCACATCCTGAGAAGTCATGGACGCACAGATCTAAAAAATCATGGACTACAGAAGTCAAAAAGCAAACAAACAACAGGATCAGGAGCTCAGGACCTCAGTCACATCTGCAACACACATGCAGCTTTCTTTTTATTCATCTCTTTTGACCTTACTTCCTGGATGCTCATCTGCAACACCATTCCTCTCTTGTCATGGGGTAGTCAGACACAGATCTTAAGGGGGATAATACCTTGGTATCTAGCCTGTACTTGAAAAACGTTCATCCCAGCTTTTTTCCTGCACCACAAGCCACCAGACATGTTCTCGAGAAATGTTTGGGGTTGTTTTTTACCTTCTGTATCCCAACTATGTAAGGAAGAAGCACCCAGATACATATGTTGTTTTGTTAGTAAAATCATGATCTTCAATATAATTATGTAAACAGTTTAGACTCTGCTCTGCTGTCTGTTCATCTCTTCTAGAGAATGTGGGGGGATCCCATGGAGAAAGTCTCTAGCCACACGTTGATATACCACAGGGTAACTCTGAGCTGCTTCTCCTGAATTTCACTCGAGTTTTCCAGCTAAAGTAAAATTATTTTAACGTAGGTTTCTGCCTGTCATCTTGGTGGGTGCTTTCTGTGAGGGGGATTTTTTTGTTGTTGTTGTTCTTTATTCCTTTAATTTCCTAGGTTTGTGATGTTTGAGACTTTTTTTTAAAGAGGAGACCAATAATCTTGAGCTACAACACAGATTTCTTGCATTTATACTACAAAGCATATTACTGCATTCACAGAATCATAGAATCATTAGGGATTGGAAGGGACCTCCACAGATCATCTAGTCCAATCCCCCTGCTGCAGCAGGATCACCTAGACCAAGTCGCACAGGAACACATCCAGTCGGGTCTTAAACATCTCCAGTGAAGGAGACTCCATAACCTCCCTGGGCAGCCTGTTCCAGTGCTCTGTCACCCTCACTGGGAAGAAGTTCCTTCTCATATTGATGTGGAACCTCCTATGGTCCAGCTTACACCCATTGCCCCTTACATTGTCTGGCAACAGATGGTCATCATCCTTAGTGTGGAAATGACGTGTTGCGGATATGTACAGCTTGAAAGTGGTTGAAAATAGGATTGTTAAGCTTTTTTTGCTAAGTAAAAGTAGAAACATGGCATTTCTTTGCTTATTTTTTGTTATAAACTGTCTTTCACTGCAGTGTGGACCAGGCTGAACTTTATCTGGTATTTTTAACCTAAGTTTAATCTCGGATAAACATCCAGAAGGAAAGGTGATGAGCCCTTTTGAGTGACACTGGCTACTATCTGACAATGAGAATCATCAGGGCAGCTAAAAGATCATCATGTTGTTTTTGTATGACTACTGACTGAGTTATTCACCTGAAACCTACTTGCTTGAGAAGAATGCAGAAGATTGCAATCATGGATGCACAGTGAAACTCCTGCATTCAAAAGTGCAAATCACAAAGGAGCAAAGGGGATTGCAGCTGAAACTTGAAGCAGCTTGCTTAGGTCTGCAGGCTTCCTTTGATGCCATGAGTTAGAGAATAGCAAGAGAGCATCCTCTGCATGACAAGAGTTGAAAGTTTCTGTCTATTCCACTGAAAAATTTGTGCTTTCCCCACTGTCTCATTATTATTACAAATGTTCATTTTTAGTGCCAGTGATGGGTTTGACCCTCATTAGACACAAAATAAAAGGAGTCTCCTTCACTGGAGATGTTCAAGACCCGCCTGGATGTGTTCCTGTGCGACTCGGTCTAGGTGATCCCGCTGTGTCAGGGGGATTGGACTAGATGATCTTTGGAGGTCCCTTCCAATCCCTAATGATTCTATAATTCTACTTAACTTTTTAAAAATACACTTTTTAGGTCTGTGGGAACCTGAGATGGAGAGTCATTATGCAGTATGCATTTACTTAAAGTCGCAGCTAAATCTCTGGAGCACTTTAAGGGAGAAAATGGGTTGTTCAGAGAGGTTTGAACATGATATAATGCTGTTACAGCCTCATTTTTTGTTGTTACACCGTGTAGCTCTCTTGCTATTTTTAGTAGTATCACATGAAATGCAAAATACCTATAGAGCGATTGCTCTGCATAATAAAGTTCCAGACCACTTCTTTTAAAAACCACATTCAGCTTAGGGGGTCTACCAAATCAAAAATCAATTTAGTGTTTTCTCAAAATTTAAATAATATCCATTGCCTTCGATGCTGCTGGGTAAGGTAGAAAAATGCTGAATCTCCACCCTGAGGACCAAGGACTCCTGTTGTCACAGTGACAGTTATATGCACAGTGTGATTTTGCAGTACTTATAAAAGCCCATGGGCTGGCCAAAACAAACTCATTAAACCACAATGAGAATCAGCTTCTCAACACATAAGAATTACATATTGAAATTTAAACTAAATTATTATAAAATTATTATTATTATAAATTATTATGTATTTATTATTATAATAAATTATGTATTGAAATTTAAATGCATTATATTTAAAGGTGTTCAGCCAGAAACTCTGTGGTTAAGAATCTACCAAGATGCCTGTCAGGAAGTCCTGTTACCAATTCTTAGTGCCAAATGCACGTTAACACTTCAGCAAGAGAGTGGCAGGTGTGTGTTCAGAATAGCTGGTTGTACAGCCTCCGTGGAAGCTATCAGCCAGTTTTCCTTTGAACAGTTGCAGCACGTTGCAGTCCTGCCTTTATTAAACCAATGCACATACTAGCTGCAGGAGCAGGAGAGACCCCATGGAAGCAATCAGCTCATTTTTTCCCACTTGCAATTGCATCGTCCCCAATTACAGTGCTGCACCAATGAAAACTGAATTCCTTCTGTTCCTGAATGCCAAGTCTCCTTAAATGTTCCTTGAATGTCTCTTCTTTTGAACTAATGAGTTGTTTAAAGTCTCTGAAATCAGGCAGCTGTAAGAGAAACTCAGGCTGATCCTCAGTGGTGGCTGATTTTCTGTAAGAGGTGCTGTTGCAAGTCCCTGTGCTCCAGGAGAAAAACAACTGTGGGAAGAATAAGAACTTGTTTCTGGTCAGGTGGAGGATGTCTGTTGGACAAGAACAGGAGCCTGCTGGCACAATGGCCCTGTGCTCTGTGGTGAAGTCTAGCTTCAGCCATGGGCAAGGAGCCCCCTGTGAAAGGTCATCACAGGTCTGCTGTGGTCTTATCCTAGCAGAGTGTTGCATTTATGGTCAGGAAAGCAACTGTGCCTCAGTTACACAGGTGCTTTTGTCCTGGAAGCGGTGGCATTTCGTTGCTCATGTGGAGCTGGTGTGAGTCCTGCTGCAGAAGTCGCAGGTTGCCCATGGAGCAGCTCTTAGCTTGCAGGCCTTCCTGCTCAGCTCACACTGAACCAAGGGCTCGAGTGATTTCTTGGAAATAAAGCAGACATCTGTGGCTGCAGATTGGTGCCTCACAGCAGGATATGGAAGCAAAGAATTACTTGGGAGAAGTTATATTGCCTTGGGTAGGGTAAGTCCCTTCATTTGGAGCCAGGTTCAAAAATCTTTCAGCTGGACACCAGTTCGCATCGGCATCGCAGGAGCTCGAAATTAATTATGTCCACAGTAAGAAACTGTGGAACTAGTGGGAAGAGAACCAGTCAAGTTGTCTTCTGGGTGGCCTTGGGGAAAGCAGCGGGAAGTTGCTGGTGAGTGGAGCTTTTAGAGAATCAAAAGGATTCTCAAACTCCCTAATTAAGTTTGAAGTTAATAGATCTGCCGTGCCACAATTTCCTTTGATGAAAAAAGAATGATCCAAGCAGTTTGTCAGATGCTTTCCACTGATTTTGTTAGGACACATAACATTTAATGCAAGGACAGATGTGCTCCAGGGAATTTTTACATCTTTAATTAGTGGATGGCAATTATTGTTTATTTCCTGGGCATAAGAAGTGCAATGACATCTGACTTCAGTCTATAGTGGTTGTGGTGGTCCCTCACAGCCTGGCCCAGCCTCAGCTTTTTCATGCTCTTGGGCTCAAAGAACTGCTTTCAGGCCTTGCAGGGACTGAGCAAGAAGCCCTGGGATGTGTATCAGCATCACAGCTGCACCACTCCCAGCATATCTGCCATTTTGGAAACCTTTCCTCAAATTCTCCCAAATATTCGAGTGGGAATTGAAATTCCAGCCACGTTTAGCAGTAATCCTCAAAATGGACTTGAGTTCAGACACAGGAAACGTATGGCTGGTATGACAGTAAATCCTTAGCCCAGGCTAGAGCTGCATGGGGCTGTGCACACGCACCTGGGGTCTAGATGTGTTTGCTCTTATACTGCTTTGCCAGTCACAGAAGCCCTGGATTCAAAGTGCCAGGCTCTGGTAGTGTCAAATGCCTCTGATACATTACCAAATTAATGATGCACCATTAACGATGATGGGACAAAGCCACTTCAAGTATCCCCACCGGGAATTCATGTGGACTACCAGGTATAAATTGGCTTTGATAAAAGTCACAGTAGGACTGAGATCTTAATCACTAACTTGCCAATACTCTGTGAGTTTGAAAGATTTTTGCTGGAATACAATTATTATTCGTTGTCTTATTTTCAAAAATTAAAAGAAGAAAGAAAAGGCATCAAAATCTTGGAGGAGAATAATACAGATGGGAATTAATGCTAATTCTAATATACATGGGGTTTTTTTAAGTGTTTCTCTTCTAGTTCAGCCTCCCCTGCCCAGTTTTGCATCACTCACAAACCTACAATGTACAATTAAGAAGACGGGGGCTGCCCTGGGCAGAGCGATCAGTTCTTGGTCCTTTGTGAAGTAAGGAGAGGAGTCCACCAAAGCACCAAAACTGACTTCTCGGGGGCCTGTTCAGGACACTGGTTAAGGAAGTCCCTTGGCAGACACTCCTGAAGGACAAAGTGGTCCCAGAAGGCTGGGCATTCCTCAAAAAAGTGCCCTTTAAGGGGCAAAGGCATCCTTGTGTCATGGTTGGTTGTACTGTCTTGGTTGAACAGGGAGCATCAGGCTGAGCTTCAGGAAAGAAAGGAACATCTATAATCTTTGGAAAAAAGAGCAGGGAACTCGAGAAGAGTGCAGGGATCTAACTAGGGCACGCAGAGGGGACACGAGGAAGGCAAAAACTGCTAGAATTCAGTCTGGCCACTGCAGTAAGGGACAACAAGAAACGTTTTCACAAATACGTCAACAGCAATAAGAGAGTCAAGGAGACTCTCCAACCCTTACTGGATATGGAGTGGAACGTCGTTACCAAGGATAAGGACAAGACTGAGGGACTCAATTCCTTCTTTGTCTCAGTCTTTGATGACCAGTCCAGTAATTCCCAGGGTATTCAGCCTCCTGAGCTGGAAGATAGGGACAGAGAGCAGAATACACTTCCCATAATCCAAAAAGAAGTCGATATTAACCTGCTAAGTCACCTGGACACTCACGAGTCAATGAAGCCTGATGGAATCCATCCAAGAGTGCTGTGGGAGCTGGTGGAGGAGCTTGCAAACCACTCTCCATCATTTTTCAACACTCCTGGCTAACAGGACATGTCCCAGATGACTGGAGGCTACTGATGTGACGGACATCCACAAGAAGGGGAAGAAGGTTGATCTAGGCAATGACAGAACTGACAGCCTGACCTCAGTACTGGTGAACATTACGAAGTGGTTCGTCCTGACTGCACCCACACAGCAAGTGCAAGACAGCCAGGGGATCAAGGCCAGCCAGCATTTAGGGAAGGTGGGTCATGCCTGAGCAACTTGATCTTCTTGTATGACCAGGCAACCTGCCTAGTGGATGGGGAGAAGGTTGTGGATGTTTTTTACCTAGACTTCAGAAAAGCATCTCCTAGAGAAGCTGATGGCTCATGGCATAGACAGGTGGCCTCTTTGATAGGTAAAAAAACCACATGACTGAGCCCAGAAAATTGTGTAGAATGGAGTTAGGTTGAATTGGTAGCCAGTTACATGTGGTGTTCCCCAGGGCTCAGTATTTGGGCCAGTCTTAACCTAGTCTTAACAAGGCTGGCAAAGGGGTTGGAGAACAAGCCTGATGAGGAGCAGCTGAAGGGTCTGGGGCTGTTCAGTCTAAAGAAGAAGAGGCTGAGGGGAGACCTCTATTCCCTTTCACAACTATTTGAAAGGAGATTGTAGAGATGTGGGAGCTGGTCTTTTCTCCCAAGTGACTAGTGATAGAATGAGACAAAACAGGCTCAAGTTCCATTTACCCTGAGGTAAAATCACCTAAGGTTTTAATATTTTCACTTGGTGTTCTCCTATAGTCTTATTCTTTTTTCAAGCTGTGCCCTGCACAAGAAGGGCAGGCTTCCTGATGTGTTTGAGAGGTACTGCCTCAAATCCAGTCTTAAAAACCTCTTTTTCATGAGTAGTGAGCTCAGGAATCCGCTTTGCAAGACACCACAAACGACTGTCAAGACGGTTGCTCAGTACTGCAAACGTGCTTTTGCTAAATGCATCTTACGTGACCCAAGGCAGTGACTCAACCCAGGCGTTGGTGAATGGCTGTTTTTACCCTTGCTGCAGTCATTCTTGACATTTCTGAGTTGCAGAACCAGGGTGTCTGAGTTACTTGAGAACCAGCCTTGTAGGCAGGTGTATTAAGAAAAGTCTTTTATGAGTGGTTGCATCACTTTCCAAATCCTTAGCCCTATGAAGACCAGAAATCTTATCTTGATGCAGATATCTAGTATGATGGGATCCTGCTGCTTCAGTGGGCTTTTCTCACACACACATAAATAATTGTGGTTTCCATTTTTAAAGAATCTAATTCCTTTTTGAATAAATCTGTTTCAAAAGAACTTACAGAGCTGCAACATGCATCTAATGAGACTTAAGAAATTATTTATGGAGACAGTCACTCAGTGCTCTAAACAGCATCCACATCATAGTCCTTGAAATATGTAAAAAAGAACCATGAATATGGAAACTATGGTGAAGCAGCAAATTCTAGATGCTTTCTGTTTTGTCCTTTGCAATCTATACGTGTGGTTATGTAACAGTGCCATAACCAGTGAAAAGGCTCGTGCACTTAGCTCACATTAACCATTCTTTGTTCCTCTGTGACTTGGTCTAGGTGGTCCTGCTGTGTCAGGGGGATTGGACTGGATGATCTTTCGAGGTCCCTTCCAATCCCTAATGATTCTATGATTCTATGTGAACGTGTTTGAAAGGATAGACAGATACCACTGGAGGTATCTGGAGATACAAGATAGTGTGGACAATAAATTAGTACTAATACTGAAGTCAGTACTAATACTAGAGTTGGTACTAATTGGAAAGAATACTCATTCTTTAGTAATTAACAGCATGAACTTCTTTTGCATTCACTAAGCTCTCCCTGGATGAATTTGTAAAATACACATTTTATAAGGCACAGAATTGCTTGCTGTTCACGTTGTAAAGCACGGACAAATGGACTTCAGCTATGTTTTTGCACCAAGATTACAAACTCGTGATTGGATTTTCCTTTTCCTTGCTAGAATTTCACTTTACTGCATCTCAGAAGGTGGGTGGTTAGCAGATCAAGAGAGGTTTTTACACTCCTCTACACTGCCCTGGTGAGACCACATCTGGAGTATTGTGTCCAGTTGTGGGCCTCTCAGTTCAAGAGGGATGTGGAGCTGCTGGAGGGAGTCCAGCGTAGGCCAGCAAAGATGATGAGGGAGGTAGAGCACCTCCCTTCTGAGGAGAGGCTGAGGGAGCTGGGTCTCTTTAGCTTGGAGAAGAGGAGACAGAGGGGTGACCTCATTAATGTCTATAAATATGTGAGGGGTGGGTGTCAGGAGGATGAAGCCAGGCTCTGCTCAATGTCATCTAGTGATAGGACGAGGGGCAATGGTTGTAAGCTGGAACATAGGAGGTTCCACATAAATATGAGAAGGAACTTCTTCCCAGTGAGGGTGAAGGAGGTTGTGGAGTCTCCTTCACTGGAGGTGTTTAAAACCTGCCTGAATGTGTTCCTGTGTGACTTGGTCTGGGTGATCCTGTTTTGTCAGGGGGATTGGGCTAGATGGTCTCTCAAGGTCCCTTCCAATCCCTAATGATTCTATGATTCTGTGGTCTATGCTAACTTCTGGTAGTCAATTTCACTAGATAGTTTAAAGACTTAAACATATCTAGGAGATGTATCGAAGAGAGGATTTTTTTTATCGACAGCTGCAGGGTTTTCGTGATGAAGAGCAAAGTAAATCTGTGTGTCATCAGCTCAGACTAGCAATTTAATGAATGGCTCTCCCCAGAGGCAAGGCACGCACACTAAAAAATATACAGAGTACCAACCGACCTCGTTCGGGTCCCTTTGGGACTTCACAACATGCAAAGTGTAAAAGCAAAACAAGGACCCAGCTTGCATCAAAAAGTGTTTTGAAATAAATGCCAGTTTTTTTAAGTGTTACAATAGAGAAATGAATCTTTTCCTTTGTCGGTGCCGTTGCCTACCCCTTCCCCCCCACCTTACTTTTGTTCCAAGAGCAGGTTGTACTCGTTATTGACAGTGAGATAGATACTCTTTCAGGCTTTTCTTCAGAGAGGCACTGGAAGCCAGCCACAGATATGTTTATTTGAGAGTTGAGGCTGAGGTAGAGAAAATAAACACTGTCAATATGTTTGGTGTTAAGGTGAATGGCATCAGGTCCTCCTACTTTGACTTGTAAAGTCGCAGCAACTGTGTTGCTGCTATGTTTTAGCAGGCTGCAGACTGGCCTCTAAAAGGAAGGGAAAAGTACATGATGTTTGTACAGCTGAAAACAAGATGAAAAACCACAGGCCCCCTCTCACACTCCATTAGACCCTAAAGTCCATGGAGTACTGCACTCAACACATAAACACTCAGTTTGTGGAAAACTTTCTCAATGTGTGAAAGAAGGGAACAAAGCCCGGAGTCAGAACAATGAACATCTATGTGTGAAGTGAGCAGCCAGTGCGAAACGCAGCGTTCAGTTAAACAAACAGCTGATACAGGAACATATTCATCACATTAAGAAGTCCCGGTAAGAAGTCTTGGGACTGCGTCTTGGTATTCCGAGCAAAGTGTGATGTGCTCAGTGTATAGAAGATGTAGTGACTCTTTTCTCTTCCCATCTCACTTTCCAGAAATGGAAGCAAGAAATAATGCCTCTGGCATATGCTGGCAGATACCTTGGCACAGGGAATAGGAGAGCTGGATTGTACACGTACTTTACTGGCAAACATTCTGCGGCGGTCGTTTGTAAGAGCATAGTTAAAGAAAATCAATACATAAACATGGAAACTTGTCCCTCTGTGTATATTGGAGCTCTACTCCAAACTACCTTCTTTCATCTGTCTTGTGGAATAATGAGATAGTACTTTCCTGTGTCATTACTTTGCAATAGGATAAAGTAGCTATAGGGGAATTGCTAAACAGATGCTACATTCTCCTATAAAAACCCCTTCACATTTCATAAGGGTCAGAGAGAACTTTCTCCCATCTTGTTCTTTGAATTCTCTGGGGATATCTGGTTGCGAATTTTCACAATATCTACAAGTTCTGAGGGAGATGTGTACTAAACATTGTGATCTTTTACTTCCTTTCCAACTCAAACCCTTCTCTGATTCTATGGTGTGATATCAAGGATTACATTGTACAAAGCCTTGTCCCTAGGACTACTCGTGGGTTGGCAGAGGCAGTGCTTTCAGCGTTTGCAGCTGGATGAGCAATTGGAACAAACCAGCTTTGCTCCCCTAGATTTGAAAAAACATTAAAAACCTGATTTCTCTTCTGGCATCGGAATTGCCTTAATATTGGACTTGCGGGTACTCCAGAGCACTGTGCGCCTGCGTACAAGTAAGATCTTTCTCTCTCAGCTAGCAAATTTATTTAGTTAAGGAGGATCGGGTGTATAATTTGAGTGGTTAGAGAGTGTCAGCAGAGAGTTTCAGAGCCTCTTGTTCCATTACAGCACTTTGCCGCTTTAATCTGGGTGTTAGAGCTGCAGCAAAGACAGCACGAGATGGGCATGACAAAAGGGGGGAAATATGCTGAAGCCCTGACAACTGCTGTGAATAAAGATGGGCTAGAGGTTAACAGGAGTAGACACGGAGTAGGCAGGGACCAGCTGCAGTTGAGAGGAACCCGAGAAAGAGATCCAAGGAAAAGATAGCTTTGGGTTTCAAAATGCACCTCTTTTACTCTCTAGGACTCCATTAAAACTGTGTAGCTTCTGATTAGTTTGTGGCCACTTTAAACCTATACAAGGAGAACACAGGAGTTTTAATCCTGCCTGTATATAGATAGTTGGGGAGGAAATGGAGTTGAGAGTGATGAGCTGAACTTCAGTTGAGACTTTTCAAAGGAGATCAATGGTCAATTTGGCATCTTCAATCAGTTTTCAAAACTAGAAGTACCCTGTTTTAACAGAACAATGTCATGGTTTGGCCCAGAAGAACATAATGTATTTTGGTCTTCCAATTATCTTCAAGTGCTGGACCTGGACCTAATCCTTATTAAAGGATACATCCTTTTCACTGACTTCAGCAACTTTTCAGGTTGCTGCCGTGAGCTGTTTCGGCTTAGATTTGATCAAGACTACAGCCCTTTCTCCAGTTTCACACGTTAGGAAATCCAACATGTAAAAAATCACATCTTTAGAATCACAGGCTATTCCCTGGCTGGAAGCTCAGTCTTTTATTAATATCAAACAGAAACATACAACATGGTTGTTGCTATGTCCTAATGCATTGCTTAAGGATCGATGTTATTGTAGCCTGGTTAGAATTGTCTTTTTCATAGGTGCCCCTTTCTTGGGGTGAAGCAATCCCCAAGGAAAATCCTCAGCATGATTCAGAGGACAGTTCACCTTAAGAATCCATCCCAGTCAGTGGTACACACAGGATTGCATCAGGATTATTTCCCTCCATCTTGCACCGTTTTCAATGTCCTGCCAGCAGCCAATGCACCCTAAGCAGGTCCATACTTCAGGGCATATGGCACATACCTGCAGTTTTATGTCACACAAACACCAGCCTGGTGGGCTGCAGCCTCACCCTCACGTAATTTCAGATACACTGAAATATAGGACCTTCTCCTCCCTGCCTGAAAAGTCAGGTAAGCATGTGCAGGGACACGTGGGCCCAGAGGAACCCAAGGGCCAAGTCACATGTAGTGATGACTTTACAGAGGCCAGAAAGCACTGGAGGGATCTAGCACTAGCATGGTGCACATGGGCCACTTGTGCCACTCATCACACTGGATAATGATTGCCCCCCTGGTACTCTGCATATTGAGATGGAAATGTTGCTTTTTGGCTCAGTGACCACTGCAAGTAACCTTGAGGCCAGGAGTGGCCCTTACAGTGGCAAAAGTCCAGCACTGCACACCTCTTCATCAGCTCTGAGCGTGCTTTGGCACAGGGCTCTGCCTCACTGTCCTACGGAGACACTACTTTCTGTGACTGTTTTTTAGTCAGTGTCGTGGCTGTTACAATTATGACCAAGTTTCCTGTTGTCAGGCTTTCAGAGAAGTTTCAAAGCATGAGCGTTTAATGCTTAAAGATTTAAAAACACAGAAATACGAAGAATAACATCTATTTGGACATAACTCCAGAAACAAAGCATTGTAAGTGAGAACATCACAGAGGTTTTAATGGCATTCGCTGTTTCCAGTTATCACGTCACAGGCAAATCGGCATCACACCACAGAAATGTTCATTTCCTAACATAAAGTCTTGAAATAGAAATAAATGGCATGCAAATATTATCTGTGATACTATACTCCAATTCACGTCTCAACTATATTCTTACATTTTGTAATTTAATACATACAGCTTTTGTTTAAGTTCTCTTTAGGAAAAAAGAAGTTAGAGAAATGAGTGGCATCTGCTGGATAATGTTTAAATGTTTTTGTAATGTACCTCCCATGCCACCATCCCCCCCTCTTTCTTTTCCTGACAGTATTAAGTCTGCAACACAGACATCCTCACATTCTCCAGATGGTGGCATAAATTTTCAGGTCAAGTGATATTAAAAATAGGTAATAGCACAGACCTCACGAGTCTCTCCAGAAAGACTAAACAGTCACAATAGGGAATAGCGCTGTTTTGGTTTTCTTTACGAGGTTTTATGTACTCAGCTGTTTCTTTGCCGTGCTCTCAGTGCAGAGAGACCCTGATCATCCTGAATTCCAGTTCCACCTCACTTCCTACCCTTTATACTTTCTAAGCCCTGTGCCACACAAGTCAAGGGAAATATATTCACACAGCTGCACCATCAGCTCCTAATGTGCTCACCACGGCTGATACTCCAGCTTTGCACTTCAGAGTATTCATAACTGGCAAATGAGTTCTTGAATAACCTGCTCTTACACCCCCTTTGGAGGAATAGCCCACTCCAAGGCATTTTGCCTTTCCCATTCATGGATAGAACCTCTCAAGGATTCCGCCCATAATAAAGTGCTTACAGCACTAGAAGTTATAAAAATACATAAATACATGGATAAGTTAACATAAAATCTATCTTTGAGTGATCATATTTTGTAGGTAGACAGTAGCTGGCAGCTGAGGAGTCGAGCTTGTTTCAGATGGCTCCCCAGCAAAACTTTGAGGGACTATTAAAAAATTAAAGTAGCTTCAGGAGTGATCCAGAGACCACCAGCTAGTTTGTCTTTTATGCCTGGATCTGCTGGGCTAGATCTTAAATAGATGTCTCTCACACGGCTGTGGCCATTTGTGGTTCAGAAAAATAACTTTTCAACCATGAAGGCTGCTTTTCACACCCAAGTGGAACTGGCAAATAGCCAAACCATGTGCATGGTTCATATTTACATCATAACATTTTGGGAGAGAAAGAAGCTCTGTGGCTTCTTGGATTCCTTTGACCTGTGTGCCTAGTAGTTGGAGATTTTTTTTTTGTCACTCCACACTTAGTGCTTTTTATTTTTTCTTCAAAAGACAGAGGATAATGAAGATAATGGTCATTCTTCATAATGTCCCCTTCCAACTGGGTGTGTCATTTATAGCTTGACCTCGGTGTGTACTTCATAGTTATGGACACTCCAGGACAGAAAGAGTGCTGGGCTAGGACAGTGAAGTGTGTGCTCACGAGCTGCAGCGAGGAGCTGTTTTCAAACTGGTGTAAGGCTGTGTCTCCATTAGCAACTACTGCACAGCAGTAGCACTGCAGGAACAAATCTGGTGGGCGAAACCGTTTGGTTGGTGCCTAGGACCTGACATCCGTACTACTCAGGCAGCTTTATTTCAGGTTCAGTAAGGGCTCTGATCTCTCAAACAAAAGCCAGTTGGAATTTTAGTATTGGCCTCAAGGTTTAATTCCATCTGCAAGGAATTAAGTTTGCGTGCCCTGAGGTTCTCTACGATGTGACCCGTGTGTGGTAAGAGAGACCATTAGACGTCTTCAAAAACATTCTCCTGATGTAAACCACAATGCTAATACAGGCATGGCCAGCATGTAACAGAGTGGGAGCAGAGTTTCCTCCTGAAATACGGCTTTTCCAGTTTCAGAGTTACATACATAACTACACAATGTCCCATCTGCAGCTGTGAGGGAGAACACAAAATGCAGGTGCAGGCTTCGAATGGCACAACGTTATCTAAGGTGCATCCAAGCTGATTTGCCAAGGGCAGATCTGCTCCCTGACAGCAGAGAAACAAACCCCTGAGCAGTGGGATGTGCTGCGACCCCACGGACACGGTGTACAGTTTCATATCCGTGAGTCACGTCGTAATGCCAAAAGGTTCTTAGTAAGTTACACAGTTACAGCTGCAGCTCTGTAGGAATGCAGTTGTAGGGTTTTCGGGGCGTTGCATGATTTTCAGCGTACCACCTTCTGGTTATCACTAGACAGCACTGCTGAATTGCCTTGTGTTCCCTTAGCTGTCCCTCCATTCAAAGCCATTGCAGATGGTACTTTCCCTTTAACGTTTGTTTGCCAGGAATCTTTTCTTCACCGTTGTTTTTCCTGTGTCAGAGTGAGGTTCCTGGTTGTAAGGACCCGCTCTTAAGCTCATGTTTTTGTTAGTTTCCTTTGTACCTACACTGAGGTTCCTATTACACGATGCCCAAGGCAGCATGCAGTGCTCCAGGTGCGGCAGAGCAGCCCTTTGTACAAGGACAAAGTTATCTATTGAGATCTGTGCTCTGTTCCCCTGTTTTGTTTGCTTTCCTAACTGCTACCAGACATCAGGTTGCTGTTTTTAAGGATCTGTCAACAGTCATCACCAAATCCTTTCTCTGATCAGCGTTTTGCAGTCTGTGACTGCAGAACATACTTTCTACTGTTTTTGTCAACACTCCTCTTGCTATGTTCTGTTTATTTAGTAGCCTAGTTAATCTCTTCTACCCACGCCTGCCTTTCATTCCAGGTTTGATTCATCTTCCTGTGCATGGAAGCAGCATTTGATGTCAGATAGCTTCCTTCTGTGTCCACTAGCTCATCTGTTCATCCTCTTAGGACATACAGAGTAAGCTTAACATTAAAATCCTGTACTGGTGACTGTTATACAAACAGCTTTTGCCTTATCAATACTATTTTTGCCTTATTTTGACCCAGTAGCTAAATGTTTCTATGCCTACTGGTACTGTATAACTGTCCACTCAAATGTATGGAATAACTTAGTCCATGAAGATATCTCTTGCTCATAAGTCATAGCACTAGCAAAGAAGAACAGTTCCAGGTGGGATCTGTATAGGGATAGAGCAAAGACATCTGGAAAAGGATTTAATTGTGTAGTGTTGGAGGAAAGTACCGTTTCTCCTATGTAGCATTAGGGGGGTTTGGGACGCACTTGAGGGTTCTCATTACAGCTTCTTAAAGTCCTTTACTAATGAAATTTTGCATAGATTAGCAGTTCAGGCCAAACCTGATTCTGCCTCATTAAATAAGCCAGACTGTTTGCAAGTGGACATCAATATCTTCTCAGTGAGAGAAAACTGTATGTGGGAGGCAGCTGGAAATGTTTAAGAGAAGTTTAATGTTAGTATTGCATATAGGTGTATATATATAAATGTACATCTGGAGTATTGTGTTCAGATCTGGGCCCCTCAGTTCAAGAGGGATGTGGAACTTCTGGAAGAAGTTCAGCATAGGGCAACGAGGATGATGAGGGAGGTGGA